>VZTM01040244.1:8922-26245 GCA_013400555.1 Jacana jacana
CCTATTTTTTTTATTTTTTGTGCGCCCCCCCCCCCCCTTTTTTTTTTTTTCCAATACAGTTATGAGCCACAATATCTTCTTTTTGATGATCTCCAGACATACACTAAGACAGGAAATCCTTTGGGATTTAGGTAACTGTATAATCTCCATGGTACAAATGGGGCTGTGGAACATAGAAGACGGCATAAGTGGGATGTATAGTGATACTGGATGTGATCATTGTGGGATGTATAGTGATACAATCTCTAACCATGAGAAATGAAATTAGATTTTCTGAGTGGTTGTTGTGATTTGGAATAGTCATACACCATAACTGTTTTCTCTTTAATTTTTTCTTTTTTTTTTTTGTTTGATTTGTTCAGTTTGTTGACTGGTGAAGGGTTTGAGAGCACAAATTGTGCTCCCGTGTCCCTCCAGTCTTGGGGAATGATGAATGGATAAACAAGAAGACCAGAAAGATCAAAGCCTGGCTCAAAAACTGGTGCTACCATCAGGACTTGTTTTTTTTTGATCATGGTTTGATTCACAGGACATTAGGCCTGCTCGCAATGGATGGGAAAACCGTATACCACAGAAAGGAAAGGGTACTATGGCAAGAGTTAACAGAACACATGGATAGGGCTTTAAGCTATAATTGAGGGGGGAAGGGAATAAAACCAGGCCCACAAGTAGTGAGCCTAGGGGAAAAGGGCCCAGGATGGGGATGAAATCAGTAGCCCAGCTCAAGTGTATCTATACTAATGCATGTAGCATGGGCAACAAAGGATGAGCTGGAAGCCATTGTGCAGCCGGATAACAGTGATGTAATTGCCATCACGGAAACATGGTGGGATGACTTTCATGACTGGAATCACAGAGTCACAGAATATCAGGGAGTGGAAGGAACCTTAAAAAGATCATCTAGTCCAATCACTCTGCCAGAGCAGGAACACCTAGATCAGATCACTCAGGAACACGTCCAGGTGAGTTTTGACTATCTCCAGAGAAGGAGACTCCACAACCTCTCTGGGCAGCCTGTTCCAGTGTCCAGTTCCCCTCACTGTGAAGAAGTTTTTCCTCATATTTAAGTGGAAACTCCTATGTTCCAGCTTATACCCACTGCCCCTTGTCCTATCATTGGACGATACTGAGAAAAGCCTGTCTCGATCCTCTGATGCCCATCCTGTACATATTTATAACCATTAATCGGGTAACCCCTCAGTCTCCTCTTCTCCAAGCTAAAGAGACCCAACTCCCTCAGCCTTTCCACGTGTGGGAGATGCTCCACACCCTTCATCATCTAGGTAGCCCTGCCCTGGACTCTTTCAAGCAGTTCCCTGTCCTTCTTGAGCTAAGGTGCCCAGAACTGGACACAATATTCAAGATGGGGTCTCACAAGGGTAGAGTAGAGCGGGAGGAGAACCTCTTGCGACCTACCCCCACCCCCCTTCTAATACACTCCAGGATGCCACAGTGCTGGCTCATGGTCATCCTGCTGTCCACCAGGATCCCCAGGTCCCTTTCCCCTATGTTGCTCTCCAACAGGTCATTTCCCAACCTCTACTTGTACCTGGGGTTGTTCTTGCCCACATGCAAGACTCTACACTTGTCTTTGTTGTATTTCATTAAATTCCTCCCAGCCCAACTCTCCAGCCTGTCCAGATCCCGCTGAATGGCAGCACGGCCTTCTGGCGCGTCAGCCACTCCTCCCAGTTTGGTGTCATCAGCAAACTTGCTGATAGTACACTCTATTCCCTCATCCAACTCATTGATAAATATATTGAATAGTCCCGTTCCCAGTACTGATCCCCGAGGGACTCCACTAGACACAGGCCTCCAAGTAGATTCTGTCCCATTGACCACCACTCTCTGGCTTGTCTCCTTCAGCCAGTTCACAATCCACCTTACTGCCCTGTCGTCCAGGCCACACTTCCTCAGTTTAGCTACAAGGAGGCTGTGGGAGACGGTGTCAAATGCTTTACTGAAGTCAAGGTACACCCCATCCACTGCTTTACCATCATCTATCCACCCAGCTGCGTCTTCATAAAAGGCAATCAGGTTGGTTAAGCATGACTTCCCCTTGGTGAAGCCATGTTGACTGCCTCTTGTGACCTTCTTATCCTTGATATGCTTAGAGACAACACCAAGGATAAGTTTTTCCGTTACCTTCCCAAGNTCAAGTTTTAATTCTAGGGAGGCCTTAACTTTCCTAGTTGCATCCCTACATTCTCTGGCAACAGTCTTATATTCCTCCCAACAGTCTTATATTCCTCCCAAGTGGCCAGCCCCTCCTTCCATGTTGTGTAAACTCTCCTCTTTTGCTTGATTTTGACCAACAGTTCTCTGTTTAACCATGCAGGAATTCTGCAATGATGTTCTATAAACTCTTCAGAGAGGAAAGGCAAAAAAGAAGAGGTGGGGGCATGGTAAGGAGTGTTTTGATTGATTCCACTGATGATAAAGTTGGGTGTTTATGGGTAAGGATGAAGGGGAAGGCAAATAACGGAGATATTGTGCTGGGAGTCTGCTATAAATCACCCAACCAGGACGAGGAGGCAGATGAAGTATTCTATCAGTGGCTGGCTGAAGTCTCACAATTGCCAGCCCTTGTTCTGGTTGGGGACTTCAACCTCCCGGACATCTGCTAGGTATATAACACAACAGAGAACAAGCAGACTAGGAGGATCCTTGAGTGTATGAAAGATAACTCCCTGACAAAACTTGTAGGTGAGCCTACCAGCTAGACCTACTTTTAACAAATGGAGAAGGACTAGTGGGAGACATGGTGGTCAGAGACTGTCTTGGGCTTAGTGATCATGAATTGGTAAAGTTTTCAATTCTTAGTGATGTAAGGAGGGGGGTTAGTAAAAACTCCACCTTGAACTTCCAGAGGGTGGATTTTGGCTTGTTCAGAACACTGGTTGAATGAGTCCCTTGGGAGATAATCCTAAAGGACAAGGGGGTTCAGGAAGGCTAGATACTCCTCAAGAAGAAAATCTTAAAGGCCCAGGAGTTGTCCCCATGTATCGCAAAATTAAAGGGTTGGGAAAATGGCTGGCCTGGTTTAACAAGGAGCTTTTGATTGGTCTCAGGTAAAAAAATAAGAGGGTTTACCACCTTTGGAAGAAGGGACAGGCAACTCAAGAAGAGTACAAAGACCTCGTTCGGTTATACAGAGAGAAAATTAGAATGGCGAAAGCCTGGATGGAGCTCAACCTGGTCACTAACATAAAGGACAACAAAAGACTTTTTATGAATACATCAACAATAAAAGGAGAGGCAGGTAGAATCTCAATCCCTTACTGGATGTAGAGGTTGAAATTGCAACCAAGGATGAGGAGGAGGCTGAGATATTTAATGCCTTTTTTGCCTCCACCTTAAATAGTCACACCAGCTACCCCCAGGGTGTTGAGCCTCCTGAGCTGGAAGATAAGAACAACTCCCTCATAATGCAGGAGGAAGTAGTTAATGATCTGCTTCTGCACCTAGATACACATAGGTCTATTGGGATTCTCCAAGAGAACTTAGGGAGCTGGGGGAAATGCTAACCAAACCTCTCTCCATCATTTATCAGCAATCCTGGTCAACAGGAGAGGTATCATATGACTGGAGGGTGGCTAATGTGACACCCATCTACAGGAAGGGCCAGAAGCAGGATATGGGGAACTAGAGGCCTGTCAGTCTGACCTTGGTACCAGGAAAGATCATGGAGAGAATCATCTTGAGTGAACTCTCACAGCAAGTGTAAGTCAGCAAGTATGAGTTTATGAAAGGGAGGTCTTGCTTAACCAGCTTGATCTCTTTCTATGGATCTCTCTCCATATAACCCACCTGCTGAATGGGAGGGAAGGCTGTGGATGTTGTCTACCTGGACTTTGGCAAGGCCTTTGACACCATCCCCCATAACATTCTCCTGGAGAATCTGGTGAACCATGGAATAGAAAAATGTACTTTTCACTGGGTAAAAAACTGCTTGGATGGCCATGCCCAGAGAGCTGCAATTAATGGGGTGAAATCTTATCGGCAGCTGTTCACCAGTGCTGTCCCTCAGCACTCAGTTTTGGGGTCAATCTTGTTTAATATCTTTATCAATGATCTGGATGAGGGGATTGAGTGCACCCTCAGTAAGTTTGCAGACGACACCAAACTAGGTGAGAGTCTTGATCTGTCTGACAGTAGGAAGGCTCTACAGAGGGACATAGACAGGTTGGATTAATGGGCCAATGGTAACGGTATGAGGTTCAATAAGGCCAAGTGCCAGGTCCTTCACTTCAGTCACAACAGCCCCAGGCAACACTGCAAGCTTGGGGAAGAGTGGCTAGAAAGCTTCCTGGCAGAAAAAACCCTGGGAGTGTTGGTGGACAGATGGTTTAACATGAGGCAGCAGTGTGCCCAGATGGCCAAGAAGGCCAACAGCATCCTGGCTTGTATCAAGAACAGTGTGGCCAGCAGGAGTAGGGAAGTAATCATGCTTCTGTACTCAGCACTGGTACGGCCTCACCTCAAGTACTGTGTTCAGTTCTGGGCTCCTGACTACAAGAAGGACAGTGAAATACTGGAGCATGTCCAGAGAAGAACCACCAGGCTGGTGAGGGGTCTAGAGAACAAGTTCTATGAGGAAAGGCTGAGAGAACTGGGCATGTTTAGTTTGGAGAACAGGAGGCTGAGGGGAGACCTCATTGCACTCTACAACTACCTGAAAGGAGGTTGTAGAGAAATGGGTGTTGATATCTTCTTCCAGGTGAATAATGACAGGACCAGAGGAAATGGTCTGAAGTTGCGGCAGGGGAGGTTTAGATTAGATATTAAGAACTACTTTACTGAAAGACTGGTCAAGCACTGGAACAGGCTGCCCAGGGAGGTGGTTAAATCACCATCCCTGGATGTATTTAAGAAATATGTAGAGGTGGCACTTCAGGGCGTGCTCTAGTGGCCGAGACTGTAGGGGGTTTCTGTGTGTGTATGGTTGTACTCAGTGATCTCAGACATCCTTTCCAACCATGACAATTCTGTAATTCATTAATGGTGCCCCAGAATTTTACTGCACCAAACCTAAGCACCTTTCATATAAATTTTATACAAGGAAACTTACATAGATGTAGGTGACTATATAAATATCTGCTGAACTCTTTTGGCTTTGATTTACAGCCCCAAAAGGAGATGATAAGCTTTACAGCTTTTCTGGAAGTCAGAAGTTTAATACTTTGGGAATGGGAAAGAGTCAAAGTGACAGAAATCTTGTTCCCTCTCAATGATTCTGGCATATTTATTGTGTTAGAGCAGCATATCAGCCTCAAAGTCTCTAATGGTTGAGCCTATGTGGAGTCAACATAAGTTATACCCTTTCTTCAGCAGCTCTCCTTGACCTTCTCATTATCATTATTTTTGTCTGGTCTGCAGAAGGATTGCAGCTAATTAGTCATATCAGTGTTACAGGTCATATAGACATTTACATTTTTTGTAGCAGATTGGAGAGAGGTTCAGGACCTCAGATGCGTAAGACTGTTTTACACAAGATAAATATGATAGCTAGGGCTAAGCTTATGTCCTAAATACACATTGTATATGATTTTACTTATTAAAACACCTTACCTTTTTTTTTTCCTAATCTCATGATAAATGAGGAGGGGCTTGTTGTTGGTAGGTCCTTAAGTTAAATGAGAAGGTAGGAATATCAACTTTCAAAAAACAAAACGCTTTCAAATCTCAACATTATAAAAATCAAAAATGGTAACAGTAGCATACCTGCTAGACACAAATCTGAAACTAAGAAAACCTGTGAAAGCTGTAAAGATTTTTAAACTTTTTCTTTCTTTTTTTTTGTTTTGTTTTGTTTTGTTTTTTGTTTGTTTGTTTTGTGAAGATGAAGGATGAAGTCTTGAGTTCTTAACTTTTTCAGCTTTTCTTTTAATTGAATCTATTAATTCTATTAATTTTCTTTATATCTTAATCTGCCTGAACTGTTTGTGCTAGTTAAAAATAACTGAATACGTTTTCCTCAGAAGTTCTGCCAGTTGCCCAGCTTCAGAAACTGGAATCAGAAAAACTAGTGTCTGTGAGTTTATCATCAACCTGCGGATTCCTTGTTCATCTTGTAATAATGACATTTCTCAGTACAAAAATCTCAAACCTTAAAATAATCTGCTCTTTATTATCTGTGTAACTTATTTTTATTTAGAGAAAAGAGATGAGTTAGAGAGATCTGACTGCTAAAATGAGATTACATATTGAGATTTTGCTTCTGGAGGTGGTGATTGTTTGGTTGGTTTTTTTTTTCTTTAAGATCCAAGATCAACATGGTGGTTTGAAATATTATGGACTGACTAGTTCCCTTTACTTAATCTGTGGGATTAATGCTAGATACTGTGTATTCCATAATTTATGATAGCTGTTTGTGATTCCTGTGTGCCTAAGAGTCAGCTTGTCAAACATTTCCCTCGATATCTCTTATACTAGAATGGTGAGGGCAGACTGAGTCGCTTGGAGCTGGTTGTCAGCTCTGAGCTACTCTGGCAGCTCTGGCAAAAGTCCTTCTCTTTTACGGCAGCTGTGAATGTCATCAGTCATCTTCAAACATGTTGTCACCATGGCTACTTAATCTTTAGGTGGAATATTGGTCTGTACCTATGAAGACTGTACTTATACTATATGTAATTATATATATATATATAAATAAATAGACTTTGCCTCTTCATACTTACATTGACTAGATTTGTTTTCCTGCTAGTCCTCAAGGAAGTAAATCAGTAGTATATGACACTGGGATACAGATATAAAACAGCACAAGTTCATCTCAATTCTTCTTTCTTTACCTTCTACAATATTTGGAAAGAAGATGGTAGCTGATATCTTTCATCTAATCCTAATTCATTCTTTCATTGATTTTCAAGAGTCTAAGGTAGAACAGTAGTGTCATCTCAAGTTGTTGAACACTTAAAATAGCGTACTTGGATTTTTATTTAATTATGATAAAAAATTGATAGTTTCCAGGCCTTCCTACTTTTTAGACTTTGAATGAGTTGTTGAAGGAAAAAGTAAGGGACTTTTTCCCTCCCTTAAAACTTTTTGGATTTCTATCTGCTTATGTAAGTATGAATAATGATAATGTTCTATGTGAGGGATGGATTTCACATTTGGTAATACAAATGGGAACATGGTATTCTCAGTAAGGCATATTCTCAGAAGAGTGTCTGAACTAAAAAGACATTCCAATAAGCTAAGACAAGCCAGTAATTTTCTATTTAAGGATAAAATCTGTGCTCCCCAGGAGTAACACAACACACACGTAAGATATATCACCAAAGGGTCTAGAAATTGATTTCTTGATTTTTCCTAGTTACCTCTCAAAGTTTGCAATATGTAGCCTAAGAAGTAGTTTTCCTGTAACAGGGAAGTATAGTGAATTCACCATTAAGTAATGTCATCTCCAGCTAGCAATGAGCCAAGGAACATTTGAAAATATTCTATACCATCTTGTAGTTCATTTTTGTCTTATTGTTTATTTTAAGGAGACAGTCCTATGCTTCAGCCAAAGATTGAGAGTTAGCAATTCAGGATTTAATTCTATCTATGTTCTGGAAAGTCATCTGTATTTATTATGCGTAACAGCCATTAAAACAGATTATGAACTCAGCTTGGATCATGCTGCTTCATGCCTGTGTACAGCTCATGTTTTTAGCAGGCAGCAGATTTACATGATCAAGAACCTGCCAGGTAAATGTGTATCTGGGGACTGTGACTTCTGATGGGTCTCTTTTCACCATGAGGACACATCAGTAGTTCTTCAGATGCCCACAAACCGTGCATAGCTGATCAGTTGATGAATTGCTGCACACTAAGAGTAACAGTGCAGTCTCTGCACAGAAAACGTCCGAAAGGACCAGGCAGCAAACCTGATTGAGTTGATTTTTCTGAAGGAAGTATTAGATCTGACAAATTTGGTGATAATAATAATTAGCTGTCCTGGGATGCTGTGAAGTTTAATTCATTAGTAAGTCTTCCTCTTTCACGTGAGCATAACTCTTGATTTTGGTTGGGAAATTTGCATTAGCTCAAGTCAGAAGAGGATTAGATTGTATAGCTACAAATTGAATAACTGGGCAGAAAGTACCTGTTTCAGACACAAACCATTATGAACATTTCTCTTGTAACTTCAGTAACTGTAACAAAATACAGTGGTTTCTCTGCTTGGAAGGCACGGGATATCACAAACAGTTTGAACTCCAGATTTATGGCAGTGCTTTGTAATAAAACATAACAAAGTAATCAGAATGCTTTTTCTCTCAGATGGTTAGCCTTGTGGGAGAACACTGCCTGCCTACTTTTTTGTAGGTATATGCAGTTAGAAATGATTGTGAAATATGATCTGTGAAAAGGCTTATTAGAATGCGTTAAAAAGCTGTGTGACAAAAAGTTCTTTCTCTTGCTGAGCTTTGGGACATCTGTTCTTTTAAGTCATATACATATTTTTCTAGAAGCCAAAAGTCAATATGAAACCCAAATGCAGAAGTTTCTTTGTAGCAGAAAATGATTATTTTGTACTTTATTTCCAGCCTTATAAGAAACTTTCCAAAGATGACACTTTTTTGTATTTTGCAAGAGTATGATAGCCTTGCAGATGCTGTTCCATTGAATTTTGTTGCCACACTTCCAACACAGGAAGGATCACTAACTGAATAAACAGTTTAATTTGTTAATTTTGCTGTGAAACCCCTCAACTTTGGAGCTGTATTTTTAACGGGTGTCCTGAGCTCGTTCTATAGCAGAAGATTCCTTCTTCTGAAAATAATTTAATTAAATTATATTTGGCTCTATGGGTTGAATGCCATTCCAAGGCCTTTCTTTTAATCCATCATGTCTGACTCTATCACAGCAGTTTATCACTTCTCCCTGCAACACTCAATAGTGTGGCACCTGCTATGTGGACTGGTATTTCTACCTTTCTCAGTAGTTACATGTAAATGTGAGTGTTACACAAGTATCTTGATTTCACCATGAGTGACCATTACTGTACCTTGTGGATGTGTTATTTTTATTCCTCTTTTTAAAACCACAGCCAGATGAACTTGCTTTGATGAAAGAATATAGCACTGCTGAAATGTAGTCAATGTCACTTAATGACTTTTATTTCCTATAGGGTTTTTGGGTTTTTTTGGAGAATGGTGAATGGGTTAATCTTTAAAATAATACCATAAATCTTTGCCCACCTTGCAGAAATTTAAACAAGTTTTTCTATGATTTTAAGAGTCGGTTAGTAGAGCAAATGGTCATAGTCCCACTGATGGTGAGGGTGCTGTAAGGATTTACTCTGAGGATTAAACTCATGTATTTGTATTATATGCAAAAGAGTAGCCTCCAAATACCATAATGATAAACAAACCCTAAATTTAGATGATGAGTAAATATTCTCCTCTTATGTGTCCAAATTATTTTATAAACTGGTGTACAGAATTTTGTGAAATCATATGCAAAATGACTTTTTTAAATAGTGTTAAGTGATTGCTTTGGGACTTTTTAACAACTGCTTTCTATAACTTGCTGTCCAACAGAATTCTACAATAGAGTGTATGTTTTCCATTGACACTTTATTTTCAGCTTTTTAAACTTACTATTATTTGACAATATTAATAAAAAGTGAAATTATCAAGTTGAGGTCATGATACAGAGTGCTCTGAAATCAGCAGAAAATTGCTTGAGTTTTTAGTTATGTGGAAAAAATATATAAACATATTCTTGAGTTTCTTTATATATATTTTCCTGAGTGGATATATAAATATAATATATAAAATATTATATATATTTTCCTGAGTGGATGTTGATCTAAGTGTCTGGATTTCAGTCTGCTGCAAAGAAAACATTTTTTTGTTCATATATGTTGAAAAAATAAAATAGATATTTTTGTGTTTTACGGATTTGTCAGTGTCTCAGGTAAAGACTTTTAAAATGTGATTATTTTAATTGCATCACTTAACATGATTTGGTCTCTGTAGGAGGAAGGCAGTTCATTACTGAGCTGTCTATTTCTCAGCTGGCTCCACCACTTTACAGCACAGTACTGTTTATTTTTTTACTAGGTCATTGGTTTCCACAGTAGGTCATACTTTCTGCTAAACAGCTTGGCCTCCTATGGCGACAGAATCTGTGACCTTCTAAGGCTTCCTAGCTTGGAAGATGTCAGATCTGCGTTAAAGAATAACTGTTTAATCAGAAGAAAATTTTCACTTATAGTGTTAGGATGTACAGATTATTCAAAGGAAATTTCTAACCTCAGCACTTCACTGGAAGGGATTTATCAAAATATTTTTGAAAAAACACATACTTTTATACAAAATCCTGAGAAATAAAACAGGTTCTTTCTGTAACTCCAGTCCTTCCCATCTCCACAATTTTGGTTGTTTTTACGTAGGGTGTTTTTGGTATGGGTTTGGGCTTTTTTTAATTTTATTTTTATTTTTAAATAGACATTAGCTTTTAATTAATCCAAACAATGAGTAAAAGGGAGTAAAATGAGTCCAAACATTACATTCCTAAATTTTGTCTGCAGTGCTACTTATCTTCCCAACTTTTATATGATTCTTTCAAATTATGCTTTAATTAGAAAAGATGAAGTTTAATTTCTTTTCTAACATTGCATACAGATGTAATCTGTATGCTATTGTAGATTTATGGAGTGGACACCTTTGTACTTACAAGATATTATATATAGCAATGTAATCCATCCTCTAGTTTCATGTGTTTTCTTTATCAGCTGCCACCAATAATTTAGAAGAGTTTTTTAACATGTCTGCTGAAAACTGATTCTGTGAAATTGTGAAATTAATCTGCTCTTCTAATCTCCTTTACATCTGCAGTTGCTTTTTCATTTGCTGCATTATATTACAAGCACATCTTTCTCAGGTATTAAGTGATTTCACAGCTAAGTGCTTGAAGTACTTCTTACAAACCTTTTTAGAGAACCTTCTGCCTCTGAACTCAGAAGTTGACTAAGACAAATTTAAAAAAAAAAAAGACCAAAACCAAAACAGCAAAAACCTACAAAACCCCAAACCAAACCCCAAAAACCAAAGCCACAACCCACAAAGGCGTTTCCTATTTTTGCTGTTTTATATTGTCATAGAACATTTGCCTACAATAACTGAAAAAATGCAAGCCCAGTAAAAATAGGTCCCATATTTTGCATTGCATTGATGTATTTCAAGGTCGAATAAGACTAAGAATCAGAGCTTTTCTGGGCACCTACAGTGGTATGTTTACTTCAAAGAATGAAGACTGTCTTATTAGGGTTCCTAGGAAATTTACTTTAGTATTTATTACCACTGTTTGTTCCTGGAAGTATTTCAGTGAGTGCCAGAGAAATTATCATCTCAGGGCCCAAGAACACACCACCTCTTTCATTACTAGACACAGCTAGGTCCCTTAGAGCATGTATTCAGCTGCATATCTTCTCTGAGAATTTAATCTCGCAGCGATATTCAGAGCAAGTCAACCATCTATCTTCTGGGATTTAAATTAAACAGAGCACCCTTTAGCAAGGTACACTGAAATACTCCAAGTCTCAAAGTCTCAGCCCATGTTAAATTCCAATCTTTCTTTTGGTGGGTTCAAAACCATCTCATCCTCCAATGAAATATTAAGGGGGTTGTCTTGGTTTCTGTTGAGACAGAATCTCTGAAAATTGCTGCTGAGCCACTTAGAGGAAACATTTGAACATGCAGCTAGACTGCCTATTTAACAGGTACTTCAGTAACTGTTTAAGCTATTCATGTTCAGTGTACTGTACCATACAGGAATCTAGCACGATACAACCTTTACACATGATACACATGCTTTAATGGAAATGATAGCCCTGTGGTAAGTACCATAACTATTTACAACCAGAAATAGTTATAAGGGCTACCGTATGCTTGGGTTTCCCCATGCATGTTCTTCTTTTTTCTTCCCAGAAAGTTTTTTCTCTAGACAGAAGAAGCCTACCTTGGCCATCTGCTGGGATTCTTAGATGCTTGGCAGTCTGGTTGGGAAAGAGGGTCTGAATGGGCACCTTTTGATCAGAAACACAAGTGATGACTCTGAAACCATGATTCACATGTGTCTGCATCCACAAACAACCTGTGCAGCATGTGTGTGGTACTTCTGGCATGTCCAAGAAAGTTCTTGCTTGCTGTGTTTGCCCAAAGATATTGTTTGCTCATGCATAGTTGTAGTGGATGATTTTGCCTTTACTATCCTGCTGGAGCGAATGCAGAGGAGGGCAACAAAGCTGGTGAGAGGCCTGGAGAATAAGGCTTATGAGGATTGATTGAGGGAGTTGGGGTTGTTTAGTTTGAGGAAGAGGAGGCTGAGGGGAGACCTCATCACTCTCTACAACTGCTTGAAAGGGCATTGTAGAGAGGTTGATGCTGGTCTCTTCTCACGGGCAATGAGCGACAGGACAAGAGGGAAGGGCTGCAAGCTGCAGCAGGGTAGGTTTAGGCTGGACATTAGGAAAAAGTTTTTCACAGAGAAAGTGGTCAGTCAGTGGAATGGGCTGCCCAGGGAGGTGGTGGAGTCACCCTCCCTGACTGTGTTTAAGAGTAGATTAGATGTGATGTTGAGGGATCTGGCGTAGGGGAGAACTTTTAGAGTAGGGTTGATGATTGGACTCGATGATCCCAAGGGTCTCTTCCAACCTAAATGATTCTATGATTCTATGATCCAGAAAATGCTTGGTTAGGTCTTAATGTCTGCTTTACTTATCAAATCATAATTAAAAAAAAGTTTTTTAGTAGTCCAAACGTCAGGGCATATACCTTTAAATAAACTGAATTTATTTATTTTGTTCAAGTAATCTGGTTAGAGTGACTTATTGCTCTCTGTCCAAAATCGGGGCCTTCTCACAAAATTATATCTGGAACAGTTCCAGTGTCTGTCTATTTTCAAATATTCCTTACATAGAAAGACCATAGATATAAATTGTCATGTGTTTCTGTTATATTGAAAACACGACTTTTTGTGGAAAGGGGTCTGCAGATGGTGCAGCCTGTGAAAGCTGTTCACTTCAACTGCAAGCTTGCACAAATGGGGAATCTTATAGTATAATATGAAAAAGCTACACTGGGTGTTTTCTAGTTGATTATTTTTAATGTCTTTAGGGATTATAGGGGAATGGAAATTCTATCAAAGAGTGTTTGATAAGACATTTCTTCATCCACAAAGACTTGGGTATGTCTTATTTCCTTTATTTTAAATTTGACAGGCTGAGATAGGAATAATAAATTCCATCCTGTCATCACTATCTCAAGGCTTAGGAGACCATCTTGTAAACCTAACTTACATATGTAATTTTACTACAATTAAATGAGAAGAACATCCAACCCATATGACATTTTAAGATATGTGAGAATGCTCAAAAATCACATGGCTTTGGAAAAAATATTCATGCTAGGTACCAAATGGTACAAGGTACCAGCTCCCTGTCTCAAGTCATAAGAACTGGAGAGAGATTGTATGTACCTTGTAGGTAAGCAATATTAACTTGCTAGAATAAATTATTTTGAAAAAATGTATTTTAAATATGGTTAAAATGGACGTATTTGGCAATGGTTACATGCCACATAATGATTTATAGAACTGGAGGGTACTAAATGTTCTCATTAGGAATCACAGCAGACATGTAAAGAACAAACCCATTCATAATTAGTTTAATTACTTGGTTTTGCATATACTTTTTACATTACTACTCTGTGTATTTGTATCACCTGAAAAGGTGTCTGTTTTTATTTAAAATATTTTTTTTGGGGGGGGTTTGCCTCAAAATAATTTTCCCCACAATGCAAGGACCAGACGGGAAAATACATACTTTGTAAGGTGTTTCATTCCTGTTATTAGTGAAAGCATTAATGAAGAAAGGTTTATCTGTCTTAGGCTTTTTAGAACTTGTGTTTATAATTCATTTTAACAGTAGGCACAATCTAAATGGTGTAGTCTAGTTGTTGAAGCACAAATGAGAGCCATGGTTTACTTAGTTTTAACCCTGTTCTGCCTAGTCCGAACTGCATGTCTGTAGGCAAAGCACTTCTTATCTCAGTTTTACAGACAAGAAAGGTTTTTGCCTATCTACCCAGCAGGGATGTTAAGAGGATTAATTTGTTAAAAGCATGAAGATTTAAGTAAAAGCAATGAATTGCTATTAATGTGTTTGACGCCAATTGGAGTACAGGATCCTAAACAGAGCAAAGTTTTAAAAACTCAAGGCATTTGCAATGTAGTATTGCAGATGTAATCACAAAACCTCTCGCGGTTACATTTGAGAGGTTTAAGACTTTACCACTTCTTGGATTTGGTTACCACCTTTGGATGTTGTTGCTGTAACTGATGACACCCGGTCCACTTCAATCGAAGGGAGAACTGGTGATTTTAAGCTCTACGGAAAGCAGTTTAAGCTATTTTACTGTATTCCCAAACCCTAAATTATGAGCATTTATGTATTCATTCATTCATTCATTCATTCATTCATTTATTCAGTTTCAGCCAGGGAGCTGCTAACCCAGAGGAGTCAGAGGGCAATTTCTTGAGGTGTTTGAATTACTCTGCAAGTCTATCTCTTTCTGTACTATTTATTGCATTTTATTTAAAGAATAAACACCATTCAGTGTTTGACAGGGGAAGGTTAAAGGCATCACCCCACAATGCCGTAAATAGTGGTGCCCAATTGTGCCTCAGTTCTTTGAGGTTCTGTGGCTGCGACCATCTGAAGGGAATTATCCCTGTCTCAAAGTACATCTTTTTCTTTCTTGTCCCACTTTACTGTAGATGACTAACAGAAAGAGGTTTTAATTAAAAACTTTCTTATATCCTTTAGTGGGAAGGCTTAACTGTGGTAAGACTTAATCCTTTTGTTTATATGAACTCTGATGTGTGGTTTGAGTTTTTCTTTACCATCCTTCCCAAGTGTGCCATATGTATAGTTTGCTCAGGTTTTTCATCCACTCTGGCAATTATCTGTGATTCCACTCTACCCTCCAATACACTGTTTTATTCCCTTTCCTGTGCCAGCCTACCAGACTTTTTGCTTTAGCTGGAGTCGAGCATGCACACTTACTTTGAACCAGTCCCAGGTTGGGCTGGCACAGTCCCATCTACCAGAGCTGTCAAAGATGGTCACCTAAAATAACCCACAGGGCTGTAAGGGGCCGAGGCTAAGAACAGCAGCAGAAATTATGTAAACAAATTTTACTGAGTGTGGGAGCTTACTCTACAGGAAGTTATCATTTGCTGTGATAGTGATGGAAACCTAACACACATGCATTTATGCATTTTGCTAGAGCTCAAATAAATAAGAGCATGTTTTGCATTAAGATTAGTAATAGTGTTCACCGACTTGAAAGACAGATCAAGGTGCTTGATTAATTTTTGGCAAGGATAAAGAAAATCCACAAAGATCCCAAAATAATGAATACTTCATTCTTTTGTTGTTTCCCCTAACATACCTGTGCAATAATTAAGTGTTCGAGTTACAGTGATTAATTAGCTCTGACCTATCAAAATCAAAATAAAAGAACAAATTTTCATTCTTAGTTAGGGATGATTAGACTCAGCGACCTTGCATTGAGCTGTGATTTTGTTGCTACATGAAATTCAGGGTTTTATAACTGCATATTGAAGAACTTGGTATTCCTGTGGGAGAATGAAAGGAAAGAGAAATAACTTCAATGCTTTTATTAGCACCAAATGTTGCTCATGCACAAAGTAAGTGGTACATGTAATTTAGAAAATCAACAAAAGACAGGTATTAGTAAGCCAATATGGCTTTAAAGATACAAGATAAAAAGAGTGGCGTTACTGTACCACTTGAGGGTTTATCCTTCAGAACTTGAGGTCACTTGTGCAAAGAAGGGAGTACTTTTTCACTGGTGTATATACAAGCCACTCTACCTGCTGACTTACGGGTTGAAAAACATGTTGGGATGGGTTGTATTCACTTTTTAGGCAACTGACATCAAGGCCCAGAATTTCTTGAGTTTTATATGAAAAAAAAGCAGAAATGAATACAGTGGTGTNGTTTCATCAGTGCTCTGTAATGAATGGTATCTCCCAGGAGATGAGTTCCCACAATAGGTAGATCCTGTTTATAGCCTTTAAGCTGCTGCAGGCCCCTGCTCCTTTCAACTCATATTCTCACAGTATGGACAATCTCTGGGTATTAAGACTCTTTTTTTTTTTTTTTTAATATGTTTAATTTTAAATGATAGAGTCTGAAAACATTTATTTTGAATGGTTTGCAACTAATATAAACATCTAGTTAAAACTTTTACTAATCCATTGAAGAACAAAAAGAACACATTTATTTTAGAGGAGAAAAAATATTTTAATGCATAAAAGCACATGTACAACATAGCAGTTTAAGATACTTTTGAATGAATTAATAATTATACTTTATACTACTTTTGGTGAATTCAAGGAGCGCAAGGAACAATGCTTATTTAATTTTGGTGAAGTGAGTTTTGGTATTCCAGGTAGACTATTAGTTAGTTTTCCTGAGGTATTTTACAACGATACTTTTATTTGTTCATTGTTCAGGGAAAAAAATCCCATGTCATTATATGCTAAGAAACAATAGACATCCTCTCAATGCTTGAATGTAATAAAGTTTAATAAAGTAATCGAAGTTCTACATTTATAAAATTACTTGATCAAAAGTGTAAAATTTGAAATGATAACTCAGAGGTGCTTTTCTTTTACTGTCCTCTTTAACAATTGGGAAAACTGCCTCACTTTAAATTGCCTGTTATTTCATCTATGCATTTCTGGTGTGTTTTCTTCTTCCACTGAATCTGTGCAACTTCAATAGCAGTGATAACACCCCTTTGGGCCAAATATCATTACTTATTTTCTGTGTTTATGTGACTGCCCAATCTATACCTAAGAGAAAGATAGAGTCCTGCTGGTCATAGGTGCTGCTAGCTGTGTGAGGAATGATGACTGCCACCATAGTCTCCAGCTTGCAGCAGCTCATCTTCAAGTAGCTATTCCCTGCCCTTTAAACAATCTTACTTGAACAGTTTCTTCAGAAAACACATGTACTTTGCTGGTGCTATACAACATTATCTCTGTTTCCATACAAACTGAACACAGGAGTTTATTTCCTATTACAGACCCCACAGAAAAGGGTTACTTGTGCTAGAAGAGCAGTTTCCCCAAATTATAAGCCTTTAGGAAGAATCTGAGGAGGACTTTAATAAGGCTAGTGTGTTCCCCTGCACATCTGCAACTTCTTTCAATTGAGACAGCTGTTTGTCTCTCCTTCCCAAATCTTGTGCTGAAATGTGGGGTGGTGAGAGTGACTCTTCCACTCCCTCCACTGGTG
>VZTM01040245.1:648-12074 GCA_013400555.1 Jacana jacana
TATTCTATTCTATTCTATTCTATTCTATTCTATTCTATTCTATTCTATTCTATTCTATTCTATTCTATTCTATTCTATTCTATTCATCTCCATACCTCCTTTAGCTTCACTGTGGAAAAGTTTCATTTCCCTAGTTTTGTAGGTCCTTTATCGTCCTTGGTACGTACATACCTGATAACTTTNTTATCGTCTTTGGTATGTACATACCAGATAACTTTAGAACTATGACATCAGGCAATATCTACATCACTAGACACTAATTACATGACATCATTGTGGGACAGTCTATTAGATCAAAATTTTGTGAGCTTTCTTCCTCCATTGCAAATCCCATGAAAGAGCCGATATTGCCGTTGAAATCCCTTTTATATGCAAATCAACAAGTCTGTTTAAGACACAAACAAATATCATTTGAGTTGTTAGCTATAGCCTAGAGACTCTGCAACATTTGGACAAACAGAAGCAGAGGCTTCTCCCTGGTGATCTCTTTTACACAGATCAAAGACTTTCTAGCCTTTTATTGGAGCCAGTTTAGGAATTAAAAGATGACTTGGCTTTATTCAAACATCAGACTTCCATACTACTTGGAATAGAATTAGAAAGCCTTAACAAAGCCTGTGGTTTAGAATTTGCACTTCTTCTTTAAGCTGAGAATCAAATCATATTTTCAGTGTTAACATTGTTAAATAAAACAGCCTCTCTGCCAGCATATAAAAAAATGCAGACGTTTTAGCTGTACAAAGTCTCTAGTGTGTTTATCTGTTTGAAGGAACTAGTTCTTCACTTCCAGATGGAATCAAGTACAGCACTTATTAAAATCAAACCAAAACAGTTTATAGAACAGGAATGACGTCCTTAATTATTAGCCTAGTCTTTTTACCTAATGCTTGTAAATATGTGAGGTCAGAAGTACTTTTGTAAGATAATAAACATAGGGAAAAAAAAGAAAACACCTCAAAGGGACTGAGCATGTAAAAAATCTTCCAGCTAAGCAGGCAAAGTCATCCAGATAAGCAGTCTCATCTTCAACTCTGAACTCAGATTCACTGCAGAAGGATGGTAATAGAGGGTGGTTGGTGCAGCGCCAGCCCAACAGTGCACCCAAATCAGAAATGGGCTTTCCAGGTTCTGAAAGAATGCTCTTCTCAGCCTCCAGCACCCAATTCATTTTGGGCTGTACTATTTGAAGCAACATCTGCTTACCAGGCAGGATTGACTGAAGGAAAAGAAACCCATGTCTGTTAAACCCAATTAGAACTAATTATTGATATAAGGTGCCAATACATGGCACTATGTCACTACTGGAACAAAACACTCAAGCTATTCTGTCAAGAAGTCATATAATAGGGTTTTTTCCTTCCCTCCCCCCTGCCCCTGCTTTCTTCCCCCCTTTAACATCATATTAAGAGAATAGAGAATCCTACTAATTTAAATTTCTTTAGGGAATAAGACTGAAGGTTGTCTTTGGCTAATTTGTTTATTAGTCAGGCACAGTAAATAAGATTTACCTTTCTGCAGTTGCTACACAATAGGGAGAAAGGTTTGGTAAAATTATAACAGATAGGAAATATATTAATATTGCAACAGTCCTAATGACTCCTGATAATTTCCAACCACTTCCTGAATTTGAGAAGGAATTTCAATAGATACCTTCTGCTAATGTCTATACCTAGCCAAATATTACTGTACATTTGTCACTTTATTTCTTTCATATTTCACCATGTACCAGTAATCCAGTATATATTTTTGCCAGAAGCTTTTTCTAAAATATCCTTATTTATTACATTCCATATCTCTGCCTTTTAAATAAACTTACACAAGCCCAAGGAGAAGAGAGGAAGATAAAAGAAGAGCAGAAGAAAGAATAAAATTCTTTTAATCTTCTGTGGACTCTTTGTAATGTCAGTTGCCAGTAGATCTCCTTTCTCAAGAAATCGGTGTGTGGCTTGTTCCAAAGATAGATCAGCAGAGCACCATGCACAGCAGAGGGAAAAAACCCAAAGACAGCATCAATCTCCTAAGAAGGTATTCTCAACCAAGCCAAAAGCCTGGTTTATAAAGCCCACAGGGACTATCATCCATTTAGCCATCTGCAGACCAAACACAGAATGTCCTTTCTTCCTAAAAAGCAAAATTCATGTAAAGTCAGATGTGCAGGGAAAACAAAATCTTCTGTTCCCAAAAGCTTATGCAAACAGAAGGGATTTGCAGCCTCCACATCCCATGAATTTTTCTGCATTTTCATCTGCTGGAAAAAATGAACTGGGGCCTATATTACCAAAAAAGGTATTCCACAGAATTTATTCTGGGGGCAGTGCAGAAAGTGCAATTCTGTTCTTCGCTGTGTTGCAAATGAATGTCTTCATCCACTCAAACACCTATGGTTGATATATCCACCCAGTATATAAACTTCATAAATCCAAGACTGTGTAGGACAAAACAGATGGGTTAATTACCACAAAGACAAGCAGACTGGCAGCCACGGGTTTTGCTGCAGTTTTGTGCTCTAAAATGCCTTTCTGGAGGCTGAGACCTCCAGACCGTGGGGTCCTGCACAGCAACTCCCTCAACATATTTCTTCTCTTGGGAAATGCGAAAGAGCAAGCTCACCCCTAACCTCAGCTGGGACCATGAAACAGAATGTCTATCCATAGAAAAGAAAGAGCTAGGAAGGATCTCAGAAAGTTGTGTAGGAAATTCCTGAATCCTGCGGAAGACCCCTTATGCCATACCAATTGAGGCAAAATCGAGGCATGTCATCTTCTGTGGGCAACAGTACTCTAGAAAGCACGGGGGACAGTTGCAATATCACAGAATCACAGAATCACGGAATGATATGGGGTTGGAAGGGATCTCTGGAGATCATCTAGTCTAACCCCCTGCCAGAGCATGTCCACCCAGCGCAAGTTGCACAGAAGTTAATCCAGGTGGGGTCTGAACATCTCCAGAGATGGAGACTCCACCACCTCTCTGGATAACCTGTTGCAGGACCCTGCCACCCTTAAAGTGAAGAAGTTCCTCTTCATGTTTAGATGGAACTTCGTGTTTTCCAGTTTGTGCCCATTTCCTCTTGTCCTGTCAGAGCACCACTGAAAAAAGACTGGCCCCATCTTCCTGACACCCACCCTTGAAGTATTTATAGACATCAATCAGATCCCCCCTCAGTCTTCTCTTTTCCAGGCTAAAAAGACCCAAGTCCCTCAGCCTTTCGATGTCCACCATCAATGGTGTTTGTTGTCAACGACTCTGGTGGAAATGTGCTGCCATGGCAGCAAAAGCTGAACACAACAGGCAGGGCTTAAGTGGAATTAAAGCCAAATGCCCAATCATTAGGTCTATTTTTATAATGTAGAATAACATAATTTATTCTGCTGGAAGAAAAGGAGGCCAAATCCCTTTCCAGCCCTCCCTCTCCCACAAAAACTTCTCACTTATTTTGTTTCTAAGGACTACCAGCCCCTTCCTTCTTCTCCCTAAATGCTCTTATGCTATGGTCCTTCCTGTGATTAAGATACATTAGAATTGCAGGCATGAGTAAGTGCCTCACTTTTCTATCATACGGTGTAAGTACAACACATTTGAACTAATAAATGCTCATTCTTCAATTTTTAAAATAGTTTTATTACTGATAATGTTTTTTTCTGTACTTATTCATTACATTTGCCAAGGTCCTTCTTTAGGAATTGATTTTGAGTTTATATTACAGTGTACTCTGGATTAATATTAATGTGTAATTCTAAGACACTTTTGTCTTGCCTTACTGGATTAATTTAATGTCTTTTTAAAGACACAGTTCTATGTGACATCATTACACTGCCAGATTTATAACAGCCAGTGAAGTCACCATTATAGTTTCTCATAATTTTCCTCTTTCACCAATGGTCTAATATGCCATTAGTCCTACTTCTCAATTATGAATCTAGCTTCTGAACAGGTAACCTTTACCTAGAATACAATATTTAACTCACAATAATGGTAAGGAATACTTTACATTGACATTTTGATTAATAGACTATAAATCAGTATTATCCAATTTCAATATATCTGAGATGCAGAGAAACAGTATGAAAATATAAGGGTTAATACTGAAAATGCTGTCAACGTTTCTGAAAGAAATAGAGTTCTATTTTTTCACCCTAGTTCAAAACCTCGTTATTTATCCTGTTTGTACCTATTTGTAACACAGACATTTCTTTGTGCAAGAGCATGTATATGAAAGTACGTTCAGTTTTATATAAAAAAAATACATACTGCATATGGGTATTTTCTATCCCTTTTGGTAAGTGATTCAATATGCTTGTGCTCCTCACACTAAATCTAACATCACTGTATGCAGAGTAGGGGTGAAATTAATAGCTTTCTGTAAAAACATTAATTTTGGCAGTTCAAACACTGTCAGCTGTAAGTTGTACCTTGGGCAGGCTATACCTTTATGTCTGCATGTTTGCTCTCATCTCAGTCACATCTTCTCCTTTGGTTTCTCTCTGTTTCAGGGTATCTTGCATGACAAGGAGGGTCTATACCTCTTTTACTACTCCAGTGTATTGTTTGACACTGAAAGGTAGCAGATCGGTAGCTGGCCATGGCCATCTAAAAGGACTAGGCTTTCTCTAAGAAGAAGATTCTTTATTGCAACGAAAACTAACAACCCATATATCTGTCTAAGCAGATCATTTGCATAGATATACCTCAATTGGTTTTGAAATTAATTTCAGATAAACAGTCATAACTTTGGTGCCCTGGGCTAGTATGGCTGCAGGAGGTAGATTTATGTTATCATAGTCGTATGCCATTTTTGTAAATGAGGGAAAATGACTTATTGACAACCTAATGGGAGAAACAATCTTCCTGTTCCAAATTTCAGATGTGTTTAAGAAATAAATACTTGCCTGTGGTCCTTCTTCCCCTTCCCTCCTCAGCAATGATTCTACTTCTCAGGGGATAGAAAAAGGAAAATGCTGGAAACGCAGTGGCTGGAGAAATAGCTGTCGGAGAAATAACAGAAAGAAGGATGAAAAACATGAAGGGTGAATCAAAGTGAGTAGTAATCTTCAGACAAGTTTCCCTGGATTTGACATCTATTATGCTACTATGCTCATTTTTCATTTATCAAACCTCCATTCTGAGGATTCAACTATCACCTCTCTACATTTTACTCCACAAAGTTCCTTGCAGGGCTCAAATAAGAAATAATGATGTAGAGGTTGCTTTTTTCCAAAGAATTTATGAGTATAATTTTGCTCCATGATCATCACTTGACTCTTTTTGCTACAGGACAAACAATTCTCCCCATATTTTTTTTTACTGTCAATATGAAGAAGAAATAACAGGTTTTGATTTTTTCATTTAAACTTGTCAGTCCAGGATGAAATTTATAAAATTCCAAAATTCCACCAGATGTAAATTTTTCTACTTACCTTTCAAAAAAGAAAAAAAGATAGAAAGGGGAATGCAAAACAATTTTAAAACTTCCAACCATCCCTAAAACCAAAGTTCAGTATCAGTCACTTGTTTAACTATATTTTGCATGAAAGGATCGAATGTCCCTATCCCTGACAACTAAAGATAATGAAAAAATACAAACATGAGCTTTGTCCTTTGTTGCAGGGTCAGGAGATACAATCACTCACTTAAACTATTAAATGTAATGCATACAGGCATAGGGAGATGAAAAGTGCCAGTTTAAATTAGCTTGACCTGCAGTGTTGACTCCTGGACAGATGGCATAATATACCCTGACTTCATTGCTGAGGCATTAGAAGTACACAGCAAGAGTCCATTGTGATATTAAGAAAAAGCTCAGAAGCAAGCTCAGACTGAGAACCAAAACCCTGCCGGCCCCCTGTGAGGCTCTTGGCTTCCCTTTGCCAGACCTATTAGAATATAGAATGAAGTCTTCTCAGTTTTAGCTGAAGCAATGAACACTCATTTTCAACTTTGCCATCGGCAGAGCAGGCTTTAGGATGAGATTCAGAGTCCTAAAGACCAGGCTGTCAAAGGGCAAACCAGTCAATGTATTCTTTCCAGGAGAAGGAAAAGCTTGACTGTACCCGAACCTCACTGTTTGACAAAGCTGGCAATCCTTTTAAGGAGGAGTGTACAGGCATAAAAATTAGGTAGATCTGTAAATCCAGATATAGCATTTCTCATCAGACAGCAAGAGTCACCTAGAGGAGTCTTTCTCCCCATAAATCTCTCCACTGGTAGCAGAACCTGAAGGGTCTCCCACACACACACTAACCCACATATATTTTGTTTTTAGGAGATTTTAAATTAGCAGAGAAACAAAGCGCCCATCCAACTTCCCGTTTGCATTCATTCTCGAAATTGGGAGGGATGTCTCTGAAAATGAATAGATAATTCACTGTCTAACATCCTGAGAAACAGAAGCCGGGGTGCAGAGTGCGGAGCACTAGCAAAATAGCTGGGTATATTAAAACAAAGAGCGAAAGGCTAATGGCATCCCAGCGAGTGAAAGGCAGTCAGTAAAGAAAAGCAATTAGCCATTTTTTACAATGCATGAAAGCTGGCATCGTGAAAATGGTTGGCTCCAAATATCAATGATTTGCACCCCTCTGTTCCTTCGCCAGCCCAGGTTTGCAGCCACGCACTTCGGGAGCTGAGAGTTTCTGGGCTGTAAGTGGGAAGGACACATCACAATACGAGTGCCCAGCATTCATCAGACAGGGTCGCCCGCCGCTTCTAAAGGTCATCTGGGTTCTGTTTTGTTATCTGGTCCCTTTATATAAAACTAGAGAAAATAATATCCCTGAAAGCTCCTCGTGCTTCCTTCTCCTGCAAAGGCAGAAAGCATAACAAAAGGGCCAAGAAAAAACAGTTAAGAAAAGAGATGATGACATTGGATGAATCTTGCACAGAAAGGAGCTGCAGGATGCTCTGTATGCCATGTTTGCATTACTTTGAATAGTCCTGACCAAGATTCTCATTCTTTTCAGTCATTTTTATGTACTGAGATAATCCTGCAGAAAGCCAGATAGTGATTTATTCCATAAAATATATCCGATTCACATTGTTCCTGCCACTTTCATTTTGTTTTGGGGGCATAGTGTAATCTATTTCTTTTCCCTCACCCTCCAAAATCTTTATTATTTAACAGACCATAAACTTGAGGAAGCTCTTCTTTTAAAGGAAGAAAAGAATTTTTTTTTAAAAAATGGGAAAATATTTTGTCACTTACAAATCAGCTTAACAGGAGACTACAATGATTCAACCTCAAAGCCTGACAGCAATCCATGGCTTTCAATACAGGTTTCACTACATTTTGCAGCTTTTCTGGGCATTTGCCTTTCTAAATCAATCGTGTTCCACCTTTCTTACACGGCTTGCAGAAAGTCTGCACACCAAGAAATCAAGCATAAAATGTGGCTTAATTTCAGCACAGAACAGCTCTTAAAGTATGAATGTTTTCTGCAAAACTCGAAGTGCATAACAAGAGAATGATTTGTGCTCCCATGCCTGGTCCATTTCGGTGGGTTTTTTTATAAATAGTCTAATAAAAGATATTTAGTCCTACAGACACTGCCTTGCTTAAAATTAGGCATCTAAGTAAGAAGTTTGGATTTAGCCTTCGCCTAGCTAAGGCGTTCTGGCACCTGCTTTATTAACTTACAACACCCTCTTAAATTTAAACATATTTAAGCCCCAAAAGCGTTGGGCAGTTTCCACCGATCTCTGACGAAAAAGAAAGAAACAACACGCGTTTATCTCCCCGACTTAATTTAATCAGGTATATTAAAAACCTTGGCTTTTATGACTAATGGAAAGTCAAAATACTTTCTCGGTGTATTATTTTAAAGGATTTGCAACACAGTGGAGCTTTCTGAGCAATCACAACACTGCCCATATAGACCTTGCTTCTTAATTTATACCCCGATAGCGCCGGGGCGGTGGATAATGGCTCCACTGTTGCTGTTACTGTACAGACAAAACTTTTGCAGTGGCCTTTGCCAAATGTACAGTTTGGGCTAATACCACGCCGGAGCTGAAGGTCTAATCAGAGAGCACTCAGAGGGAGTGAGGGAATATTAAAAGCTCCTGTGCAGTTCAGAGTAGAGAGAGGCCTCTAAGTAGGGCAGATCTCCATTCCCGGCTGTCAGAAGGCTGAGTTGTAACATGAGCTGGGCTCCATTTGCTTTTCCATTTATATAAAAACCTTTTTGTTTCTTTTGTTATAAACTTAGACCTCCAGAATAAAGCCTGGAGGAAGGGGGGAAGGGGAGGAACACTTGCTGCCTGAAAGATGTAGTTTGTTGTTCGACCACCTTATGAGGCATACAGTTCCCAGCTATCTGCCGAGCTTCCAGCAGCCCCTCTATGCCAGATATAATCTCCTAAAAAATAAAGTGCTTGTCAGCATCCAGAGAATCCAACCCAGTCCTTGTCCCCAAAGACTCTACATTTGCAGAGCAAAGACTAAAGGACACCAGGGAAGAAGAGCAAGTGAAATTGTTGCCTTTTACCACACTTATAGACCAAGTCAGTCTTTAGGAGACGTTTTGAGCTGGGAAGACCTTGGCAAATCAAGACTTCAAAAGCAGCTCATGGCAGAGAAAAAGAAATCAATAGGATGGGAATAGGGTAAGCCTATTAAGAGAGCTCTGCATTTGGCATTACTGACAGCAAAGGCAGCAAACCTTGGGCAGAAGAAGATAAAGCTGGGAGAGGTTATAGGATGTTATCCCGAGGGGCAGCTATATCTGTCAAGCACGCTAAGGGGAAGTGGTGTGGTAATAAACGAGAATAATGTATTGATCATGCAAGAATAATATATATTGTCACTTTGCCACACTTCAAAGGGATCAGAAGAAGAAGAATAAGTAGTAGGACGTGGAAGATAATGAGTGAAAGCACAAATATAAGTGCTTTAGTTTTCTGCAAGAGAAGACTTATTCACCTCTTAGGCAAGCAAGGAGGAAGCAATACAAGCTGTGTGGTTGTATTGATGAAGGGACTTATAAAGAAAGACTTTACTCAGCTGAGACTTATGAGTAGTAGTAAACAGCAGTAACTATGCCCTTCATAAAATCAATTTTCTTCGCTGCTTTTATGAAGAACTCTTATCACGGCTCCCATTTTACAGAGGAAGGAAAAATGACCCATAGCTAAGCGATAGAAATCACCCAGTGCTGTCCACGGTGGCAGCACAGGGGCAAGAAGAGGAGAACAGGGTTTGAAAACCCCACAGCGTTTCATCCATGAAGTTGCACTCCTGCTGAAGCCAAATGCAGCGGTGGCTGAAAGCAACCCAAAGGGAAAACTCTTTTGCAATGATCAATGTGGGGTGCATGAGGAGAGAAGATGAACCCCGAGATGAGACCTCCCTCTACTCTCCAAATGAGCAACTCGAGTGCTATATACAGGGACTAAAACAAATCAATTCCCCCTCCAAATGCAAATTAAAGCACTTTTCACCTCTTCACTTACTCCCGTTTGTTTATCTCAGGCCTCTAAAAACAACAAAACCTGAAAAGAGAGAAAGTTGCAGTAAATAACCGATTACTAAGTCACTGTTCAGGGCTGCACCTAGTTTACTATGCTAAATTTAAGTAGAGAGAAGGAAAGATGGATCTCAAATAGAGCAACTCTGGTTTGGAAAACAGCGATATGATTGCCTCTTTGCATTTTGTATGAGATCTATAACCTAAGCCGCTAAAGAAATTAAGCAAAGTTTCCCAAAGACAAATAGCCAACAAATTTCAGAGATCTGCAGTGTGATAGGAACTTTCAATTTTGAGTCTTCCCTCACATATGCCTTCCCATTTGAAAATTACACAGGAGAGTTCCTCATCATGAGCACTTCAGTCATGATCGATATTGTAGATTTTTGAGGCTGATTTTTAAGTGGGAGCAGGAAGAAACAAAGGATCTTGGCAATAGCTCCCGTATTTGATAGCACTGAAGGTGGTGCTTATTCCAGAATTGAAATGCAAACACCTCTGCCATGTTAAATGGCAGGTAATGTATTACTGCACACACCAATGGAAAACCTGCTCAGAAATACAAGACAACTGGTGTAAACACATATTGGTACACCAAGGGAGCTAGTGAAAATATGACTATGAACAGAAAGGAAGAGCCTGGTCTCTCAGAACCTGAAAACTGCACGGCAGCTCCTACCACATTCTGCAAGCCCCCAGTGCTTATGGAAAATATAAGGGCTGGAAGCTCATAAGGTGGGGAAAACCTTAATATGACTTATCTCTTGGATGCTAGGTCTGCCATGCCTTGCTCCATTAGAATTTCTCTGCTTCCCTCACCATTGGAGCAGAAAGATCTAGGGCTGGGGGGCTGCCACGGTCTGAAGTGAAAGGAAAACAATGGGAGAAACTGTTTTCTTTTTCTTCCCTCCTACGAATCCCGCAGGGGCCCAGAAACCACATTTTATATCAGATTTTGAGGGATGAATTCTCAGCCAGTGTTCTGTAAAACATGCTTTTTCATGTTGTAAAAACAGAAAATGCCAACAGCTTTAACATTTTAAATTCTATTCTGTTAAAACAGGCTTATTTCTATTTCCCCCTCAGTTACCTCTTTTTCCTCTTTTTTTTTTTTTAATTTTTCCAAAGCCTGTAGTGGCAACTTTGACATTTGGCCAAGTTTCAGTACTAAGTTTTATAGCTGAAATAATATAAACTTCTGTAAAATGAAGTAGCAAAATGCTGCCAATTAGCTTTAACAATAACTGGAAAGGGGAATATTGCTTCTGAAATAAGCCCCTTTCCTCTACTTGTTATTAACAAGTGCTGAAAGAGATTACTTTTTTATAGGTGCTATTTATCTTGGGTTTTTCCTTGCTATTGATTTATAAACATATAAATAACATATAAAACATAGCTCCATAACGTATTTAATAGCGCAGACATAGGCAGAGTAAATTCTCAGAGTCCACTGTCATACTGCTTTTCAGTAGCGCAATTCCGTTCATTTAATTGACCCATTCCTGATTTATAAGCCACAGGAGTAGAGCAGAATCTGATCCACGGAGCAATAGGATCTTTCTCTGTAAAAATTGGTTTTAAATGTTAAATAGTCAGTGCCGCAATGATCAAAAGATGCCACAACAGTAGCAGCATCTCTGTTATTCTGAAATTTTCTTGCTTGTAAACTTCAGACAAAACCTCTTTTTGTTTGTTGATGTGAGCATTTTAACAGGAAACAGGAGTTCAGCCACTAAAAAGCACTTTTTTTCCGACACAAATTTCACCATTGTACTGTGATTGACAGCCATCCCAATGTCTATAAACAACCTACAAGCCTCCCAAATTGACCATTCAGTTCCTGCGTCCAACATTTAAACACTGAGCGGTTTTTGCGCTCAATAAAATTCCTTTTCATTTCACCCTGGGTTGCCATGTCTCTTCAAACAGAGACAGAAAAGCAGTGCTCTGTGTCAGACAGATTTTAAT
>VZTM01040245.1:12142-140198 GCA_013400555.1 Jacana jacana
GGGGGGGGGGGAAGGGGAAGAAAAAGCGGGGGATACAGTCATCTTCTCTATTCGCCGCTGCGGGAACGCACCAGTCAACCTGCAATCACAGAATATCTCTTTTTTTAGGGGGTTACTTTTGGAGAATTCCTGTCAGCCTGCATTCTCAGTGCGACACGTGGTGCTGTGCAGGGCAGTATTTCAACTAAAATTTTGAACTTAAAACCCAACAAGAAATAAAATGAAAAAAAAAACTCTCCATCTGAACAGCAACAATAACGCTGATAGGATTCACATAGAAGCACAGGACTGGAAGACTCCTCCATAGTCATCAAACTGCCTCCACTGCTATTGCAGGCAATGTGACATGCAATCCTTCTCAACCAGTGACCAAATGCTCTTCTAACACAACACTGAGCACCACAAAAAAAGCCCAATCCATGGCTCTCATTGAAGAGAAAGGTTAGTCCTGGCTAAAACAGTGTGGATCCTGTTTTTCTGAATGAACAACAGCACCAAGTCACCGTTTCGTACTGATGGTATTGTATTGTTTAAAATCAAAATGTTCTAAGACTCCAGTCTTGCAAACATGCTTGGGGAGCTGCTTAGATAAAGANCCTGTAGTGGCAACTTTGACATTTGGCCAAGTTTCAGTACTAAGTTTTATAGCTGAAATAATATAAACTTCTGTAAAATGAAGTAGCAAAATGCTGCCAATTAGCTTTAACAATAACTGGAAAGGGGAATATTGCTTCTGAAATAAGCCCCTTTCCTCTACTTGTTATTAACAAGTGCTGAAAGAGATTACTTTTTTATAGGTGCTATTTATCTTGGGTTTTTCCTTGCTATTGATTTATAAACATATAAATAACATATAAAACATAGCTCCATAACGTATTTAATAGCGCAGACATAGGCAGAGTAAATTCTCAGAGTCCACTGTCATACTGCTTTTCAGTAGCGCAATTCCGTTCATTTAATTGACCCATTCCTGATTTATAAGCCACAGGAGTAGAGCAGAATCTGATCCACGGAGCAATAGGATCTTTCTCTGTAAAAATTGGTTTTAAATGTTAAATAGTCAGTGCCGCAATGATCAAAAGATGCCACAACAGTAGCAGCATCTCTGTTATTCTGAAATTTTCTTGCTTGTAAACTTCAGACAAAACCTCTTTTTGTTTGTTGATGTGAGCATTTTAACAGGAAACAGGAGTTCAGCCACTAAAAAGCACTTTTTTTCCGACACAAATTTCACCATTGTACTGTGATTGACAGCCATCCCAATGTCTATAAACAACCTACAAGCCTCCCAAATTGACCATTCAGTTCCTGCGTCCAACATTTAAACACTGAGCGGTTTTTGCGCTCAATAAAATTCCTTTTCATTTCACCCTGGGTTGCCATGTCTCTTCAAACAGAGACAGAAAAGCAGTGCTCTGTGTCAGACAGATTTTAATTTTCAGTCCTCATCCATTCGTACAATGTAGACACAAGCAAACAAACCCTACCCAAAGCCTAGCAACCCACAGTTTAAACAGTCAATGCGTATGAGCTGCGGGATGAAGGCCTGGACCTGTTCACACATGAATAAAGAAGATTAAGATTTTCTTTCAAAGACATGAAGCCTTTTTGACAGCCTGTGTCAACAGCGCTGTCTGCCTCTCAATGTGAAACAGTCTTCTATCACAGGTTCCCACAGGGAGGTCTTGCTTATTAGCATGCTTTACACTTCCATTCCTTGTCAGTATTTAATTTAAGAATAAGGGTGCAAAGTTTTGCAAACTCTTACTTACCCACAATGAAAGGATAACTTACTGGAGACGCTGAAAGGAAATACCAGCTAACATGAACACCTACAGAGTACACTTTTAAAAGAGAATAACNAGAATTCCTGTCAGCCTGCATTCTCAGTGCGACACGTGGTGCTGTGCAGGGCAGTATTTCAACTAAAATTTTGAACTTAAAACCCAACAAGAAATAAAATGAAAAAAAAAACTCTCCATCTGAACAGCAACAATAACGCTGATAGGATTCACATAGAAGCACAGGACTGGAAGACTCCTCCATAGTCATCAAACTGCCTCCACTGCTATTGCAGGCAATGTGACATGCAATCCTTCTCAACCAGTGACCAAATGCTCTTCTAACACAACACTGAGCACCACAAAAAAAGCCCAATCCATGGCTCTCATTGAAGAGAAAGGTTAGTCCTGGCTAAAACAGTGTGGATCCTGTTTTTCTGAATGAACAACAGCACCAAGTCACCGTTTCGTACTGATGGTATTGTATTGTTTAAAATCAAAATGTTCTAAGACTCCAGTCTTGCAAACATGCTTGGGGAGCTGCTTAGATAAAGAATTGAGTGGTCCCAGTGAAGGTAATTGCACAGATGTAGAGCATATGCAGCTCTCAGGATTACAGTTTAAATTTCTGGAGCTAAAAGTAATAGGAAAAAAATCCAACCACCTTCTTCAATATTGGTTTAACTTCTGCTTTCAGGAACACACGAAAATGTTGAGTGCTGTGTTAGCTCACTGGTTGGGTAAGACCACAGATTTGTTATCAATTTGATTATCTAGCTTAACATTAAGAATTATTTTGAAAATATCACATGAGAAAGTTAGAATGTTCAGGGCAAAAAAACTGTTTCAACAAGGAACTGATTATGTCTCAGTGAAGTAAGTGGGAAAAGCTCCAAATGTATCTCAATATTGGACTTAAAACAACACGATTAAATGAGAACAGTCCTGAAAGCCAAGTCATAATCTCTATCGTGGGAAGCAAGATATTGGGCAGGAAAATTGTAAAGATTTTTTCTGAAATTGCTGAGATTTTTCTTAACATTCAAAATATCTTGTGTCTGTGTTTGTGAAGGATTTTTGTTTTAGATCATGTAGCTGAAATAAAAGAAAATTAACCTTTCGTGGCTCTAATGTAAAATTCACTGTGAGATACAGAAAAGAGCCGAGAGACCTTGTAACTAGAAATAAACAGCTGAGACAAGGAAGGATAACTAGGATTACACGGATCAACATTTAATGCATCAAAAATCTTCCTTTAAACCTATGTACTGTACACAGTAATGATTCATAGCCTTTCACAAGTATCTGCTTAGCAGATGCTTTTTAACAGTATTCCTGATTTCTCCTCCTCTGCCTGAAAATCATAACTCTGTGTGTGAAAGCTAATACAATTACACCAAAGATGCACTGCCTTTTATCCTGGTTTAGCACATCCCAAAGAAATATTCTAGGTTTTTAATTAGATATTTTTAAAGCAGTGCACTTTGAGCCCTACAGCTCGATTCTAGCCAACATTTATTTCTGTCAAGCAAGTATGTGACTTATTGCACTGCAGTTATAATTCACAACATATTTAGTTGTGTTCTCAAAGCTACATATTTCTTTAATAGAAATAAATGTCATCTCAAGCTTTAATTTGCTAAAGTTAAATTTGTCTAGACACCTAGAGAAAAATCACACAGGTCAAAACGCAAAGATAAATAAGTAAAGAAGATGTACAAATACAGTATGTGTGCACCAGTCTGGAATTCATTCTCTCCAGTGTCAGTTATTTATAGGTATTAATTTTGAGAAGGAACACTAGGTTCTAGCAACAGTTAGTGGCAGGCCTATAAATAAAAGTATCATTTCCACTATAAAATGAAAAAAAAACCAACAACAAATAGACTTGTTGATTTTTATATTCTGATCAGTTCTTTAAAGTACTAACATAAAAAACTAAAGCATACATCCATGCCTTTGCATCTTTTTTTCTTTTTTTCTCCTTTTTCCCCCCAAACTAATTTATTCTCTGTCTCTCAGGGTCTGAGGATGCAGTCTTTTGTTTTACTTTGTTTTATTTGAGACAGATGCACTTCTTGGAATCAAACACACTTTTTTGGTTTAGATGTACAGTGTGTACTAATTGTAAGACTGAGTCTCAAGGCAGTTTGGACACCCAGGCTTAATTTCACTCACAAGCAGGGACTCACAACAGGAGCCCACACATTAGGGAAAAAAAAAAAAAAAAGGCAAAAAATCTCCTTGAATTATTTTCAGGTTTTGAACAAAAGGAAAAATAGTTGATTTTTGACATTTCTACATTAATTTTTATCACTGAACAAATTGCATAACAAAGTTCATCAGCAGAGGAAAAAAGTCCCCTTTCAAAGTGGCTGACACCTCCCCTTACTCTTTCCCAGTTGACTTCAGTGGGATGCATTTTTTACAAATGGTGTTTCTAACCCTTTGTTCTTAATGGGATTCTCTATTCTCCGTCTCCTAACCAGTTAGGAGATCCTAGAATCACAGAATCATTTTGGTTGGAAGAGACCCTTGAGATCTTCCTGAGTCCAACCATCAGCCCCACTTTACAAAGTTCCGCCCTAAACCACATCCCTCACCACCACATCTCATCGACTCTGAAACACATTCAGGGATGGGGACTCCACCACCTCCCTGGGCAGCCCATTCCAGGGTCTGACCCAGGTCATCCTTCTCCCTGGGTGCATTTGGATTTACTGTCGTGGAGGACAATAGGAAAGAGCCACCCTTCATGCAATTACCAAGAAGTATTTTTGAAGCGTGAGATTTGGGAGAACGGTGGTGGTGTAATTTCATAATTTTCAGTTGCAGCCAGCAGCAGTAAATATGACCATGAGGGGTAATGTTTTTAAACTGAAAGAGGGGAGATTTAGATCAGATCTCAGGAAGAAATTTTTTGCTGTGAGGGTGGTGAGACACTGCAAGAGGTTGCCCAGAGAAGCTGTGGCTGCCCCATCCCTGGAGGGGTTCAAGGCCAGGCTGGATGGGGCTTGGAGCAACCTGGTCTGGTGGGAGGTGTCCCTGCTCAGGGCAGGGGGGTTGGAACTGGATGATCTTGAAGGCCCCTTCCAACTCTAGCCATCCTATGATTCTATGGTATACAAAATACTTCTCAGAAGTCCTCACACACACTAGATCCACTTCACAGAGTAGGCAGCAAAGAAGAAGAAACTTGATTTAAGTGCATGCTGGAGTGACAGAAAGGAAAATTGCATGTCAGAGGATGGGGAATTTGAGAGAGAGACCAGGCAAAGGCTGGCAGGTGGAATGGGGAGGAAGGATGAGTGTTGCTTAGATGTGAGCACCTACTCCCACTCGTTTTATCTGGGGTAACTTTGGGAGATATTAGTATAACATGCAGGCAGAACTGGTGGCTGCCAAAGGCAAGATGGAGCAAAATTTGTGTGCGACTGAAACGTTCTGGCAGTTTCAGGCATTTCAGTCATCAGAGAGAAATCCAAGGCCTAGTCACATGGCAGAAGGGTGCACCCATGCTCTGGCTCTCAAACTCAGAGGCAGCACCCTCACACGGACATGCCCTTACCATCATTTTACACAGACGTCCCAGGCTGTCCTACAGACACTGAAATTCCACAATCCAAATCCAGCTGTTACAGTATGGCACATCTGCGACACAATTAGGGTGAATTGGAAGTTCTAATTCTGTCTTTCTGCAACTTAGCATTTGTAAAGTGAATGATTCACATGGCTCATAAGGTTTCTTCTTATTACTTTAATCCACCTGTGGAACACCCATGAATGCTTGGGGGGAGGGAAGACATATTCTAATTAAGGTTTTGGGTTTTCTTAATGATTTAGCAAGATAGTGTTTAAACAGAAAACCAAAACCACTTGTCTTGAGATGCTATTGCAGTGCCTCACATCTTTTTTCATTGACCAAATCCCTTGCTCATTCACCAAGTCCCATCACTCCTACTGGAGTTCCACAAATTCCGTTGTTTCTATATGCTGTGACATTGTAGCACCTCTTGGCATCTTCTAAGGAGATTTTGAGTTGGGTGTTGAAAAGTTTCTGTAGCCCTAGATGGTCTCTTACAGGCAGTCAGCAGGTTTCAAAGCTGGCATGACTGGATTCATGCCCCTCAGAGCTGATGGTTGTGGCTTCAGTTGGGATAGAGGTAACTTTTTTACTGACAGCCAGTATAGTGCTATGCTTTGGATTTGGGATGATAGCACACTTTTGATAGCTCACTGGTGGGTTTGGTTGTGGCTGGGCAGTCAAAACCTTTTCTGCTCCTCACCCCATCCCACCAGGGAACAGGCTAGGGGGTCCACAAGAGGTTGGGAAGACACACAGCTGGGACAGCTGATCCCAACTGGCCAAAGGGATGTTCCATACTATGTGATGCCATGCTCAGTATATAAATCTGGGGGAAGAAGGAAGGGGAGGACATTTGGCGTGATGACACTTACTTTCCCAAGTAAGCTATGCATGATGGAGCCCTGCTCTCCTGGATTGCTGAATGATGCTCTGAGGGCTGGAGCACCTGTCCTATGAAGACAGGCTAAGACAGTTGGGGTTGTTCAGCCTGGAGAAGAGAAGGTTCCCAGCAGACCTTAGAGCCCCTTCCAGTCCCTAAAGAGGCTGCAGGAGAGATGGGGAGGGACTCTTGAACAGAGACTGTAGTGATAGGATGAGGGGGAATGGTTTTAAACTGAAAGAGGAGAGATGCAGGTGAGATTTCAGGAAGAAATTCTTTAGTGTGAGGGTTGTGAGAAACTGGAACCTGAAGTTGCCCAGAGAAGCTGTGGCTGCCCCATCCCTGGAGGGGTTCAAGGCCAGGCTGGATGGGGCTTGGAGCAACCTGGTCTGGTGGGAGGTGTCCCTGCCCATGGCAGGGGAGTTGGAACTGAAAGATCTTTAATGTCCCTTCCAACCTGAAACATTCTATGATTCTATGAACACCTGCCAATGGGAAGCAGTGAATTAATTCCTTGTTTTGATTTGCTTGTGCATCCAGCTTTTGCATTACTTATTAAGCTGTCTTTATCTCAACCCATGAGTTTTCCTTACTTTTATTCTTCTGAGTGTCCCTCCCATCCAAACTAGGGGGAGTGAGTGAGCGGCTGCATGGTTCTAGCTGTCATTTGGGGTTAAATCACACCACAATTTCTCCCTGACACCCACAGCTCATAAAGGTTATTTCACTGTTCACGCTCAGTCAATATTTTCAAAGATAGTTTTCTAGGCAATCAAATTCCAAACATAACTTGAACTACCCAACAGTTCTAGGATGTGTGCCAGCATCAGTGATGAGTTGTGTGGCACCTCTGTAGTGCCCAGCTATGGGACTACGATACAAAACGTGAGGCAGCTCTGCTCAGTTTGTCATCACACCATGATCTTCAAACTTTACTTGATGGCACTGGGAGCATGGTCCTTCTTTTTGTCTTATTCGGGCTTGCTCAGAGTGTGAATGTGGTCCAAAGGGTTAGGTCTTCCAGCTTGGTGTCTTAGGTAAGCAAGTGGACAAGGATCAGGCAGGTTGAAATGAAGAATTTCTCCGCCATTGGTACTGTAAGGCTGGTTGACTGTATTTCAGAGGGACAGTAAAATCCTTCTGAAGATTTTGGTGCAGTAACAGCCTTCCCTTTGCCACTCAGCAAAACTGTGATGTGGAAAGGGAGCTGGGAAGGCAATGCAGGGTGAGAACAATTGGTTGAAGAAAGGAAAGGGAAAGCAAAGATTGTTTATGCCAGCTTTGTCCCTGGAGCCACAGCTGGAGGACACCAGGTACTGTCTCTCTTTTTAAGCCTCCAGTCCTCCCAAGTCCTGAATCCACTCAAGAAAGGGAAGAAGTAGGTGCAGGGATGGGGCATCTCTGGGCATGTGAACATTGTGGACCCTCTAGCACACAAGAAGAAACGCTGACAATACCTAACAAATGGTACTACCTATAGAACAACGATTTTGTAGAAAGAATTTCTAAGATGGACCCAATTCAGCATTGACATTTAACCCATAATATTTCCAAGTTCTGTGGCAGGTTATGTTCTGTGATCAAGCGGATTCCCAGTTGAACCAGGACTTGAGACTCTCACCACAAAGGCAAACAAGGCAAAAAGCTGGTGCCTAATGTTTTCACAATTTACAATGTGTTTGACATTCATTCAGTTTACCCATCTTGTTCCTAATCCCAAAATACTCAGCTTTAAAACAGGGTATTTTGCAGATTTTACAACTTTATAACATCTGCACCAAATATTGTGGGAATGTTTTAACCCAAGTTTCAAAATTATACATGATTTAATAAGAGAGCTGTTTATGTTGGTTAAACAACAGTCAGCTATTGAAAACAGATTGATGGAGGATAAACAGCTCTAGTACATGAATTGTTTAGGTTTATTGCATTGTCCTTAAGAATATTTAAATATAAGTTATTAAATTAGCTTCCTAAGCCAGCTTAGCCTTACAAATCTGTGTTTGGGGGCTCTGTATAGCATCTGATGGCACAACACTAAGCCACCTATCAGCGTTTTCAAATCAACCTGTTTGAAGAGTAACTGATAAACAGGAACAGCATCAGCAGGAAATGTTAAACAGTTATTAAGATGTTTATCTGAGAAGTTTTCCTGTCTGTAAATACAATTATTTTTGCATTGCCACTGATGACGATTGATTGTAATGAGTTTAAAGCTTTTGTAACTATGGCTCCACTTAATATAAGTGATTATGTGTTTGTTTATGCTAAATTTTGCAGTATGTATGGCCTAGATTGGGTCAATTTAGGACCAGAAAACTTCCCAAAAGAAATACTGTATGATCTCTCTTTCTGAAATAATTTCTTCTCATGGCTTCTGCTCTGTGTAAGCTGCTTTCTTTGCAATTTCTATGTAGCTTCAAATAAAAACATAGTAAAATTCAGCTACTCCAATGTATCACCAAGGTAAAATACCAGGAATACATTGGATAAAAACTCACAAGCAGAAGAAGGGACTAGTTAATATGGAGGCATCAACAATTAATGACTTTTTTACACACTGTTCCTTTGGTGCACTTTTCTGTGTGTAGCTCATCTATAGATGAGTAAGAGCGTGGACTACCTTTGCAAAGCTTTGCCAGAAAAATAAGGAGTGGAGTAAAGAGGGGAGAAGGGGCTGGGGGGGGCATGGAAAGAGGAAAGAAAATGATGTACAGCCATTAGCATGGCATCTCTCACTTAGAGAGTATGCAAGGCCGCAGATGTCATGCATTTGCTAAAGTATATTTCCACCTGTTCACTATTCCCCTTCCTCACATCCTCACACACAGCCCTGCATTCCTTCACCAGGGCAAAAAGAGAGCTGCATTACCATCAGGGATGAGAATTTCCCCCCAGCGTTCATTTTTCTGTCAGGCAGCATATTCCTTGCTCTACCAGCAGCACTTGGCTCACCAACAGGAGAACGTAGCGCAATTTGAGTAAGAAGGCATCCAGGGTTTATAGCCCGTAGAGCCAACTCTCCCTGCTGCTCCCTGCCAGCCTCCTGGCAGATGTTATTCCGCAGGTAGTGCCAGGGTCCGACCGCTTAGAAAAAAGCCATTCAGCTCACCTGCTGGAGACAGGAGCTTTGCCATGACTGCTTCTGCAACCAGCTCATTTACTCCAACTAGAACAATCCAATCTCACCCCCTGGGTTAAAGGACCCGGGACCGCAGGAGACGCAGATGCCTTCCTGCATAATCGAGACCTGAGCATGGCTAGACAGGAATTGCAGCCACCTGGTTTTGCACACACAGACGCAGCTTTTCTCCTGCCAGGAAGGCAGGCTCAAGGCAGGCTTCTGAGAAAACATCATTTCATGAAGTGCCAAACACCCAGCTGCGGCACACTTCCTTCTTTGTTCTCTGCAGTACAAAGCCAATGGGCTGATTTCTGCCTTTCCAGAGACAGGGCTAATTGTCTTTCAGTGAATTGGCTGTAGAGCAGCAACAAAAGCAGCGTGTTGAGAATAGATAGCAGACAAGGTAAGAGCAAAGGGAGGCAGACTGATGCTTAGAATCATAGAATCACCTGGGTTGGAAGGGAACTTTCAGATCATCTAGTCCAACCATCAACCTAACACTGACAAAACCCATCACTAAACTATATCTCCAAACACATGCGTCTTCCTCTGAAGCCATCAGCAGGCACAGATATCCTCACAGAGCAACATTAACCACAGCCATGGCCACAACTGGCCATGTAAGTGGTGAACCAAGCCCAACCCATGCCCATTGACATCATCAGAAGAGAATAATTGCAAGTAATCAGGTCCCAGATTAGTATCGCTAAAGTCTTTGGCACCACCACTTACCACAGCTCCTTCAACACTATGTACAAGTTCTGGTTCACTACTGACTCACACAAAAGTTTATCTTATGTTCAAGAGAAAACACAAAACTTTCTCCATGGTATTGAGGGTCATTCTTTCCCAGTTCCAAGAAGACATTGTCATAAATTACCAGATAGGATGGGATCATGGCATGACAGAGGACAGCTATGAGAAATCTGAAGTTGTTTGGTAGGTTTAGTGGAATATCAACTGAACACAGCTGTAGAGTACAGTAACACAAATCATAATGCCTTATTGTCAGTACTGGAAAAATCAACTTTTATGTGACTATCCCCACCTTTAACAAAACATTAACTTTTTCCACAAGTGAAATATTGAGTGATTTGGTTGTTGGGAGTGGGCTGAGGTCTGATATGCCTGGTTAGTCTTTGGTGGGTAATTCATTTAGATCCCGAACACCTAAACCAGATGTTTGTATTTAATAGGTCAGTGAGTCTCATAAGCAAGTCATTATTTAATAGTAGAATTGGGTATTTCAACATCTCTCTCTCTCCTTTTCCACTACTGAGCAGACATAGTGTCACACATACATACTTTTATCACTTGTGTGCAGCATACTGTAGGCATTTAATAGCTTTAAGAGTTGTATGTAGAAGACTGATGTAATTTTTTGCGGTTTATGAGAGCTCTAACTGCAGGTTTATAGGATACAAAGGTTTAAGTATTCTATATCTGGGGCAGATTCAGAGGTGAAGCAAAGAAAGTCATGTTTGGAATATAATATAAGTGTGACACGAATACCACAACGGTCATCTGTTAAGTCCTCCTCCTGACTAATTTGAGTTAGGGTTGTATTCATTAAATTGCATTCACAGCCAGATATTCTACTGAGCCTTTCTTTAATGTGAATCTGGAGTGAATTTATAGGGGTAAGTCTCAGTTCCAGGTATTTTTTTTTTCCTTTTTTGAAATGTTCTTCTGCTTCACTGAATTATTTTGGATTTATTCCAGTGTAATAGCGTAGGGTTTGGCCCATCTACCCCGTTTCACAGATTCCAGCATTTTCAAACATTGGGTTGTAAGTGAACCTGTGATACCCGTAATTTATGAAGAAATCTATCTACCAACTGAATCCAAATCTGTCTGCAAGTAAGCAGAAAACAGTCAAGAAGTGTTAATTTGTATCTTATCAAATCTATCTTGCTCCTTTTTCTCCATTCTAGAATCTGTCAACTCATATTAAATGAAGTAGAGCTTCCAAAGTGCAGGACAGAATTTGGCCTTAAAATTGCCACAGAGACAAAATATTCACTTTTTTAATTTATCAAGTTTATTTGTTTATAAATGTTATATGGTGAAATGAAATTTTGAATGGCATCTTTTTTTCAGAAACATGTTTTTACATAATCCAGAATTTCAGAATGGGATAACCTCCTGCTTAAAGGGCATTTAAAGACAGGTTTTAAAATAATAGTCTATTAGTATGAAAGAACAGATCCTTTTAGAAGCATAATCTAGTTAAAACTAGATATTCAGATTGAGTAATATGATTGTAGTAGATAAGCATTGTCATTTAGCATCAATAAATAGTTAAAATAAAACTAATATTACATTAAATATGGAATAAAATCACTGGAATCTCCAAGTAAAGCACAAGAGGAACAATGCCTAATTGCCCTGGTTTTTTTTTCCCCAGTAAGATTCTATTTTGAGTTGCTCAGAACTTTGCCATCTTTCAGTCGTTCTTGCTGAAGTGTGTCCTGCTGTTTGCTTGAGCTCCAGGCTGAGCTCTTCTGGAGAGCGTCATCTTAAACGGTTCACCCACTTTCAGGAATAGTGATAAGATCAAAACGGCGCTGCCCTTGTAAAAATGCTTCATGAAGGAAGCCTAGCATCCTTGCTGCTTTGAAGCAGCGGCATGCTCAGTAGGTTTATCTCTCCAAAAATCTGTAGCAATTAAAAAGCTGATGGAGACACCTCCGGAAAGCACATTGCTCCACTCTCGGCACAGTCAGCTGGAGCCTGGTGGCCAAATTCTCCAAGGCTCTTCTGGGCCTTGCTTAATTGTGCCTGCGGATGACAGCTTCTCAAGTCCTGCTGAGCTTGAGAGAATCTCAGCTGCCAGTAGTATTTTTTTTAAAGATTTCCATTACTGCTTATTACAATGTAAAAGCCTGAAAATGTGGTGCGAGTACATGCTGAAGTCTCAAAAAAGGATTTGAAAAAAAAACAAAACCTCAACAACCAAAAATTCTAATAATAATAACAACAGAAGTCTTTTCTTTTTGACACGGTCTTACGACCATAAAGGCAGTTTCACGATTTGTTGTGGTCTGTCTCCTTATTTTCTAAATGCTTGTGGCTGAGGATACTGGAAATATGCACGCGCTTCCCTGGGAGAAGCGCTGCAGGGGCCGGGGTAGTCGTCCTCCAGTTACTCCAGAGCTGAAGACAAAAAACCAGTTTCTATCTAGTGGGCATGCTATTCCCATCGGTGTCCTGGCAGTAAACGAAGAAACAACCTGATCCAAAAGGGAAAGAGAGACGAGGAACCAAAAGGCATGCTTTGAGAGAGGTCAGAACCAGAAGCCAGGGGTCTGGATCAAAGGAAAAGGGAGCAGGAGGTGGCAGGGAAGCGGAAATAGCCAGTGGTAAAATTGCTCCCTTTCAGAAATTTGTGGAGAAAGGCAGCAGAACTGAGTCCCTCTGTAGTGCAATGAAACCCACTGCTGTGAAAACCACTGCTAAAAGGTCAGAACCCCGGATTCCACTTTGGGGAATAGCTCCCTGCTATGGACAACTTGGAGGGTTGAGACCTTTGCTGAGTCCTGAAGTTTCCAATCTTCCTTCTGGCCCTGCAGTTGCTGACTTGCATTTCTTCCCCCAGCTCTTCCCCTCAGTTTGCCATGTTAAAAAGAGAAAAAAACATACAAAATAGAACCCAGAAAAAATAAAGAATCTCCTCCCCCAGAGTGAAAAATGTCAGAATTAAGGTTGTCCAAAATCATGTCTTTGTACATGTTCACTATTGCCCATTTCTTCTACAGCCTCCCCCACGTGATAGTGGCTGCTACATGGCTGGTTATTCTATACATTTCCTAACATCAGTGTATTACATACAGGACAAGTATTTATTCCTGGTCTTTGAGTTCAGTCCTAATGCTAGAACTACCATAATGCTTCACAAGTAAGTATGATTTTCCTGAAGAAGTCCTCTTTTCGTTCCTTACAGCTGGTGCTGGGATTGGCAGCAAGCAGCTGTGAGAAAATTAATTAAAAGCGTTTGATCATCATCACATGAAGAAGTCTGTGGCAGAAACAGAGGTAAGGGCCAATTCAATACTGGAGTATTTTTTCAGCTTCTTCTAGTACTAATGTTGTCCTTTCTCTTCTTGAAAGCCTCTGTTTTATTCACTGACACCTTTCAGCTTCTGTAAAAATATATCAAGTGTTCCCACAAGCAGACTCAGGCAATAAATCAGGTGGCCAAAGCTCCATAGGTGCAGGGCTAGCTCCCGCTCTTGGGATTTCTTTTTGTGGGTTATGTTGGCACCGTGACTCCTGGCTCCGAGCCCGGCTGTGCGGAGAGACGTGTGCCTCCCACCCTCCCACCTCCCCCTCCCAGAAGGACGTCATCCAGGAGACCCCGCAAGGCCCAAGCATCTGGCCGTATGGAAGAACAGCAACAGGCTGGATGGAGATTATCCAGCCAGAGCCGGGCCAACAGTTGGATCTCCCCCTCATCAATACGCGACCTTTGGGCACTTAATAGGTATTGCAATTACTGTGCAAGGAGAGAACACCATACCGTGTACGAGTAGGTTGAATTGATATAACTTAGCCAGCTTTAACCCCCGCAATTTTTAACTTCTGTGGGCTTGACTTACAGTCTTAGCATTCCTGAAGTGTAGTTTTCTGGATGTAACAGTCTTCACATATCTGACAATATGTTTCATGCTTCATTTGCCAGAAATGTTATGAGCTTTGAGTCAACACATTAGGAGTATGTCTCTGTTTTCAGTGGCAAAGGGCCAACTTTTAATTTCACTTATTTGCCACTGGCTAAACTGTGTCATTTCCTAAACATTTCTTAATTTTTAAAATAAATGTCTAACCAGTATTGCAATATATTAAAACATACTCTTCTAATGACTGTAAGGGAGAATAGAATTATATAGGTAAAACATGATGCATGGAAGAACCAGAGGTTTCTACTCCATTTTTATTTTGGCAGTGACAACTTTTGTATGTATTCCACTGAGCTTCAATTTAAATGTTATTCTGGGTTTGGCCCTGCTTTGCTTAGAGTGGGATTTTAATTGGTTTGCAGTTTTGTATTCATGATAGTTTTGTATTCATAACATGTATTCTTGTCACAGAATAAACCAGCAGTGCACACTACAAGGCAGTCTGGGTTTTCCTAGATGTACAGGTAATATGGGTTAACAGGATTTGTCTGGGCTTAATAAAACATCTGGCTAAGGACAGTTTCTGATGTTAAGTCAGATGATTCTACTTTTTTTTCACCAAAGCAGTGGCTTTTAAAAGATTGCAGCACTGTTCTTCAGCAGTGGCTATCACCTACATTCCCCATGCATGCTACAGATGTTGGCTTCAAGTGCTACGATGTGCCTGAATTAACATATTTTCATAAAATCATAGAATGGTTAGAGTTGGAAGAGACCTTAAAGATCATTGAGTTCCAGCCCCTCTGTCATGGGCAGGGACACCTCCCACCAGACCGGGTAGCTCCAAGCCCCATCCAGCCTGGCCTTGAACACCTCCAGCTTCCCTGGGCAACCTCTTGCAGTGTCTCACCACCCTCACAGCAAAGAATTTCTTAGCTCACAACAGTACAGTCTCTAGTTGATAGATCTGGTTACGGGGAAGTTAACCTACCGAGAGGAACTGGGGACAGTTGTGATGAGAATAAAAAGAATTAAATGTAATCTGTGATCAAATTGCAAATGCAATATGTAACCAGAATTTTTTTGAACAGCAAGGAATATATTATTTCTTGAACCTGCATCCCTTTTACAGTGAGTCATGGGACAGTTTTTGTGTTCATCAACATTTAGTTTTTAGCATTCAGAGAATGTTACACCTCCAGGAAACGTACTTCTTCGTGACTGAAGGGCTGGTTTATTGCTGTCTTTGATTACTCAGGTATTGCCATCATCACCTGAACAGACTTCATGCTCAAAGTCCCTCCCAAGAGGAAACAGATCTGTCTGACCTTCCCCAAGCTGACTTCTTAATTAATGCTAAGACTCGGAGATTAATTCCTAATGAAGTATTCAATTTCTTTTAAAATCCTATATCATCACAACTATTGAATAGCTTAAAGGAAGACCCATTTCTGCAGAGAAAAAAAAAGATAATATGCCTCCACCACTCTGCAGTTAAGGAATACAGAGACATTGCAAATAACAGGAGCAATCGCCTTTTGTTTTCAGCATGGCAGGTAGCTTAAAGCTACTGAGCATTAAGGCATCAATAAAACTGTCTGAGATGGCAAATAACCATCATAAGTGATGTCAGCAATTCTTCATGGCCTTCCAATTTTATAGCTTTTTATTTGAAATACATTAATAAAAGAACCCATAAATCAAGTCCCGGAATGTAATTAACAGGCTCCTGCATTGAAAAGTCCGTTCTGTATTTCCATTGAAATTTCCAGCTTCATTTGTTCAAATTCCCATTGCATTAATTCAGACATAGACCTATATGCAAGAAAGACAATTTACTTTAAATATCCATTACAAGTATTTTTGGATCCCATTTAAAGCCCCAAGGAAATGTATACGATATGGACTCGAACACCAAATTAAGTCATTAAGATAAGTACAATTTTGTTAGTGTTAAATCAATTTCTAGTAAAAGGCTGCTTTTTTGTACTGGTAATTTATGGAAAGACTTGACTGTTATAGCTCCCAGCAAATCCTTACTAGCGTGTCTGTAATCTTACTATGCTGAAAGTATTATAGATTGAAAAAAAAAAGATGCTTAGGCATCATTTTTAGAGAATGTGCTGTACCTTAAGGCATTGTGGAATCTTCTTCCTCAATAATATCATTTTTCACTCTAGGGAACTTCCAAAACAGTACTTGAAGTGGGGTCTCTCTTGCCTTTTGCTAGTGCTCTCTTGTTATGGTATAATGTGAATTTTCCACTCAGAGCTAAAAAAGGGTGGCAGAGAGATGAACCAGGGAAACTATTGCATTAAAACGGGGCTTATTTTAGGAACAGTGTCACAATTCATTCCATTAACTTGGACAAGCCCAATTCTGTAGCAGTTCACACTGAATGCTTTCTGGAAAAGGCATCAGATAAGACTTTTTTACTTAAATTTACCTAAATTTTACAGGATATTCTCAGTGGCTATAAACCAGTGGCACTCCATGTGCACAAGCCTGCCGTGCTACTGCATTATAAACCAATTTAAGCCTGAATTATCTTGGCCTGGGCTTCATCCCCACTCCTGCCCTCATCCCAGTCACCCTTTGTCATAGCAGTGTGGCTGAGAAATGGCAGAGCAAGTTGCCACAGGTAGATGACTCACTGAAATCAACTCCCCCACAAATATTTGTGTTGGGGAGGAGTGTTTGGGTGGGAGTGCTTCCTGAACTGCTCTTTTGTGGGGGCTTTTGTGCAGATTCAGTGTGGCCTAAGGCAGAGGGAACGAATCCCAGCTGAGTAGGGGCAGCCTGGCTTTCAATCAGCCCAAGCCACCCTGGGACTGCACCTGAATTGTGCTGGGTTTAGAGAAATGAACCTTGCCACTGTAAGAATCATAGAATCATAGAATGCTCCAGGCCTGGAGCAGAAGGGACCTCTAAGGTCATCTATTCCGACCTCCCCGCAGTCAGCAGGGACACCCCCAACTAGACCAGGTTGCCCAGGACCTCCTCCAGCCTCACCTTGAAGATCTCCAGGGAAGGGGCCTCAACCACATCCCTGGCCAACCTGTCCCAGTGCTCCACCACCCTCAGAGTAAAGAACCTATTCCTAATATCCAATCTAAAGCTGCTCTTCTCCAGCTTGAAGCTATAGGGCGGTTTTCCAGATAAGAGATATGTATGTATGATTTGCCTGTAAACACTGCAGTAGTTTGGAACAATGGCTGAGCAGGGCAGAGAGATGCAACAGATCTTTTCAATGAATTTGCATTTGATAACAGAAAACCATAACTCCAGCTTCAAGATTCCCTGACAGAAGTTTAAAAAAAACACAACAAAATAAAACACCAACAAACCAAACCCAACAAACCTCCCAAAAACCATATCACAAGCTTCTTCACTGCACAGATGTGCAACAGACGTGTGGGTTAGTTGCTGAGGCTGCAGTTACAGTCTGCTTTGTAGTAAGATCACGGGGAACACGATATGTGGCTCTATCTATCCTGGCCAACACGAGCAGATCTGGGGAGCAAAATGGTGGTTGCTGAAGCCCTGATGACTTCCAAACTAATTACATTTGGAGAGGCAGAGGGGCTGGTTTAGATGGTATTCTGTCTGTGTGGAATAAATGCCAGCAAGCGGTGATGCTTGATGTGTTGGAGCAGATGACCCTTTCTGGAAAGACAGAGTCCATCAAGGGAACTGAACTGGTGAAAGTTGTATGCGTGGAGCAAGTCATAGCGTATCTTAATTATTACTCCTTCACTTTGAGGTATGAGACAGAATTCAGCTTTGATACCAGTAATTGCTTTTGTTAATGGTGTTTTTCCTTCATGGCCAAATGTTATATGAAACATTATATATCCTCTGGTTTATTTCAGGCATTTTGCCTGAGTAAAGACTTTAGGATCAGGCTTATAGATTCTAAATTCTTAAGATCCTTTGGGAGACATAAATCATGGCTGCATATAACTTGGCTGATTTAAGTGAAAGAAAATACATGTAAGAATGTGTACTTGTTAGAAAAATATGTTTAAAGATATATTGAAAAATCAAGTCCTGTTGCACTGATGTCATCTACAAAGGTGGGGCACTGCCTGTGAGGTACTTCAATGTTTTGTGGGTTCCTATAAAACTTGGCCTGAGAGCAAAGGCATTTCAGCTTAACAAGCTAATAAATAGTTTTGAATAACCCACCTTGTGTCTCATAACATTTGGAATTAAAACATAAAGCAAAGCCAAGGACGATAGAAAATAAAGAAACGCAAGGCTGCCCTCTGCCTCTTACACTGGAAGGGATGTAGGCAACAGGGATGGAAATGGTCGCTTTTTGACAGATGTGATCCATTGGCTTTTCTGTTTTCCACCCTCTGTCTCAGTAAATGGGGCAGTATATTGTGTTACATAAAATTAAAAAGATATTCTGGCACAAATTGAAGACTTACTAACCAAAAAAAGTGCTGTGTAGAACCTTTTTCAGGGAAGTACAAGATCTACACAGGAATGAAAAGACATTCAAATGTTGCAAGTGGAAATCATACTCTTGTGAGAGATCTGTCTTGAGATGTAGCCTACAATTGATAAAGTTGATTTCCATTTAACATTTTGGGTGGGGCTGGCCCTTTCCTCAGGTTTTTTTTTTTTAATGTTCTCTTGGGATTGCAAGAAAGTCACCTTGACATCAGCATTACAGCACCCCCAACTGCCACAAAACCAGTCACCATTGCTTGTGATGCAACCAGATGTTTCTAAAGTAGGAGAAAGAGGAGGAGAAAGGCCTCCTGTCCATGTAGGATGAAGATATTGTAGCAGACGGACTCGTATTGTATTTATGTATTGTATTGTATTTAATGAAGTGGTTTAGCTACAGAACAAAAATAAGTGAAATTATCTCAAAAATTTTTATTCTTGCTATAAAATATACCTTTATGATTGATAAGCTGGTGTTTAAGCTTTGGCTCTTACCCTGTATTTGAGAGACAAAGTTTCTTTGTGACTGGTGTCTAGGGAAGGAGGAATAAAAGTAGTAGATGACGAGAATAACAGAATCCAATGGTAGCCCAAATTATGCTGCAATTGCTTTGATCTTTAATGACTTCTTTCAGCTTTTGATGGGAACCCTTAGGCCTTCGCATGTGAAACACCAGAAATAAATTTAAAAGTGTAAATTTTAAATATTAATTTTATACATGAAGTATCATGCCATGGTTAACACCTGCTTTTTAGCTTCAAAAGGCACAAGACTGAATCCACACATAGAATTTCAACCAGCTCTTGTTGTAGGTCATATGAGAGCACGAGCTCTATGTGACCACTGTGGGACCATTATGTAGGTTGAACCTACAAATCCTTAGGTGTCTGCCATCTTTAGTAATACCTGAGTTTCCCAATTTAAGGTAGGAATTATGCACACAGCAAATGAGAATCACATGGGTAACATTTGGAAAATAATTACAATAAGTATCTTGATGGAAATCATCCAAGAAAAGCTTTGGCAAAATGAGCTCTGAAGTACATTTCATCTGTGTTTACATTTTTAACACTAAAATACAAAGTTTATATTGTTCCCTTTGAGTCCTCAAGGGAAAGGAGGGATATTTCTCTTCTATATTTCAAAAAAAACCAAAAATAAGTTTGGAAATAAATGTTAAACTGCTAGCTTAGGGGTGTATTTTCATCTTTCTTGGAGCAATAATTTTTAATAGCATTAATCAGAGGCATACATACTGGGAGAATAAATCCACCTGGGCTTGTGTGTCCCAGGTAGGTGAGCTGAGCTCATATGTGTGTGTCTTTGCCTATGTGGAACTGATCCATGCACTCTCTGTGTCCGATATGCACTAGGACCTCTGGCACAATCTTTGCTCTCACTGTGCCAGTTAGTTAGCTGCATAAATAATTAAGAATTTCTGTTACTTAACGATAAAGTACTTCAGAAACACATAATAGCCAATTATTAACCTTTGCAGATTCATTTTCACAGTGCAAAACGTGGAAAAAAAGTACTTGCCAAAACCTGCCAATTTTAATATATTACACGCACAAAGCCCAAAAGATTATGAAGGTGTTATTATTTGTATTTATTTCTCTATTTGAGAAGCATGTACACCTTTCAAAGAGGGATATGGGCCTGATTGTAGCACATAGCCCCAGACATTTCCCCTGGAGAGACCTCTAGGCCTTCCTTGTGTCCCAGCCACCCACCAGGACCTTCCAGTGACTCAGGCTATGTGAGCACCACCCAGTCAGCTTCCCCTCTGCTGTCCAAACAAGTAGCAATAAAGTTAAGGGAACAGTGGGCAACTTCAGGTAGTGAAATAAATTGAAACAGCTTTTTAGCCAGAATAAACTGAGATCGACCATAAACATGACTTGACAGTCTGTTTTGCTGATGTGTTTAGAACATCCAATTTTTTGACCCATGTCTTGGTTGGTAAAGAGCACCGCAGTGCAGCAGTGGGGATTCAAACAGTATAGATGGTTTGAAACCTGAAAAGTCAAAACTGACTGGAGTTTTCTTATGAATGCATAAATGCATGTAAAAGACAGCAGACGGTGGCTACTGAGGCTGGCAAGGCTGGCTTGGCCAAGGTAGAGTTCAGAGACAGGATAAGGTGGTGCAGGTAGGCAGTGGTGTCCACCACAGGAATCAGTTGCCTCATCAACACAAAGTGGAAGGAGAGGAGACTGACCAACTAGAAAGATGATCCTAGAGATGGCATTTTAAGAGTATGATAGATGAGGTTGTAATTTTCTTTGTCAATTAACCACCTGAAACAGATTAAATAGTCTTTCTTCTTTAACCTGAGCAGGTATAACTTACACCTACAGCAGGTAAAGCAAGAAGCATACATCCAAATGTGGGGTTTAATTACATGTGCTACTAAAGCTGCCATGATTTAAAACATCAGAGGGAGCTGCACTGAGCTTAGTAAGCACAGACCAAGAGGCAACAGCATAGATGACATCATTCAAAGAAATTAGAAGAAAAATAAACAGAAGTTCCTTTTGTGAATCAGTAGTGGCATTAGCTCTTACAGCAAGTGCACCCTGGCTCTGGTAATACACAGTTAAAATTCAGGCAAAATAAATAAAGCCCAGTTACCAATAGTCCATCCTTGAGCATTTTGCTACAATCATTAACACAAAATTAGCAAAACAATTTCAGCAGAGGCCCTCATAAGAGGGACACAATTTTATTCCACCAGAGGAACCATCTTCTGAGAAACGCTTAGCTTCTGAATGCAAATAAAAAAACCTCTCAAAAGTCTTCCCCTGCCCCCTGTAATTCTGTAGATCTCGCCATGGCAGATCTCACACACACACACACACACATATTGAAGAGCAAAACATTCAGAAAAGGGTCTGGAAAGTTCAGTCGTAAATCCTAGAATCAAATACAATCTCAATGGCTTAAGGCTGTCAGCACATGCAAACTTCCTCCAGTGCCAGCAATGGGAAAACCGTATTACATGTAAATTAAACATATGATTTGCAAACTGATAGCAGCTGATTAGACTCTTAGCCCTCAAGCCCAGCTTGGGTTCGGCTCTGCGTGTACTCAAAGCACCAAACTGAAATTAAAGAATCTGCTCCCAACCTTTGTGGCTCGGCGTTCTGGAAAGAAACATCAGTCAGCGTGCTCCCCTACTTCCTAAGTCTCCCAGTATATACCCTTTCATTTTGCAGGGTCTCTGGGCCGTGAACTGCCTCCTCCAGAAAACACGATTTATACTAAGATACAGGAAATTCTATGTTTCTTATTTTTAGACAGAAGAATTCGCTGGCAAAGGCCTGTTCATAGCAGAGGCTCCCATAAAGGTGGGTCTGGGTATAAACCAGCATGCAGATTCTGTCTTTAATCTAGCTTTCTGGCTACTTTGTGAAAAGTTTTGGCAAAGCTTAGTAATAATAACCCCAAGGATCCTGGGCTACCCACACAGCCTATAACCTCGTTTCTAGTTGGCTTGTGAGAGTATCCTGCAAACATCTGGTATTTCTGGGACTTCGCTGTACCAACAGCCTCACTAAACAGCAAATCCAGCCACACCAAGAACTGCGCTGAACTCTTCTTATTGATTTTCTGACTGAAAGACCATTTCTACAGGACATCCAAAAGACCATTTAAAAACATTTTGTTCAACTTTGTGGTCCGGCGTGCTTCATATTTCACTCCGTCATGCTGTGTGCTTACCTTGTGAAGTAGCTAACATTCCCTCAAAGCTGTCATATCTGGTTTTTCCTCTAAGTTTTTTAAAGTTTTCTTTTTTGTTGTAACTAATCTGCAATGTTTGGCCAGCACTAGAAACTCATCTTGGAGGATGTGGTGTACTGTATGTTTTTTTTGTAAAAAAAAATAATAATTGGAGATTATATCAGTGCTGCTGATAAATATCAGCGTGAGGGACATACATGAAATTAACTTTCTCTACTTTCGTCATCCTCTGGGACAATAAGAGGACAGCAAGGCTGTATCCTTCAAACAATTCACAGTTTTTTGGCACTTTTGAAGTGATCCATTGCTCAGCAAATTGATTTTCTTCCACTATTGATTTGGAGCAAGAGACATTTTGTGGACTCTTTCCCATATTTCAGGAAAGGAGCTTCATTTCATCTTTACACTGCGAGTGTGTCATAGGAGTCTCTGTGGCAGCAAAACCAGCCAGACTAACGATATGCACGACAAATGCTATGTTTAAAAGCCCTTTGAAACACATTTCTGTCATAAACAAACTGCTCCCACTGGGCTAAATTTTACATGCACATATATAATGTTACAGAAAGAAAAACCCCACAAACTCTCTCACTGGCTGATGGGCAGATTTTTTATTTACTCTGTGTGCAGTTTACAGGAAAGTCAACAGGAACGAAAACGCGCTTTTAAGTTGGCATTTCATAATATGATTTCGTGCTTAAAAGTGAATCACAATCTCCCTTATAAATTAAAAGCATCACAGATCATTTATCTAATGCATTTGCCAAGATTGTTCTTTCTGTCAGTTTAGATATAGCACTAAAAATCAACTTGAGATAGTAGAACGGTTTACAAAATGCAGCTACTGTCTGTTCTACGTTTTTATTTTTAGGTAAACTTGTGCCAAAAGAAAAGCTCACATAGAGCCAGAAAGTCTGTATGAAATCATTTACTACCCCCCAAAAATGCACTGAAGAGAAATTAAGTTCTGAACTTTCACTGATAGGGCTCCCTACAAAAAGAAGTTTATTGTTCATGGGCCAACACTAAAAATGTGATTAATTTCAATTTGTAAAATATGCTTTGATCACAATTACCACATATTTGAATGACTCATGAAAAAACCCACCCTCGTTTGAGATGGGACTGCAGGTAGACTACAATAAGGTGTGAGTGGGGTGGATGGAGAGAAGAGAGAGTCCGTAGGTAACTTGCTAAACAGGGTGGCGTGACTTTGCATGCACTAACATTGATTGCAATAAATCTTTTCTCCTTCAAATCAGACATTCCAGCGCTTTATCACTGATCAAATTCAGATCTCAAAAGGCTGAAGCCAGAAAGCCTGGTTTCAATCCACCATTGGAATGGGGGCATGGGTGAAGGGAGGAAAAAATGAGCTAAACTGAAGATGGTGAGATCAGCTTTTTAAAGTGCAACATGGTGCATTTTAATTGTGGTTTAAAATATATTAATGTATAAATTCAGGATGCCAACTGTCACATTCGGAGAGACAACATGAGGTTATTCCAGTCCTGGTTAGTGAAAGTGAAACTCTAGCTTGGTAACATAATGGAAAAATAGGGGTTTGGAATCAAACTATATCAAAAAAAAAGAGAGAGAAAGAAAGAGGTAGTTGATTCAAATTATATTCTGAGAAAACTCAGAAAAATACCAAACAAATCCAGCCTTCAGACTACTCCTCTCAGAGGCCAAAGAAAGCAGAGGCTGTAAAAACTGCAGCAAATTTCAATTGCCTCAGCTCGGGGATGTTGGCAGAGCAGAGACGCTGAGCGCAGGGTGGGCATGGCTTTGCCCATAGGGGTCTCAGAGGGAGGGTTGAATTATCCTGCTGTCTTGGGACTAGTCCTACATTAGTGATTGTTCAAGATAAATATTCAATTTTAATAAGATATAAACTATGAAAACGCCATACACTAACCACTGCATCCCTGACTTTAACAGTCAGGTGTTTTGAGGAGATCATGAAGGCGAGATTACAAAACCAATGTAATTATGGTGATCCAAAATAACACACCTTTGATGATTCCAGTGTTGATGGAGTTGGAGCTCTGATCCTAAATTAGGTGGGAACTGAAAGAGCTGACAAAGGTTTAACACCTCCTACCTGTGTGTTAACCTCCATTAACTGATTCAAAGGACAGGGGCTTGAAGAAAGAAAAAAGACCTACAAAAGCCTCTACCGGCCCAAGAAAACATTGCTCTGAGACCAGCATTACCATGACCTGCAGACCTCGATGAGCACGTGATAACTACTGCCCACTTAAAGCTAAAATTGTAAAAACATTAAAAGGCCATGAGATGTTGTGTAACTCATTTTGTTTGGAGATGTTCAAGTACTTGTGAATGCCACTAATGACAGTTTTATATAGTGACAGATTAAGGCCAAACCCTGTTTAGTAGCTGCAAATGCTCCATAGAAACAGCGTCCTAAATAAACGTTTTCAGAGCCCCAGGTTTACTGTTGTTTACTCTCCTCCTTTGAGTGCACATTTCCCCCTTTCAGACATTGTTGTGAGGTATGAGCAAGCTTCACAACTGCTTTTTGGTCTCCTCCCTGTCCCGGCTCTTGAAACTGGAAGAGGGAAAGAGGGATGGTCGCCCAGACAACAGGCTGCAGAGTAACAGGCAGCAACAAAGCTAAGGAGAGCAAGACACTCTTCAAATCTTTGGGTTTTCGGGGGAAAAAAAAAAAAAAGGGTTGTTTCCATAATAAAAGGTACGAAGAGGTGAAGAAGAAGGAGAGGACAGAAGGGAAATGAGGAGGAAAAGATGAATTTCTGAGCTCTGGGCTTTGCAGCCAAACAGATGTTTGCCTTGATGGCCAGGGCAGGTATTTTGCAAGACTCTGGCATCTTGCTCAAACCAGGCCTGGTTTTGGTTTAGTTTCTTTGTGTGTGAGCCTTTGCCACTCACAAAAGTCTTCTTGTTGCTAACCACAGACTAAGTCAGGAGAGATTTTCATGACCCTGCAGAGACACGGCAAGAAAACATTCAGAAAGTAAGGCAAAGAAGGAAGGATGTAGGACAGAGAGAGAAAAACAAAAGTCAGAACAAACTAAGCAGAAGCATACTGCTCACTATTTCCGAAACTATAGAAAAAGAACAGTTTACAAAGACATAGATCAAATTCACTGCCATACATGCCATGTTTGGAGGGGGTTGTACAGCTGTGATGGGTACAGCTTCAAGGCCCAAGCAGAAAAGAACCGGGTTCCACCATTGCTTAGGGAAAAATCAGTGTCCAGCACACGTTAAATCTTGAAAATACTACAGCAGTCCCTCATAACTGGCACGCATTTCTGAGGATGGTGAGTGGAAAGAAGTTCCAAATGCAACAGCTGAATGCCATTTCCACCTGAACATAGCTCAGTTTTTGTAGTAAAATTGCTTTAAAATGTATATGTCTTCAATATCAAATTAAACACACCTGTTAGAAGTTTACACTCACAGTGCTGCTACCAGCTATAACAGTTTTTTTCACAGAGCTACAACAACAACAGACCTTTGAAGCACATTACTAAATCAAAGGACATTGCTCTAAAAGTAGCAAATGAGATTTGAGGTGTCTAATTGTTATAAAAGGGTAATTTTATTAGCTCGGTTATAGCCAATATGTAATACAGTTACATCAAAGCAACGCGCTCCATTTACATGCACTTTCTGACTGATGTGATTCAGCTTCCCATATCTACAGTGCTATATACAGTAAGTAATTAATAAAAGTCATTTAAATTGTTGCATATTGGAAAGTATTAATTACAGAATCTTCCTGTAGGGAGACGCTCAGCCTTTTCAAAGAGGTTGGATGCGAAAGTGAGCAGCCATAAACCCATTTAAGCATGTGTCCTCCCAAGTACAGCCCTACCTACTCAGCTTGTAGGGCAGTTCCACACTTCATAAAATTTCAGTATTCACAAGCCCCAGAGCAAAACCAATTTATAAAAATGGTTCCGTCTCCTGCTGACGAAAGCACTCAAGACGTTGGAAAAGCGTATGCAAAACCTTGTTCTGAATCAAGAAGAGCAAAACCATGCAGCTGTCTTTCTGTGAGAAGCATCTTAAACACCAGAGTGAGCCAGAGAGTGAAAGCAACCACCTCTCACACTTTTTGAAAGATCTTGATTCTGAGCTCAGTGAGGTGGTTGAGGTCCCTTCCCTGGAGATCTTCAAGGGGAGCCTTGATGAGCCCTGGGCAACCTGGTCTAGTTGAGGGTGTCCCTGCTGACTGTGGGGAGGTCAGACTAGATGACCCTAGAGGTCTCTTTGGACCTGGATCATTCTATGATCTTATGATTTAGTGACATTCCATTAAAAGAATCATGCACTGTGTCTCTGTGTAGTCAGAAACTCACCTAGCAGTTTTTATTCCATTTTGCCTGAAAAGACAGGAATGAAAACAAAACACCAAAAACGAAACCAAACCCAAAATAGAAGATAAGAAGGAGTGGGGCTGTGGGAAATAGTACAAGGAAAATCTTGCAAAGGGTTTGATCCCACATCCAGATCTCTCATTCCTCTCAGTGGAAGTAAGAATAATTAACATAGAGATTTAAAAGATAAAAGATGAAACTTGATTTTAGCATAGATTAAATAAGGGCACTGCAATTTCACTTGGCAAATGTTTCTATTCATGTCAAAATTGAGAAATAGCAGTTTCAATGCTGGTTTGTGTTTCTAATGTTCTAGTTTTTATAGAATGCCTGTGTTCTGCACAGGAAAGTGTCTGGACTACTAAACTTTGTTATTTCATAATACAGTGTAAGTATGAGTGAAGGGGCCTGAAGAGGTTATTTAACCAATGTCCACATCAGACTTGAGACAAATCTTTTTTAATTAGCTGTCAAGTTAGAATAGATACAGTTTTGGTGTTTTTATAAGCAAAGGTCATTAAGAGTGTACCATGATCTCTGTGGGATTTTACTGATAATGGGTAGGAAAAGAAGTAGTGTTGTAATACAGACAGGTTCCATGGGGAATTCAATCACACAGTATTCAAAAAATATTTCGTACAGTGATTCATAATATAGATATTTTCCATAGCTTCTAGATGAACAATAACAGAGGGGCCACAAACTCTAACAACTGTCTTGGCTCAGCTTAAGAATAACCTTCTTATCCACTCTATTATTCACTACTCGGACATTGTTAATTAATAAAAAGTTAGATCACTAAATAGTTTAACATGAGCAATGAGAAACATGGAATGATCTGTATAGTCTCTTCTTTAAAATCAAGCAGGAGCATGAAAAAAAAAAAAAGCCTTGCTGTGAATCTGGTTGCCACTGCCAGTACATTTTTTGTTTAGAATATGAATAGAAAAGTATATTTGAAAACAGATCTCATTTAGGTTACAAATACTTTAAAATTTTGACATGTGAATGGCCTGATTTGCCAGTGTTGCAATGCTGATTTAAGGTAATCAGAAGCATAAAGCAAACTGATTGCAAGGCTCATACTTTGGTTAGGTTACAGAAATAGAGTTTAATTTATTTTGGGGTTATTCTCTTTTATTCCCCAAGGGCGTTGGTAATCAAATGGAGGGAGCCCTTAAAATGAGTCAGGCTAAAGCCAGGAATTATTCTGCATCCTTATGGTTACTCTCTTGGAACAAAATAACATCAGCTGAGCCAAGAGCACATACGGTATCAGCTGAATTGACCTGTCAAAAACTGCAAAACGTATACAAAAAGAGATTAAAATCTAACCATTAACCCTAATGGAATTTAATTCAGCATTTAAACATTCATATTTAACTGGAGTAAAACAGCAAGATAAAGCTTTTTCAGATATCATTACTCTTTGCCTGTAAATGGTTTTAAATGTTAATTCAAATTTAAACGTGTTAAATGTTTATAAAAATTTGCATTCAGCCATTTATTTGTATGCATTTTTTAGCAACAAACAAATCCAAAAGAGTCTTTTCTTTTAATTGATAGAGAAAGATGCCAATAGATGAGGCTGCTACGAATTGCAGCCGTGCATCCAGCTGGCTTTCAACCTTAATTATTATTGAAGCCATACTACATTCCACATTTCATTTGATCCTGCTTTTATTGTCAGCCAGCCAAAGCCAATGATTTTTTAATATAAATATAACAGACAGACGGGAGGTAATATGAAGGATACCTATCAGATCTACTAAAACCAGATTTCAACAGGATCTGACTTCCTGGTGTTGTACAAGAGTTAAAACCAGAGCACATTAACTGGGTGCTGCGCTCGTGAGGAAGAAAAAGGGCACGTCATTAAATAGAATTACATTCTCAGTTACTGAGAGAAAGAGTAACTATTTGATCAAGAGCCATTCTTCAAACATGCCTATGACAAGGAAATACTATTGCTGTTGTGTATCTAAGATAACCTGTATGCAGTGTTGAGTCCTACTCAGTTAACGGTGTTGAAAATCAATCAGCATATACGCTTGAAAACCAAGGAACGTTGGGATAAACAAGGCTAATACTGGATCCCTTATAAAAAATAATCTTATCAGATCATGACCTATTTGCTCTGGATGTTTTTGATTAATATCCAGCTTTGTATGACGTAAATCATTACAGCTAATACATGCTGTGCCTGTTTAACAGCATGTTCATGTACAAGTGCTACTGGTAACCAAAGCCAAACCAGCTTGGGGAGGTTCCCAAGATGACTAATCATTCTTCTCTTCGTGTCACAACTTGTTATCCCTTCACTTTGCTCCTTTGCTGTGGAAGAAGCATTACTGCCAAGCCCAGCAACTGAGCAGTCTGGGATGGAGCCTGGACATGTACCCTTCAATACCCAGGTACGCTAGCATGGCTACTTCTAGAATTTCACCATGAATCAGACCAGTGCAAAAATACACTCCATTTTTTGTTTGCTGCTTTTTCCTCTATCTTGGAAAAAAAAAATTCTTGGGTTTCAATCCAGCTCCAATCCATTGCAACCACCATGAAGAGCTTTGCCAACAAAACTGGGAGGGCAGCACAAACGAGCAATGGCAAACCTATCACGAGGGGACGAGGGGCAGCAATACTCTAACCAGTACATCAAACCAAATGGCCATCAAGAAAAGTCACGTTTGAGTCTCATAACAGCAGGAGGGTCCTCCAAAAAGCTTGTGGCAGAAGCTGTGTCTCACCCACAGTTTATTTATCTGACAGGGCTCCTTGTGCAGGGAAGCTGCACTAACTGCAGTCAGTTCCAGGAACAGACTAACCAGACTGTAATCTTCTGCCTAGTTTCCAGCTCTGTTCTTCCCAAGCACGTGGCCAACAGTGCCACTTAGACATAGGGTCCTTGGACCTTGGCTGAGTTCTCACAGCCACCCTGAAAACCAGAAGCGTTCAGCACACTCATCTGGTGGAATTGTGAAGCAGCATGTTTGAAAGGCAGGAATGTTAATTTGAGCAGAAAATGGGCAAAAAGGGTTAATTTGAGAATTTTGTGTAAGGCAAGACACCTCTTAGGCAGGCAATGTCTCTGACTGGTTTTAAGACTCATTCTTTTCCTGAAGGACTGCTACAAAATATTTCCCAGGAGGGACACAGTGCACTTAGTGACTTAGTGCTTTTATATATGGTTGGAGTATGTTCTGAGTGTGTCTGTTGATAGCAGGGCAGAGTCTGTTTATCATAGACTAACAGAATCACAGAATGATATGGGGTTGGAAGGGACCTCTGGAGATGATCTAGTCCAACACCCTGCCAGAGCAGGTCCACCGACAACAAATTGCACAGGAACACGTCCAGACGGATTTGGAATGTCTCCACCACCTCCCTGGGGCAGTCTTGGGAGACCCCACCACCTCTCTGGGCAGCCTGTTCCAGGGATCCACCACCCTCAAAGTAAAAAGTTCCTCCTCGTGTTTAGATGGAACTTCTTATGCTCCAGTTTGTGCCTATTCTTCTTATCATGCCAACTTCTGCATTTGCTTTGACTTCAATATAACAACAGGCATTAGTAATGAAACATTAATTTACACTTGTCAAACCAATGAGGAATAAGAGAGGAAAAAACAGCAGAAGTAGGGAGGTGATTGTCCCCCTGTCCTCAGCACTGGTGACTCCACACCTTGAGTCTTGTGTCCGGTTTTGGGCACCTCAACACAAGAGAGATCTGGAGGTGCTGGAGTGAGTGCAGAGGAGGGCAATGAAGCTGGTGAAGAACCTGGACCATAAATATTCTGAAGAGCAATTGAAGGAGCTGGGACTGCTTAGTTTGAGGAAAAGGAGGCTGAGAGGAGACCTCATCACTCTCGAACCTGGATGATTCTATGATTCTATGAAAAAATACTGCAAAAGCTTGCATGTAGAATTACAGACCACAGGAATGGAAAAGACCCTCATCCAACAGCATGACAACGGATGTAATCATAATGCATGCCTTATAGACAAAATAAGTAACTCGAACAAGTGACTTCTTTTTGCCTTACAGTCCATTTTTTGCATCCTTCTCACCATAGACAGTTAGTACATTAGGAATCCATTCTGGCAACAGTTATTTCCTATTCTGCCATCACATCTGATAAAGTATGGACAAGCCCATGTCATTTAACACAAGCCATCCCTCTAACAAGTCGCTCTGAAAAGTCCTTATTAACAACCTCCTCTGGTAATTGCAAACTCGTGGCTGAAGGGGATCAGGGACTCCATCACATCAGGGAAGCACACACAGAAACAGCTGCTTTTTATGCTTGATAATGGTAAAGAAGATAATGTCATGCGAAAATTTATTAAAAATAGATGGCATTAGTTTAAAAAAAAAAGACCTGGAGATTTTCCAGAGACCCTTTTATCTAATCTTTCAATGCACTGAGTGGGTTACAGCTAAGTGAGCTAAGTTCTTCAGCTAATTGGCAACGAGGTAAAGTAACTTCTCTTTTCCTTTCTGGATAAAGACTCAAACTACTTCGGTAAGTCTGCAAATGTTCAGTGAATCACACATCACATCTGACTTCAGATGTTCAACTTAGAGCTTTTTCTTTAAGTAAAGAAGATATAGACTTCTATACCTGCTAAAATGAGACACCAGCATGGTGTGGGTATATTTTCAATTACCACAGCACAATTATTAAATTTAAGGGATTATACACAATGAGCAAATTGGCAATAATGATATTAGTACTTTCTTCACCCTTCTGTTAGGTGGGATTGTCATCAACTCTCTTGGCATCTAAGAGAAGCCTCCCCCTTTTGATTTAGTCCCAGACTACTAAGGAAATCTGCAAGCGAAAGGTGCGAAATCCCACTGCAGGAAAATCAGAATCAAAGCCCTTAAAGTTTTAATGGCACTGGTCTGCAGTTTGAAGTTTCTCATCACTTCAGTCTAAGAACTGTATTTCTCTAATCAGTCAAGTTCCCTTTTTACTTTAATCAAAGGCAGGAAAAAGTGGCCCTACCTGATTGTAATGGATAGATGATTGCAAAGGATTCGAAATAGAAAACAAGTTCCTTTACTTGTTCATTTTCATCACAGTATTGCCTGATTCTGCAGCCAGTAAACACTGGTGTTCAACACAAAAGTCAGTATATGTTACACCTATATAGGCATGTTTGTCATGCTTAGGTAGAACTTAAGTTTCTTTTTCCAAGAATAAAATGCTTGTTTGAAAAAGTACACGTCAGGCAAGGACAACGAATTCCCATCACAATCCTGCTAAGGAAACATTATATTCAATATAATACATTGAAGGAGCTGGGGCTGAGAGGAGACCTCATCACTCTCTATGACTATTTGAAAGGACATTGTAGAGAAGTTGGTGTTGGTCTCTTCTCACAGGGAATTACTGATACGAGAGGGAATGGCTTCAAGTTGCAGCAGGGTACGGTTAGGCTGAATATTAGGGAAGAATTTTTCACAGGAAGAGTGGTCAGACACTGGAATGGGCTGCCCAGGGAGGTGGTGGAATCGCCATCCCTGAGTGTGCTTCAGAGTCAATGAGCTGTGGTGCTGAGGGATATGATGTAAGGAAGAACTTTGTAGAATAGGGCGGATGGTTGGACTCGATGATCCAACCTGAATGATTCTATGGTTCTATGATTCTATAATATTATCCTCATTATCACCAGCAGCATTTTTTACCTTCATGACAAAACAGATTGGGAAACTCATACAAATTAAGACCTTGCCAGTGATAAAACTGTTGGAGCTACAGTGACTTCTACTAAATGTGTTTCTTTTTATGTAAAGACACAAGAAATGTACCTCAAATCCAACCTCCCAAAATGTGGGCAGAACCATTAACAATCTGTATCACATACATTAATATGAAACAAAACATGACCTGCTCTGGCAGGTTGTCAGTCTAGACGATCTCCAGAGGTCCCTTCCAACCCCATATCGTTCTGTGATTCTTTGTGCAGGACCTGCAAACTGAATGTATGAAAAGCCTTGAGTGAGTCTTACTGAGACCCAAGTGGAGTTCAGCTTTACAGCCTATACTTATTAACATTCTTGAGGCAGAAGGAGTTGGACATAATAATTTTCTTCTATGAGGTGTTTTTTTTTTCCCTCTCCTTGACCACAAAAATTATCACTCTTGTCCTTCCCAGAACTTATTTCTTCTCCAACTCTATCATCACAGCAATTCATTCTCACCACAGATACAGTAAATGTGTTTTGTGCGCTCGCTCTCTTATCACTGAATTCCATTTTCCATTATAGAAGCAATTATGGGATCAGAAAGCACCTGAGAGAACTTCTAGTAAAGTCAATAGTCCATAATTGATTGCAAAAGGAGCTAGGATCAGATGAGAGGCTGCAATCTTAGAAAATGAATACTGACCATTTAGTCCACATGTAGTTTTTCTGTTTATGTATATGCACTGTATGTCCACTGTTACTGGATCAGCATTTCTCCCTGCCACCCCTCACCATCCTTCCTCACCTCCATATGCCCACAATGCAATCATGAAATCCGTACTTCAGATGGTCAAATCCAGACTGAGGTTTACAGAAACCTGTAGCTAGTTCAAGTGCAAAAAGCAGTAGATCCAGGAACTAGTCCAGCTAAAGGCAATTGACAAAAGCCAGTGGTTCATTTTCAGGTTCAGATACATTAGCCTTGGCACAAGGAGGGAAGGGGCAGTTTCACAGCAGTAGCTGGTGTAGGCCCAGAATCAACAGAACAGCTCTGATGACCTAAGGATGCGCATACTGGCCATTAAGAGGTCAGATCAAACAGCAGATCCAGATGCTTTCCACCCTCAGTGAAACTGTCACAGAACCACAGAATCATAGAATCATAGAATTGCCTAGTTGGATGGGACCTTTCAGATCATCTAGACCAAGCATCAACTTAACACTGACAAAAAAACATCATTAAATCATATCTCTAAGCACTATGGCTACCTGTCTTTTAAATACCTCCAAGGGATGGTGCTTCAACCACTTTCCTGGGCAGCTCATTCCAATGTGCAATAACCCTTTCCCTGTAAACATTTTTTCCTAATATCCAATCTGAACCTCCCCTGGTGCAACCTGAAGCCATTCCCTCTTGTCCTGTTGCCTGTTCCTTGGGAGAAGAGAGCAACCATCCCTAGCTACACCTTTCTTTCAGGGGGTTGTAGAGAGTGATAAGATCTTCCCATGTCTCCTCATGTCTAGCCCACAAAGCTTTAGGGATTCAATAAATCACCTTGAGTCAGTCAACTGAAGGGCAGAGCTCTACATATGCCTTTGGCAAAAAAAGTTGCCAAATGGGGACAAATATGTTGAACAGTGTGCCCCTATGCAAAGATATCCAGTGACACCATCACCAAATGGAACAAAGAACTTACTTTTTCAACTATGGACCCAGAACAAACAATGTGGGTACAGTGAGGGACAAAACTAGTCTCCTGTCACTTGTACCACAATGTCCTCCCACAGTCCTGCATGTCAGCAAAGTCACCGACCTCAACGAATTCCAATAATCAGTATTTCTACAAATAACAGAAATAAAATGTTTCCTTTCCAAATTCTAGATGAACTGTTCCTACCTTCAGTTTTACTTTAGCTTGTAGGGCAACAATTAGAACCGTGAAAATAAAGAGAAATTGCTAGGAGGAAAGTTTTCTTTGTAAAAGAACTGGGGTGTTCTCAGCTGAAGGTGTGAGCTATCACATCTGGGATTCTCAATAATAATATTCCTCCACTATTTCTTGCATAAATAAAAAACTGTTAATATAAGTTAAAATAAGACTGTGAGTTACATTATGTAAACTTGATCCATGACACCATTTTGTCATCCTGCATTTCAAGCACACCGTTTGAAAGCAAGCTGGCATATTTGATTATTCAACAGTGTCAAAATAATGCAATAAGGTTCAAAAGCCCACAGCCCGCTTACAAAGGATTCAGAGAGATCTAATTATCACCACTTTGTGCTATCAATCAACATGCCCCAATGCAGGGTCCTCTGTCTGCGTCGAATTGCCTGGGAAGAAGGTTCACTGCTTTGTGTGTTACTGACATAGACCCTGGACGATGTAGGTGGTGAAAATTGCCATATGGTCAATATTAAATGAAAGTTGCTCTGCTATAAATCAAATAACGTTGCTGGCTGTCATCACTGGAAATACACAATCACTTTCCAAAAGGGCCAAAGGCTACTACTTGTTTTGTCTTTACGCTGGGCTACAGCACAAAACCTAATTTCCCAACCCTCACACAAAAATTATATTAAATTTTACAGTGGTAGATTAAACACCGTATCTATCTACTTTGCCTGTTTCCACAGTCCCGTATGTTAGCTCTACCTAAATCTCATTCCTCTGAAACGTGCCAGTATGCCAGTCACCAAAACTTATTCTATAGATTAAAATCTTTGTAATGACACATAAAGAAAGGGAATATTTTATTAAATCAACAATTGCAACTTCAAGGCAATACGAGCAATAAGAAAAGCCTTAGCTTCCAAATATTTTACCATAGGAACCTTAAATCTATATCAAAAAGGGGTTTTTAGAATGCAAAAATTGAAAGCATGCAATAAATTTAGAATCCGGAACAATGTACTGGTGAGAGTTCCTCCTCTCTGTGACATAAATATTCTTTTCCACTGCCATTGATCAAATGACTTCCACGTTCTGTAAAGATACAGAATCTCTCACCATGTGAATAACTGTCCCCTCCCTCACGAAAGAGAAAATTGCTACCTCTTTGTCCTGAATACACAAAATAAAGGGCAGATTTGAAAGCTCTGCAGGTCAAACCTGGATTACAGTCAATATTGTCTAGAAGTCAGGTTTTGGGGCCGGGAGAAGCACTTTCTGCAGTGTTTCAGCCCATCAGCATCGAGCAGAGGGTTTTCAGAAAGCATTTCTAAATGCCCTCACAGATCCCTGGCCAGAGCTAGAAAGTCTCTCGGCAGCAACATAAGCAATGCTAAATTGCATCAGTTCCATGATAAAAACAACACCTTTCACTTGTGGATATAAGTCTGTTGTCAAACCTGAGACAGGACCATTCATCTTGTGACAAAAGCAGGTCACTCTTCTGGGACATTAGTCTCAAGACTCAAAGTGCTGTCAACAAGGCAAGGGAATGATGATAAGACAAAGGATTTGGGGTGCATGAAAGGTTGTCAATGAAGACCTCTTTTCCCCAAACTGATCTTGCAATCTGCTTACTGAGGGGGATTTGCTCACAGTGATGAATTGCCAGTAACATGCGGTGCTCCTCAGAGGTCTGTACTGGGACCAGTGCTATTTAACATCTTTGTCAGAGACATGGGCAGTGGGATAGAGAGCACCCTCAGTATGTTGGCAGATGACACCAAGCTCTGTGGCACAGTCGATACACTTGAGGGAAGGGATGCCATCCAGAGGGATGTGGACAGGCTTGAGAGGTGGGCTAGTGCAAATCACATGAAGTGCAACCAAGCCAAGTGCAGGGTTCTGTACCTGGGATTCAGCAGTCCCAGGCACAAATGCAGATTGGGCAGAAAATGGCTGGAGAGCAGCCCTGAGGAGAAGGACAAGGGAGTGATGGTGGATGAGAAGCTCAACATGAGCCGGCAGTGTGCACTGGCAGCCCAGAAAGCCAACCCCATCCTGGGCTGCATCAGAAGAAGCATGGCCAGCAGGATGCAGGAGGTGATTCTACCCCTCTACTCTGCACTTGTGCAACCCCACCAGGAGCACTATGTCCAGGCCTGGAGTCCTCAACATAAAAATGACATGGAAATGTTGGAACGAGTCCAGCAGAGGGCCATGAAGATGATCAGGATGGAGCATCTCTCCTATGAATACAGGCTGAGGGAGCTGGGCTTGTTCAGCCTGGAGAAGAGAAGGCTCTGGGGAGACTTTATAGCAGCCTTCCAGTATCTGAAAGGAGCTACAGGAGAGCTGGAGAGGGACCCTTTGGTAGGAAGTGTAGTGACAGGACAAGGGCAATGGTGTAATGGTTTTAAATTGGAAAAGAGGAGATTTATATTAAATACCAGAAAGAAATTCTTTGCTGTGAGGGTGGTGAGACACTGGAACAGGTTGCCCAGGGATGTTGTGGCTGCCCCATCCCTGGAAGTGTTCAAGGCCAGGCTGGATGGGGTTTTGAGCAACCTGGTCTGGTGGGGTTTGTGGCAGGGGGGTTGGAATTCCATGATTTTTAAGGTCCCTTCCAACTCTGGCCATCCTATGATTCTATGAAGTAGCCTAGCAGTAGTGGCATTGTTCCTCCAGAAACATGTGACCAAGCACTTGAGAAAGTCTGCATGGTTGTTGTGAGCAACACGGAGACCTGCCATCACAGCACACAGAGATGCCCACTCAAGTCCACTTGTTCAAAAAGACAGCAATTGAGAGATGTACAGAAATACCCATAATACAAATGCAGAGCCCATACAGCAGCACAGAAGCACCTGTGTACAAACCCACTCTTTTTCCCAATGTCCACAAACTTCTCCTTACCTGTGAAGACCCACCTGCAGCCATTCCCATACTTCACTGAGGAGAACTACAATGGCAACAGAGCAGCCCAGCCTACATGCAAAAGGAAGAGCTTCATGTGGCAAGCCCTATACTGAAGACACACCAGGAGGAGGACAATAAATGTCCAGGATAAAGGCCATTACAGCATATTAAAGGGAGAGGAACTTGAAGAGCTTGAGGCACTAGAAGGAGAACATGCAACTTTGTGGAGCTGGGGGTAGATATCCCTGCCCTTCAGCCTTGTACACATGGCAAATACCCATAGTTGCCTCTACCTAAAGGCACTCTGGACCTGTGGAAAACTATTAAACACCTACAGGTTGTCATAATGTTAGCTGACACACAGCTGCATATTCTGTGTGGCTAAATGCCACGCCATTCACCCAACTAACTTAAAAAGAAAAGCAAACAAATGATACAAAGAAGAAAAGCCCAGAAAATTCCTCTTATCTGGTAGCATTTGATTTCCTACCTAGAGAAACAAATACAAACTAAAATACAAGCCAAGAGTGCTCATTTTTATTGAAGAATGGAGAACAGTCTCTTAAAAATTCACACCAGCCTGTGAGACTGTTAAGTGTTAGTTTGCTATGGAGAAAACTAGATTTGACACTGAATTATGATCAAACCTCTCCAGTAGTGAAAAAAGAGCATGAAGATTATAAAACAGAACACTATAGTATTTATATGACATCACAGGATATGATATTAAAATGTAGACCAATTTCTGGCACACTCAATGGAGAAATGAGTGATTTTTCATTTTTTGTTGGCAGATCTTATAAATGTGTTTCATACAGAAAAATTGAGCTTTTACAAACAATACAAATCAACAAAGTATTAAAATTCTGAGATGCTACAGAGTCCAAAATGCTAAATGATGAAGTTTGATTCTCATATGGTTCATTTCTTCAATCCTAAAATAAAGAGATAGATGGATAGGTAGGTAGATAGACTGGTAAATTGATAGATAGAGAGGGAGGGAGGGAGAGACTCTTTATCAGGAGCTGTAGTGCTAGCATGAGGGGTAATGCCTTTAAACTGAAAGAGGGGAGATTTATATGAGATACCAGGAAGAAACTCTTTCCTGTGAGGGTGGTGAGACACTGGCCCACACTGCCTGCAGGACAGGAAGAGTATGGAAGGAGGAATATGAGAGCTCTGACATATTGATTTTGATTGGGCAATCACTGAGGTATGACAAGGTCAGCCTCCTGCCCGTGGAGCTATCAAGGGTGGAAGATAAGGCAATGCATTGAGCTCGAGCAACAACCTTAACTCAGCTCGCTGCTGTCTGATGCAGATCACTATTTTGACATCTGGGTTGTGTGTGTGTGTGACCCATGTTTTCCAAAAATCCTTCAGCATGAACAAATGGGGAAAATAAAACAATATTACTCTTATTTGCACCGCATTAGTGGTGCAATAGTTCATATCTTGAAACAAATGGAATCACAGAATTTCGGAGTTGGAAGGGACCTCTAGAGATCATCCAGTCCAACTCCCCTGACAAACCAGGATTGCCCAGAGCACATCACTCAGGACTGCATCCAGGCAGGACTTGGAAACCTCCAGGGAAGGGGGTTCCACAACCTCCTTGGGCAGCCTGTTCCAGAGCTCCGTCACCCTTACCAGAAAGAAGTTTATTAGAATGGAACCTCTTATGTTCCAGCTTGTACCTGTTGCCCCTCATCCTATCGCTGGAAACCACTGAAAAGAGTCCAGCTCCATCCTCCTTCAACCCACCCTTTAGGTATTTGTTGTTTACAAATAGATAAGGTCTCCCCTCAGCCTTCTCTTCTGCAGGCTAAAGAGTCCCAGCTCTTGGAGCCTTTCCTCATAAGGGAGGTGCTCCAAGCCCTTAATCATCTTTGTTGCCCTACACTGGATTCTCTCCAGTAGTTCCCAGTCTCGTACTGGGAGAACTGGATGCAGTATTAACCATTCTCATAAACAGTCTGTCATAGTTGCATTCAGATCGAGAAAGTAAAACCGGAAAGAAGGATCTCAGCTTCTTCTTGGAAAGAAATACCCTGAGGGGATGGAGGGGGATTATTTCCTCCTTTGCCAAGGTACCAGTGAAACATAAATCCATGCATTCTTGTTCCTTGTGCTGAAAGAAACAAACAGCTGTGTTCTGCTTCAGTAAGCAATATATTAAAAGAGTTGGGGGGGAGCAGAGGGATGACCTAAAGATGTCCCTTGCCCCTAGGCACCTTTTGTAAATTGAACCAACTTAAGTTTCAGGTCTATCTCAGTTATCACCCTAATTCTCCCCAAAATCCCACGGTAGTGGTAAATTACATTTACTAGGAGGAAAAACTAGCACTGCTTCCCAGAAACACTCAAAATTGTTATGTTTGGATTAGAGTAGCCACCTCAATTAAGTACTTCAAACAGTATTTAATACGGAGGCAGTGGGAAGGATGAGAACAGATATACCTAATGGAAAAATTGTAGCCCTGTAATTAATCCATGTCAAAGTTCTCCTATTCCCAAGAGAAATCATTTAGAAAGAATTATTAAAACTTTCAGATGCTATTCAATTAATGTCCAAGAATAAAACTGTGTGACTTCTGAGCTCACAAAACATAAGGACTGCAAGAGCTGGAGCTTGACTGTACAGTGCAGAATCTGCTGGAAACTGCATCAGGGATGAGAATGATCCTTCAGCGTGCCAACAGGATGGAGCTGCTGGGAGGCTGCTCTCTGCCAGGACAACTTTGTCCATCAAAGAAGAGAATATACCAGCTTAAAAAAAACAAAGCACGATACCAGATGACCATCAGAGGTTGAAGTCAAGCAAAACTCCATGTCAATATCCCACAATCCCTGTAGAGCTCATTCCTTAGTATTGGTAATCTCTTGTTGTAGCTCTCTGAAGAGATAGGAACCACTGTGAATCATAGAATGGTTAAGAGTTGGAAGGAACCTTAAAGATCATGGAGTTCCAACCCCCCTGCCATGGGACATCTCCCACTAGACCCCAGGTTGCTCAAAGCTACATCCAGCCTGGCCTTGAATACCTCCAGGGATGGGGCAGCCACAGTTTTCCTGGGTCATGCCCCAAATAAAACATTTTGACCACAAATACTTCATCTGGATACAAGGTACAAGATTTCCACATTCCTGAATTAATTCTCTTACACTTTTAAAATCTACAGATTACCCTTACTTCTTATATGAATTAACCCTTGTTCTGACATGCCTGAAAGCTGAAAAATCAGTGTTCAAGCACTTGAACATGGTATTGTTCTCTACAAACATTTAGTATATAGAACAAATGACAGAAAATAACATTTAATTTCTCATACTGCAAATTAATTGATTTTAGAGGGAAATAATGAACTTGTGTCTCTATCTGGAGTTCTGGCTATGTTTTTAGCTGAAGAGCTTTAGCTTTGTCTTTTAAATAGCTTGCTGTATTTGCACAGAGCAGCCACAGAATTATGGATGAGGTTGATGCTGAAGTCTTTCCCAGAAGGCCTATGCATCACAGACAAGCCCATCAGATGTTTTCAGCACATCCTTACCGGAAAATATTTTAAATTCTGTAAGATCTGTGTCCAGATGAAAAGTCAATAACAGATAATGTGTTCTGGACACAGAAATGTAGCATCACCTGAGGGGATAGGAAGTATAAGTTGCTTTGGAATCTCAGCTAAAGGGCCCCACACTTTATTAAACCTGGAGTTGTGAGTGTGTGGGTGTTGGATTACACACATCAATAGGAAGAGAATGATTTCTGGAGGCAGTTATGGAGAGATTTTGAATTACGGTACTTATCAGGCCCCAGGGAGCATTTTGGCAAGTTTTTGATATGCAGTCATGAATTCCTCATGCACTTTTTGGAGACAGCTACAATGACTGAAGCATGGAGGCTGGAATGACCCTTTGCTGTTTCATCACATGTGATATCCAGCACAAAAGCTGGAGAAGCCTCTCAGACCAGCAGCATGTGCACCCTGCAGAGCACAAGTCCTTGCTGTCAGTGGCTGATCCATCTCATGGCCTGTAACAACGCTCCTTTAGCAACTGCCTGTAACTCAGGGGTGAAAGCCTGGTCACATTTACATCATTGGAAATATGAAAAAGGTTTTATGGGACTAGTATTCCATGTTGTTGCTTTGGGTAGCATTTGAATTCAATGTTATCTGAGCTGAAACAAGATGCAAAGAATTAACAGAGTCATAGAATTGTCTAGGTTAGAAGGGATCATCAAATCCAACCATCAGCCTGACTATGATAAGAAAAAAAAAGTCACTAAACCATGTTTCTAAGCACTGTGTCTTTTAAATACCTCCAGGGATGGTGACTCAAGCCCTTTCCTGGGCAATTCCCAATGTGCAATAACCCTTTCCTGTAAACATTTTTCCTAATCTCCAATCTGAACCTCCCCTGGTGCAACTTGAGGCTATTTCCTCTTGTCCTGTTGCCTGTTCCTTGCAAGAAGAGACCACCCTCCCCTGGCTACACCCTCCTTTCAGGGAGTTATAGAGAGTGAGATCTCCCCTCAGTCTCCTTTTCTCCAGGATGAACAACCCCAGCTCCCTCTGCTGCTCCTCACAAGACTTGTTCTCCAGACCCCTCAACAGGTTCCACTGCCCTTCTCTGGACGTACTCCAGCACCTCAATGTCTTTTTTTGTGGTGAGGGCCCCAAAACTGGACACAGCACTCAAGATGGTGCCTCAGCAGTACCCACTATAGGGGGACGATCACCTCTTGAGTCCTACTCACCACGCTGTTCCTATCCAGGCCAGGATGTTGTTGGCTTTCTTGGCCACCTGGGCACACTGCTGGCTCATGTTCATCCCACAGTTGACCAACACCCCCAGGTCCTTTTCTGCCAGGCAGCTCCAGCCACTCTGCCCCAGGCCTGTATAGCTGCAGAGGGTTGGATGCGATAATACTTAAAAATAAACTGTTTCATTTTAATAACTTCTGCAAATAAAACCTCTTCCACATTTCTCATCAGCCACATCTCCAAATTCTAGAGCTAGAAGTCACTCATTCAAATCTGTCAAATGATGAAGTTACTTGAGATTAGCAGTAGGAAATTAAACATTAATATTGTTGTGGTATTAAAACGAACAGATACATTAGGGTTGCTTTTAGGATTATCCAGATAAAGAATCAAGGGTGTGAAGATCTTAAAAGGAAGCAGCAGAAACTCATATGACAATAAGAAACGTTTTATTATACTCTGCTGTTTGAAAAAAAATACAGCTGCTCATTAGAAAAGTGTATACTGAGACACATTTGCAATTTTTTCATTAATAAATACTGTTGAGAATGCTATCATTGCATTAGTAAATGCTTCTGGAAGCTAAGCTGTAAACATATGGCTAGAAAAAAAATACTATCTGTTTATCATGGATCCTTTTCCATCAAAAAGCAGTAATTGAATAGCATCAGAAATGAGCCATTGAGTGTCTTTCTGAAAAGTACTCTTATTTACTTGGTTCCATGAGGCTGGAGAGAAGCACGTTTTTACGTGGCTTACACCAAACTTTTTGTGATGACTCTTGGAAGCGCCTGGTGCAGAGTCAAAAACCAAACCAAACCCACCTCGATCCTCTGGCCAAAATAAACTGGGTCAGCATCCAGAAGAACTTGCACAGCTGACTCGCAATTCAATGAGGCACCGCGGCGGCAGGGTTTATTCCGTAAAACCACTGACAAATGGAAACTGCTTCCTGGAGCCAAAAAGGTCAAACAGAAAATGAGTATGGCTTCCCACAGCTCAAAGGTGAAAACAAGTTTATCACATGTGCCTTCTGCATGGCCTTCCCAGCTGCTTCTGTGATTCCCCACAACCCCTTTAGCTCAGCTGCTTCTTGCCTATTAACAGCATCTCAGCTCCTCCTCGGAGCTCTCTCCCGACTCGTTACGCTGCCTTGGCAGCTTGTTCGCAGTCAGGGTACCAGGTGCCTGCTTGTGCTCTCCAGTGCCAGCAGTGGCTCCCGGGATGAGCGCTAGCCATCAGCCAAGACTGCTTTAGAGGGCGTAGTGCCAGCCACAAGTGTTACAAAATAATGAGATCGTGTCAAAATTGTGAGAACTAAAACAAACAAAAAAGACATGGGATTTTTCTCAGTGTGAAAATAAAGTCATATTTTTCATGGCTTTAGCTTTTATCCTTCCTATATCCTTCCTCTCCCTGAGCGGGGATCTGATCAATGCTTATAAATACTTAAAAGGGGGGTGTCAGGAGGTTGGGGCCAGTGTTTTTTCAGTGGTGCCCAGTGACAGGACAAGAGGGAATGGGCACAAACTGGAACACAGGAAGTTCCATCTAAACCTGAGGAGGAGCTGCCCAGAGAGGTGGTGGAGTCTCCTTCTCGGGAGATATTCAAACCTGCCTGGACATGTTCCTGTGCAACCTGCTCTGGGTGACCCTGCTTTGGCAGGGGGTTGGAGTAGATGATTGGAAGGTGTCCCTTCCAACCCCATATTATTCTGTGATTAGATAGATAATATTCCAGAAAAATCCCATTGTTCTGGCCAGTCTCAAGAACAGCCAGATCTCAGGAGCCCAAGACTTTACAGCTTTTACAACTGGGACCAGTCAAGGGTCAAGCCATCCCGTCACACTTTGAGATGCTTCCATACATTTCACACTTGATAAATTATTAATCATTCTAATGAGTGTTGATGGTACACACTATATCTGTAACTGAAAAGTTTTTTACCCTCTGGAGACCAGAAGCAGCATTTAAATTCTGCCTTCCTGCATAAAGCTTGTCTTGTATTTCCTCCCAATTAATCAAAATATAAAACCAGATGAGTCCCTGACCCAATCGCTCTGTGCTACCTGTCCAAAACCATCTTCAAGTTCTCAGACATGCAAGAACTACTAGAATTTAGATTAAGAATGAATTCTAATTTCTTTCCCAACTTGTGGGCAATCTTAGTTCCACTGAAGTCAACGAGATTTTTTTCCCAGGGATTAATTACAGTCACAATTTCACCCAGAAATGGAGTGAAGCAGAAAGAATGGAGCTCAACAGATGTTTAGTGAAGCAAGTGGAAGAAGACAAAAAGGCAAACCTACTTTACATTTTCCAGAACTGTCAAGGCAAAATATGAAATGCAGGCCACTAAGGAAGAATAAAATACATGAAAAGGTGACATTAATTTTATGAGAATGCTTTGTGGAGCACAACTGACTAAATTCAGCACATTAGTGGCAATATACTCTCCTGTATGCAAATATGTTGTCAAGAATATTGCAAATATAGGACAGCCTGATTTTCTTTTGAATAGAAAAATTAATGAAGCCCCTTGCTGAAATCACAGAATCACAGAATCTTCATGGTTGGAAGGGACCTTTGAGATCATTGAGCCCAACCATAACAAAACAAATAAAAAACCCCACAACAACAACAAAAATAACAACAACAAACACACACAAAAAAAAACCAAACCCAAAAAAACCCCACACCACACACCACCACCAGCACAACAACCACGACACCAAACAATCTCAGGCACTAGAGCATGCCCTGAAGTGCCACATCTATACATAAATAGGTCTTAAATACCTCCAGGGATGGTGACTCCACCACCTCCTTGGGCAGGCCATTCCAGTGCCTGACCACCTTCTCAGTAAAGTAATTCTTCCTAATATCTAACCTAAACCTCCCCTGCTGCAACTTCAGATCATTTCCTCTGGTCCTGGCGTTATTCTCTTGGGAGAAGAGGCCAACATCCACCTCTCTACACCCTCATTTCAGGTAGTTGTAGAGGGCAAGGAGGTCTCCCCTCAGCTTCTTCTTTTCCGGACTAACCATGCCCAGTTCCCTCAGCCTCTCCTCACAGGACTTGGACATAGGACATAGGAAATGAACTTCAAGGGATTATCCCCCTGGGGTTCCAGTAGGGTAAACATTTTACACATAGGAAGTCTATGCTATGATGACACACACATAAAATACTTGTTCATCTCATCACAACTTTACCTTCTGTTTTCCTTGCTGATGACTGAGACAGACCACACACCTTTGTATGTACTTAGCTCTGTAAGCTTGTGAGACAGCAAAAAAAGTTCACGCTACGAAACATTCATGACAGACAATTCATTTTTATTCCTTAAACAAATAGATGGTTTGTTATACTGTATTTTTTTAATAGTAGCAAGCAATTTCATTATATCATGATGTCTAAGATACAGGAACTAGGTGTACATAATTGAAGACAAAGGAAATTGAAAAGACACCAGACGAAATTAACAGGTAAATGAAATCAGGTAAATGCAACCACCACGTCCCTTCATTTGATGTCTGTGCAAAAGCATCTTCTAAACTCCCCTGCACACAGCACACCCCAGCGAGCTTATTTTAAACAGCATATTTGCTTCAGGAATCCACATGGGTGACTAATGCTTTATCATAGATGTGACATTCCTTGAGGTGCTTCATATTTGCATGCACGCTCCGTTCCTTATCAATAGGTTCCCCTGGTCAACACAGTCTTTATTCGTCTTGAAGATCAAAGGAGAAACACTCAATACAAAGCTATGGGGCACAGGCAACACCCATTTCTGCTACAAACACACAAACACCCCCCCCAACTCTTTCACTAGAGAGTGACCATGAGCCAAACAGCTACCTCTCTGTGAGACCTGAATGGGGGACACACACTGTCAGGCGTGGGCGGATACCCGAGTGCTTATTAATCTAAAAACGAGCAAAGATTACAAAAATAGAAGGAGTAGAAAAACCTTTGACAAGTTAAAATAGGTTAAAACCTCTAGGTAAGGTTTATCTGGGTCAGGCAGAGTTCAGTTTATCAAATGTCAATCCAAAATAACAGGGGGATAAACTAAACAAAAACATTTTGGGAACTTTATACTAAAAGGCGACAGTCACCTTTCTTTCCTAAGGCTGCTGGACCACAGTAAATACTCTGATTCAGTGCACTACAGCTTCCACTGAAATCAGAGCAGTTCCACTTATGCACTGCTGACACTAAAAAAAGAAAAATAAATTATTTAAAATTATGTTGTATAAACTAAAGCAAATTTTCAGGTGTAGCTTCGATCACCGCAATTTTGTTTTAATTAAACTGTTCTTCAGCAATCCCACTGATTTCACAAACCTGTGAAATCACACAGAAAAACACAGAAATTAGGACTGAAATTTAATGTACAGAAAAAAAAAACAACCAACCAACAGGATAAAAGGGAAAATGAATCCTTCATTGTTGTACAAGTTTTCCTTGGTGCTGAACTCACAGTTTCATATGCAACCCTGATCAGTATTTTCATGAACCTCGATTCTTATTTCTAAAATATTCAGAAGTAAATCACAGCTGCTTTAGTTACATTAATTGCTCCAATTATTCAGGGCTTTTACTCTGCTGCTTCTTTTCCGGTAGAGTAATAGATTGCAAAAAGGAATGACCAGCATTGCAAAAAGCACCACACAGAATAAAGAGGCCACGGTGACGAATCACATAGAATCATAGAATCATTCAGGTTGGAAGAGACCCTCGGGATCATCGAGTCCAACCATCAGCCCCACTCTACAAAGTTCTCCCCTGCACCAGATCCCCCAACACCACAGCTAATCGACTCTGAAACACAGTCAGGGATGGAGACTCCACCCCCTCCCTGGGCAGCCCATTCCAGGGAGGAATAAGCTGAGACAGTGGCGTTTCTGTTTCTGGTTGTGTTCAGCTTGAAAACCTTCCCCAAAATGGAAATGGAAATTTAGCATTTACAAATATCTACCTACACATAGTGAAATGTTGTTCTGCCAATGTTGCTGACTGTAACACAACCTGTCATACTCTGCCCCCCCACCCCCAAATAATTGCAGAAAATGTAAAACTGCAACTGGACCAGTTACATGGATCCAGTGAAAGAATCGGGGTTATAAACTGGAAATACCACAACCCCATTCAATTACAGCTGAGGTTGTAATTGAGGTTCAAGTGACCAACCAATGGACTGACCAGCTGAGGTCCAAGTGTCACCTTAGAAGCCTTCACCTTGTCGTTTTTAAACGTGGAAGGAAGTCAGGCACCTTCATGGTTATTCACTTCTGAACACATAACTATGCAACCCCTCTTTGGGAGATTCAAGAAACTTGGCAGGAGCAAACTATTCCCATTATCTCCAGCTAATCAATTACATCCAGTTGAAACAAAACAAGATCTTTAAGCTTCTCTTTGCCAGGTGACATGCCTGGACTTTATATCATCCTGTAGTGATATTCAACAGGGCAAGGAACATGGAAACCTCTGCATCAAGAAAAGAAAAATAAAAGAAGTAAAACCTAGGAAATCTTAGCAGCAGTTCCTATTATTTATAAACTTTTTACGTATTTTTTTCTTTTTTTGGTCATTTGTATCTAACATTTAAAAACTGTTTACCTTGGAGGCCCTTCATTTAGCAGATATTAAAGCACTGTCACAGTTTGATCTTTAAGTTTCCCTTAAGCAGGGGGGGAAGGAAAGTAAATACATGTATGCCTGCTTCTTTTGCAGATTCTTCTGGTGACTGCAGGGAGTGTGGTCTTCTTCAGCTGCAGAAGGAAATGGGATGCCAGCCAGAAAATATATTCCCCAAGACCACATATCCATCACAGAATTCTTGACTGATGAGAAATGATATTGGGAAGATCAAATCAATGTTCAGCTGACATGAGATAGAGAAGTGTCAAGGTGGAGGTGCAAGAGAAGGACACCCTGAAGGACTGAAGGGATTCAATATACCTGTCGCTGTCCCTGAGGGAGGCAGATCTCTAGCTGTCCTGAGGTCCCTTTGTTTCTTTCCTTACTTCAGAGGACAAATAGCTTGGACTACACTCTCTCACTTTCATATAGCTGAAGGTAGGTGAGATGAGTCATACCCTGACAGGCTGATTTCTACAATATAAAAGGGGATGAGGGTGTTGAGACACTGGAAGAGGTTGCCCAGAGAAGCTGTGGCTGCCCCATCCCTGGAGGGGTTTAGGGACAGGCTGGATGGGGCTTTGAGCAACCTGCTCTAGAGCGAGGTATCCCTGCCTATGGCAGAGGGGTTGGAACTCAGTGATCTCTAAGGTGGCTTCCAACCCAAGCCATTCTATGATTCTATGATCTCAAAGTTCTCTTCAAACAAAAATAACTCTACAGTTCTATGAAAACATTGTAAAAACGAGCAAGCTGGGGACCTGAGGGTGTATCACTGCACGAAAGGGACACCCACCTGCACCTTCATCTGAGCCCTCTCCCATCCCATCCTGCCAGTGAATCACACCAACGTTAAACAGCACTCAGTTATCACCAACAGCAACAAGCTACAGGACTTACTGGGGGAAAATGACTGAAAAACTACAGCCATTTTAAATTTAGTGAAATCACACCAGAGAGCAGCAAAGACAGATGTTAGAACTGGGACCCAGACTTATGACAAAATTTTTCTCACAGCTTTGTTGTCAGTTATCACATCTTATCATCCCACTTTTTAGATCAGGGCAATAAAGACATGGAGAAAATAAAGGTTGCCCTGATCCTGCTGTAACACTCACACTGGCACTACGTGTTGCCAAACAAGGTTTAACCAAAAGAAACAGAAGTCACAGCAAAGATCATCCCTCCTCTCTTCTTTCCCCCCCTCTCCCCAGTCTCCACAATCATTCATTTTCTCCCTGGCAGGGTCAAAAACACTCATCATCATTATGTCACCAAATCTTAACCTTTTCCATTATAGAGCCTTTCCCACTTGAATATGAATCTTCACGATAAAAGAGGAGTTTCTACAGGTCTGGCTTAGAATAAACCTTGCCTTGTAAAACACATTTACAGAAATAGGATACTAAGGAGTGCTAATTTTTTTAATTTTTTTTTTTTTTAGCTTGGAGAATACTGGGCCAAAGAAAAAATGACAGATTTATTTCAGGGATCCTTTACCTCCTGGTCATTTTTGCACCCTGAAATTAGAGTCAAGCATTCTATTTTATTTTTTTCTGGTGTCTGCAGCAATCTGGTGCCTCTGCTGAATCAATCAGTCAGCTGTGGAGCCAAAAGCCTTTCAAGGCCTTATCTAACACAAAAGGATGTGCTACTCCCTGCTTGCTGCTCCCTGTGTCTTGCACTTCATGGGGTCATCTGCATAAAGTAGGTGTAGAACACGACCAGTGTGCTGTGGTGGTACTTCAGGGCTGCTTCATGCTCTTTCTTCACTGCTGTAAATGACTACTCAAGGTACTGGTGAAAGATGGCAAGGTTTGATAGCTTTTGAAAAAGGTTGGGACAATTAAAAGGAATAAAAAGCACACAGAGGTTTGCAGCAAGATCTTGTTGGCCTGTAGTGAAAGCACTCAGCTAGCAGAGCAAATGAAGGAATCAAAACCATAAAAGAATGAGCCCATCTGTGCAATGCGGTCCCTAGCTCTTTCCAATGCTCAGTACTGTGAAGGACACATGAAATGGCCAGTTCCTTCCAACTGGGACATCCAAACAGCAGTCCCTCAGTTGTACAGCTCATCAATATGCCCCTCTTAGCCCAGATGTGGTTCCATGGGATGACTCTGCACCTCACAATTTTCACAGGGTTATAGTCACTTGTCTTTATTAAAACCCTTCGTGAGCATTTTTGGGTCAAAAGCTCAGTTGAAGCATTCACCATTGCCAGACCCAGATATTCTCCACAGCTCCTCCTGATACACACAAGACAAAGGTTGGGAAGCCAAAGGGATGAGCCTCAACACAGGACTGAAATATCTGAGTAAAAATATCCTCTTTGGTCACAGATTTTTTCAATGAGGTAAGTTCTCAGTTCACCACATGACTTTACGAAGAGCTACATTTAAGTTACCTTTACTCAACATGTGTTTTGGAAGAGCAAAGTCTAGAAAGGGATGGATAAATAAGATATAATCAAAACTGAATCAAGTTATTTAATTAAGGTTCTTTCATCAACACGCCATAATATATATATATATATATATTTATTTGGATCACTAAGGAGTTTTCAAGTAAATTATTTTTTATATTCTAAATTACTAGATTACAAATTTAAAACTAAATTACTACTAAATTGCAATAATAGAAGCAACTGGGGCAGGGGGAACTTTGGAGTTTAAAATTGCTAGAATAAGTCTTAGAAAAAAAATCAGAAAAATGTGCTTTTTATTTATGTATACATAGAGTTATGCACATCTCCAAGGGTTTGTAATAAAATAGGTAGAATGTAGAATCATGACCATAATATCATGGATGTCTTTATCAATGCCTAACATGTACCATCAAGGAAAGCAAATGAAACAACGCATCCAAAGTGCTCTTTATGAGAATGAGTAAGTATATTCATAGAGACCAAGACAAAAAGAATCCTGCTGTGATCATCTGCTTTGATCTCTTGTACACCTGGACAGACCCACAGAATCTCCTGCTGGATTATCTATCAGCTGTCATTTAGAAGGCCCCATCACCTCATGTTAATAACTCCAAGTTCATTGCCTCCCTTAACTTTTGCTCACAATGCTTAAGGCTCCTGGTTGCTAGGACATAGTATTTAATTCCCTCCATCACAGCCTGACAAGTTGAATCTTTTTTTATTTAAATGTCTGGCTACTGATGCCAAGTCATCTCCGAGGTTCCTAGCTGAATGCCTTTAGGTGAGGTGAACTGCTAACAGGGTTTCCCAAACCCTAGGTCATTTTTAAGCATCTTCTGAAATCTCTCAAGTAATTCCAATCTTTCTTAATGGAAAGACACCAAAACCACAGTTTTTTACTGATTCGATGTGGAATAATTACTTTGCTACTAAACTTTTCAGGCAATCAAGGAATGGTCTACACTTTGCCTTATGGGGAGAGCTAGCTCACACTGAGGTGATCTTCTATGACCATCCTAAATCCATTAGGTCACTGCTTTCCGGGACAAAGCCTCATTATTCTGCAGCAGAGACAGATATGTTCCTCTCCTGCCAGATATATTTCAGTTGCTTCAAATGTATTTCATCTGGTTATAATAAAGTGCATTTTACTGGAATGTGGCCATTATACCAGGGGATTCATATCATTTAACAACTTCAACTTGTCCTTCCCACCAATTATACAAAACTATCAGACCCTAATGAGGCCCATTCATCTATACCTTCTCATTAGAAATTCTGGGTTTCAATTCCTCAGTGAGCCAGCTTTTAATTTACCTATCATGTGCCCGGATAATTCTCTATGCCATTTAAAAAAATTATGGTGTCTTTTTTTATTACATTAAATGTCTTTGGGAATCCAAGTTTACCATAATAATGGAAGTTGCAGAAAAAGATATCCTTAGGTTTGGAAACCATACTGAAAACAGCTTTCTGCACTGAAATGAATTTTGAGAAATGTTTTTTTTCCTCCCTGCAATGGAAAACTCCCGCTTCCCCCCAAATTTAGTTCAATGTGAACTTTTCCAAGATGGAATCAAATATTAGTCAGTAGAAACAAAGTGTCATGAGCTAAAGCCTAATTAGTATAAGGAAAGAATGGCAGATTTAAGCACATCCATTCAAAAAATAGGAATCTTGAGTCTAGTTCCAACATTCCTGAGCTGCATTTGAACTCTCCCCTCATTATCCAACAGTCATCTAATTTATGGTCGAAATATTGTCAATCTCTACTTTTATGTCGCTAATTATAAATACTTAAAACCAAGTGGACAAGTTTCCATGCTGGAAAAGAGTTTTCTCTCATTTTCAGACTCAAAAAGCAGTTAGATGAAATGGTGCAGCTTCAGCTGTGGGTGTTACAAGCCATCCAGCAAAGACCATCCAATAGGCCTGGAGAAATTTAGTTTACAGGAACCCAATCCTGACTTGTATCCCTTTTCTGAAGTGGGAGGACATAGAACTGCCTCAAGCTAAAATACGTACCCAGACACAGGTAGGGAGAACGATGCTTCTTCTTTAACATACATAAGTGAGCACTGGAGAAATTTGGAAAATGACTGATACTGCAAGCAAACAAAAGCTTCATGACAGTCCCTACAAAGGTCATGTGCGATGGGGAGACAGGACTTTTAAAATCCAATTTATATCACCACTCTTGAGGTATCAAATGAAAGAAAGATACCAGTAAGTTTCTCCAGAAGATTCATGAATCTGGAATTAAAGTCACCCAGAAGTTACACACGGATTCACTTTTGGGACAAAATAAAGTGCATATTCACTTATTCAGCGAATTGACTATTCATTGGGAAAAAAATTCCAACTGTAAATATTAGTTTCTTATTAACCAGACGTATAATTGGCTATCTCAAATGAGCAATGCCTCAGCACTACCTTACTCCCCACAGAAACCCAAACAAGCCTTGCCCTAGGCTCATACCCGCTGAAAGAGATGTTTCCAGCACTGCTGGGGTCCATCAGAGCAGAACACAAATACAAATAGCTGAATTTGACTGACAGAAAAGGAATGTGTTTGTGATAATGTCATAAAGGTTGCAATCAACAGTTGCTCCTCTAGGCTGGATTCTGTCATTCTTAGTCTCACTGGGCAGTGCCTGATTCCAGCAAAAGGAAATTTTCACAGAAAAAAAACATATCCCAGCAGTAAACTCCTTCTCACTATCAACTCTGATGAAGCAATTTTCCAAATCTTAGGAACACTTATTTTCAGAATTAAGAAAAACTAACTGTTTAGCCATGTGAATTTGCTCAAAATAAGGCATTTAACCTATGTGCAAACATTGTGCGGTTTGGGATTTTGCTGGAATACAGTCTGAATTTCTCATTTCTACAGAAAAACCTGTCTTTCATTCTTTCAGTCTTTTTCCTAAGTGGACATTTGTGCAGAATGGGAAAAAGAAGGTTTTCTTCAATACCTGTTGAAGTCATCAGCAGAGTCGCTTTGACTGCAGAGTTTCAAGACCAGTACAAGAACAAATAGAGTGGAAATCCCGCTTTTCCCCAACAATCAGCTTTGATTTATCAGCAGTAGACCTTCCACTGCAAACTCAGAAAACTGTTTGCAGATGTATTAGTGGCTAAACATTTAAGTTCCTTGCCAGGGGTCAGAAGGTGATAGTTCAGGTCTTGTCTCAGATCAGCCCAGCTAGAAATAAGCATCCAGTGCTCCTGTTGGCAAGCTGGAGGGAAGCAATAGTAGCCACGCTACTTAGCATGCCATTGACTAATGGGCAAGCTTTAAGTAGATTAGGGCAAAGGAATACAAATGGTAATATGTACATTTTAATATTAATTAAGCAAGTAGCAAGCTCCCTAAGAGCCTGCATTATTAATCTGTCATATACACGTGCTGTATGGACTGTGGGGAGCCTCTGTGTCCAAAGTTGTGAGACCCGGGGGAGCTGCTGTGTGGGTAACTTCTTCAGTGAGGCACCCACAAAACCAGACTTGGACTTCTGGGCAGTAAGTCCATGCCAGGACTAGAGATAGTGGGCTAAATTAGACCATAAGACACTCTTTGTCTTTTCAAGGTTCCAGTCAGCAGTATTTGTAGGACCCATTCTCAAGGGAAAATTCAAGCTGACTCTTCTCAGTCCCCTGAATGGCCAAGTTTCTTCTCATAAAAGCTGTCTAAGAAATGCCCTGCTGCTTGTAACAGGCTCTTCTGCCTGTTTCCATCAGCACCCCATAAAGAAGAAAATTCTTTATGACAACTCAGGGAACTCTCACCAAACACAACTATTTTGGAATCGGTATTTTCTCCAGATCCCTCCTTTTTTCCAAGAATGATCTCTATGCGGCCTCTAAAAATTCTCTGCAGAGAATCAGCACACAAGCAAACTACTCCAAGGGGCCCCATCTACAGGTGGTTTGGTGATACTGGAATCACAGAGGAACCACAACCCCTTGGTTTTGGATCATATGGCCTTGGCTGTTTTCCCTCATCTCTGCTCAGCGCAAACAAAGTATCAAAGGAGCATACATCTAGCAAGCAGAAGAAATTTAGTTATAAAATGACAGTACTGCTTAAAAAAGCATGTGTTGGTTACTATTTTTTAGTATCAAAGTTTAGATTACAGAAGCAGGTAATTATTCACCAATCTCTCTCGCTGCCATATGGCCATAAATGTAATCAGGCACACAAAGAGGAAGAAGGAGAGGCTTTGTTAAAAAAACCCCAACAAGGCTTTTTGAAAAGTTTTTTTTCCTTAACATAAGAAATCTTTTGAGCCATTATAATTTATACTCTTTAATATGAGTACCTATTTGATTTCAAATCTTGTCATAATTGGAATGAAGCTTTAAAAACGAATGACTTCCTGTTATCTTTGGATCTCACTGGGAAGGGTAAGGTCTTAAAATGCTGTCAGCTCTGTAATAAACATACCTGCTTTATAACTCTCTGAGGGTTGTAGAGTTTGCTTCCCCTGTGTCAGTTCAAGGCAAGACTTCTGCTTCTGGCCTCGTTGTCTCTTGCCCAACCAAAACTCAGGGGGAAATGACCCTTGAACTCTGGCACATCTGGATCTGTGATCCTGTTGGAATCTGAATTTTGGGCCCTGGCCTGTCATTAGTGCCACACCAGGTGTGGGGTCACCAACACCTAGAATCTAAGGAGATGAGGTGGCCACCATTTGGTGGTCCAGTCCGTCCCCCTCACACAGCCATAATGAATGGGATCCTATTTATAAGCAGAACAGATCAGGGGTGGTGATGAAAAACGTCTTCTGAATTAATTTCTATTACATTAATGCTTCCTACGAATTAAATCAAACACATCCAACAGAGCTAGGTGGGGGGAGCGGGGACATACTAAAAGCCCTTGCAAGTAAAAATGTCAAGCTTCAGGAAAGGTTTACTCAAGCTGATTTTGTCTTTCACAGCTGTTACCAATTTTCACTCTCACTGGCATGTACTCTACTGTAGCTTGGGTCTGATCCGGATAGTTCCTTATCTTTAGTAAAGCAATGTCATTTCCCATTAAACTCCCTAAGTCACAGCCTCAGAAGCAAGGCTTTACTTATTTAAACACCTATTAAGTGAATTTATATGGAATAAGCATTTCATTTTTATTTTGGTAACAACAACTTCAGGTTCTTAAAATGCTGTCAGAGAGCCTGAAGGATTTAGAAAGTAAAGTCTGATTTACAAGAACTGAGGACCTAGACCTCACTTCCACAGTGCGGTGTGTTGGCATATCCATTTTGCAAACGACATTTGCTGGGAGATGCTGAGGTGCCATCACTGGTTTTGAAAATAGCCTCTTTAAACTCCTACATCTGACTACCTCTGCAACTCTGTTACCCCTAAATTTTTTTCAGTCTGTTTCTTGTAGAACACTAACCAGAAGGTATTAATTTAAAAGAACTCAAGGTGACTCACAGAGCTTTTCTTTCTTGCACTGTTAATTTTCCCACCACCAAAAACTAGCTTTACACCTGGCTGCTATTATCTCAAAAGTAGCCAAAGAATGTGGTAAATATTATCCATGTTTAATTTATTAAAAGCTGAGTCAAAGAACAGGTGTTGCTATTGTAAAGATTAATTCTGCAGCTCTTCTGCTCAGACTCATAAATTACAAACTCCTGGGCCCCTCAACACTAAATCACACACACAACATCCACGCAGATTTATTAACTTTAGGGTGAAAAATGATGTGTAATCTTGCCAGCTGCTCTGCCTACAAGCCCTGGCATCAGCAAGTTTGCCAAGCCCCTCACTGAGTCTCCACTTTACAACTGGAGAACTGGCAGCTTCGCTTTGTCAGCAGTGGCAGCTCCCCACCTTCTGGTTGCCAAGGACACTTGGGTATAACCTTAGATGGGAATGATGAACTGGGCCCCCCAATTCAGGAAGGACAGGGAACTCCTGGAGAGGGTACTGCAGAGAACCACAAAGATGATTAGAGGCCTGGAGCATCTCTCCTATGAGGAAAGGTTGAGGGACATGGGTCTTTTTAGTCTGGAGAAGGCTGAGGGAGGGTGTTTGATCAACACCTATAAATACCCAAAGGGTGGGTGTCAAGAGGAAGGGGACAGTCTTTTTCAGTGGTGCCCAGTGACAGGACAAGAGGGAACAGGCACAAACCTGAACATAGGAAGTTCCATCTCAACATGAGGAGGAACTTCTTTCCTGTGAGGGTGGCAGAGCCCTGGCAGAGGCTGCTCAGAGAGAGGTGGTGGAATCTCTGTCTCTGGAGACATTCAAACCCCGTCTGGACATGTTCCTGTGCAACCTGCTCTGGGTGCCCTTGCTCTGACAGGGGGTTGGATTGGATGATCTCCAGAGGTCTCTTCCAACTCTGTACCATTCTGTGATAACATTCTCGTTGTTATTTTTAATAACGCATATCATTATTAGAGTTCAGATACAGAAAGTATTGCTTTTTACCAAACATTTTTGTTCTACTCCTTTAGTTATATTAGTGGAAACACTGACCTGCTATAAAGAGTGCAGCAGTTACCTACCCCACAGTCAACAAGGGTTCACAGAAGGAAAGTCCTGTTTAAGCACTTTGATATCCTTCTATGGATGATCATCTGCCTCGTGGATGAAGGAAAATGTAGAGGATGTAGTTTTTCTGGATTTTAGTAAGGCTTTTGATACTGCCCCTCACAGCATCCTTCTGGGCAAGCTGTTCAACTGTGGGTTGAGAGGGTTCATGGTGTGCTGGATGAAGAACCGGCTGAAGCACAGAGCTCAAAGGGTTGTAGTGAATGGGGCTACATCTGGCTGACAACAGGTCACCAGCTGTGTTCCTCAGAGATCAATTCTAGGGCCAGTTCTGTTCAATATATTTATCAATTATCTGGATGCAGGAGTTGAATGCACCATTACAAATCTGCTGATGATACCAAACTGGGAGGTGCTGTTGACTCTCTTGAGGGACAGAAGGCCTTGCAGAAGTATCTAGATAGATCGGAGCATTAAACAATGATTAATGGGATGAAATGGGATGAAGTCCAAATGCTGACTCTGCACTTAGGCCAGAGTAATGCTGGGCACAAGTATAAACTGGGAGAGGGCTGGCTGGAGAACAGCCCTGAGGAAAGGGATCTGGGGGTCAAGAGCAGGCTCAATAGGAGCCACCAGTGCCCTGGCAGTCAAGGGGGCAAACTGCAGCCTGGGGGGACTTCCAACCCAGTATAACCAGCCAGTCAAAAGAGGTGATTGTCCTGTTGCGTTAACTGCTGGTGCATGCTCACCTTGAGCACTGTGTGCTGTTCTAGGCCCACAATTTCAGAAGGAGATGAAGGTCCTTGAATGAGTCCAGAGGAGGACAACAAAGCTGGTGAAAGGGCTGGAAGGAATGTCCTGTGGGGAGCAGCTGAGGACTTTGGGCTTGTCTGGTTTGGAGAAAAGGAGGCTGAGGGGTAACCTCATGTCTCTCTGCAGTTTCCTCAGGAGGGGAAGTGGAGAGGGAGGTGCTGAGCTCTTCTTCCTGGGTTCCAATGATGGGATGTGTGGGAATAGTTCAAAGCTGAGCCAGGGGAGGTTCAGACTGGGCATTAGGAAGCATTTCTTTACAGGAGTCAAACACTGGAACGGGCTCCCTAGAGAGGGGGTCGATGCCCCAGGCCAGTCAGTGTTTAAGGGGCACTTGGACAATGCTCTTAACAACATGTTTAACTTTTGGTCAGAAACTGTAGCTTACAACTACCTTCTGTCCCTTCTCTGTTCTCAGTGCCATCAGATCAAAGAAAATCTGGGGGCTTTGAGCAACCTGCTCTAGTGGGAGGTGTCCCTGCCCATCGCAGGGAGGTTGGAACTTGATGATCTTTAAGGTCCCTTCCAATTCTAACTGTGATTCTATGATGCTAAAATCAATAGTCATTAGTCAGGCAACTACCATCTCTAGTGATCTGTGGTAGGATCGGAATTTTTCTCTATAACTCCATCACACTGGGCAGTGAAAATGATCTGCCAGGATTCTTGGACTATTATAGCACGGGATCTTGGATGCTCAGAAGTCCCTGCACCCGGGTAATTCAGGTACAGTAGCTCCAGAAGAAACATGCTGTGCATCTGAGGTGTCTCTCTGATCACACAATTAGCCCCAATCTGTGTGTGCACAGCCAGTCCTACCAATCTTCGTGGGGCTGTAAATTCATTAAAGAAAATTCACATGCACAGAGAAGGCGGGCAACCAGGCTTTCCCTCTTGCCACCTACGGTGACTTTCAGCCCAAAGATAAAGGAGAGGTTCAGGTGCAAGTTAAACTGGGTTTACTGGCTTTGGACTAAAATCAGCTGGACACACAGAATTTCATTTTAACCCTGTGCTGGTGTTAAAACAAACTGGCACGTGCTCTTTCGTATGTAAACTGAAATTGCATCGTCAAACCCCAGGCTATGTATACATCTGTGGAACTACATGAACAGAAAAGTCTTCATTTTTTAAAGTGGCATAATTAAAAAATATAGTCTGGCATAATTATTATCAATTAATATTAATAAATACTCCCTTACATGACTGTTCCCTTCTGTGAAGAAATTGGCTTTTTCTTATTTTAACTGTGCATGTTTAAAGCAGTTTTAGAAGGCATTAAGTTTTCTAAACATGCTGATTAAATCATCTGTTCAAGTTTATCACCTAAATCATGTTAGGAAAGAGTCTGTATGTTCACCCTCACAGACCACAAAGCTCTGGTGAATTAAAAAGGAGAATGCAAAACATTTCCTATCTTCAGCAAGATTATTTACAGGTACCTTGTAGGCAGGTAGAGCCTGCTACAGTTTGAACGTAGGGCAATTTACAGCACCTTACTTGCTGCTACTTGTTCTGTCACTGCAGTTATAATCCTGCTGACCTTTGGTTTCACCATTAGACAACTGCTCCAACGCTTCAAAGGGTGTAGGATATTAAGGATTACTTGTGTGGCTAAGACCTTTTTATTTTGTTTTTTGTTTTTCTTCATACAGGGGAATTCAAAAGAAATTGGGGAAAATACAGATAATGGAGCCAGAGGCTGGAGGAGGAAGGCTCTGCTTTTCAGAGTTACTGGGGTTTTTTTTGCGTGAGGGTTTGTTTAGTGGTCAGTACAGAATTACTAACCAGAGTATCCATTTCAACTTCATGCTGCTTCTCCAGAACAGCTCCTTTAACGCATCAGGACAAGCTGTTTCACTTAGCAAAGTAAACTGTGGCCTGAGATGGTTTTGTCCTCGGTCAGTGACTGCGGGAAAGCTTTCCTAAATCAACCCTGCAAAGCTCAGCCCTCAAAAAAACCAACTCACTGGTGCTTAGGAGAAAAGCTCCCGTGAGCAGGCACGACAGCCTCCCGGGATTTTGAAGATAGGAAAGAAGAGAAGTACAAAGTTTGAGGGGTCTTTGACATACCGTCTAATCCTAACAAAATACACTTACGTTTGTCTTGGTCAGCTTCCACTCCTTCACTTTCTGTGTCGCTGGGCAGTATCCAAGGCTGATGAGCAAGCTGAAGCTGTTGTAAGAATTCATCCTGCCACAAACAGATCTATTTTAGATAAAATGACAGAGAATGGTTCTATATAAATGCAGACTGTAGCAAACACTCTAGTCGCAATTCATGAGAGAGGAGAAAGCCTTTAGTAAAAAAAGAAAAAACCAGATTTTGCTGTGAAATAAAACCAGAATGTAGAGGATATGCAGACTCCCTAGAATTACTTTTTTTTTTTTAATTTAATTCTAATTTGTTCATCTCTTCTGGAACAAAATCCCACCAAAATAGTCTCTTTAGCTATCTACCTGCTATAGCCACAGGCATACAGATATTAACCCTAGAAATGCAGCGACACAGATCGAAATGTTAATGCAGATATTCCACCTGCCCCTGCAGTGTTTGGACTCTGCCCATACAGGTCACACACGATTTGTCTCAGTCCAGCTTTGATTTGTCAGAACTTCCACTGTTTCCAACCTAGTAAGAACAAGGGCCTGAAACTTGATTTAGATCCTAGGGTTTTATTGGAGAAGGAGAAAGCCTAGGAAGAAAAAAAAATGCTATGGAAACTTTTGTCTCCAAGATACCATAAAACTCTAAGCATCAAAATATGAATGTTTTACACAGTTAAAAATCCATACGGAGCTGAATATATGCTTTAAAAAATGTTTTACAATTGCATCCTTTTTTATATAATGTATATATGCATGTATATAAAAGTATTTTTCCATACACACACATGTGAACACGTTGACACACAGACATATAAAATACTTTGACGGTTTCCTGTGCAATATTCAAGGTAAGAGATGAGACTGGAATGAATAGTTTTATTCTCAAAAGCAGTTCAAACACGCAAGTCTAGCCTCTAACAGAGAATTCAATCATTGGCCAGATATCATAAATTTACTGGCCAGATTCTTCTAAGTACCTGGAAAGAAAAGGGGGGAGTAATAACCCTGTCTTCTTTTACACCAGCTGAAAACCAGCACCTACAGATTCAAAGTTAAATTGCATTTAAGCAGGGTGATTTTTATCGTTAGACTATCTGGTTTATAAACGGATAATTGTTTAAGTCAACTTTTTGGGGATGGAAGCCTCTTTGGTCAAGATCTAATTCAATGGGAGTAAATTGTTAATTTTGTTAGTAATCTGTTAAAAAAAAATAGAGAAATCCCCAAAGAACTGCAATGGCCCAAACACCGAGCTCAGGCAGGAGGTCCAGGCCTTACACACGTGCTTGGCACTCGAGAAGGTTGTGCTCAGTTCAACCTTCTGGACTGGGCAAAGTGGTTTGGTTCCCAAAACAGGTTTCTTGCAGGAGGAGCGAGTGGCTCCCACACCCCCATCAGCACACTTTGTAATCTTCCAAACAAAGCACAGAGCAAAGAACTGAGCCGAGCAGCAGGACGGAATGGAAGCTTCTGACCAAAAAAGCAACTCCTCATCACGTCAAGTTGTGTTCTGTACTCCAGGAAGCAGGAGGAAAACTCGTGTTAATCAATGCAGTAGTCAAATAACCTGAAATTTCTCACTGTTAACAATGACAGACCAATAAAGATTACTGAATAGCACTTTATACTATCTGGATAAATGAAGTGACTGTAAAATTCCAAGGGTTCAGAAGATGAAATGGCAAACGAGGGAGTCAGTAGTATTTTCATCTCAGCAGCTATTGATAACCATCACAGAATTGTGTGGCTTTAATGGAATCCATCCTAAAGAGATAAGCAGGATTCAACGTTCCTTTGTCAATTTACACAAAACACCAAAGGATAAGGTAAATGCATAAAAGTATCTCTGCCAAAGGATTTGGAACCCTGATTTATTAGTTTTATAGAGACAATAAAACTATTTCTCTCTAGGTAGCATTTCTTTGCTATAATTCAATTCAGCCTTGAACAGAGTTGATAATAAAACACACCTGTTAGACCTTTGTAATATTATGTGTGCCAAGAGGCAGGAACTCACCCACAGAACCTCAGATCATAAGTCTTGAACATTAAAAATCCCCAAAACATTCTTAACAGCTGATATGCTAAGTACTTGCCAAACTATTTAAGATTTGTGCTAGAACAAGATAAAACCATCCTGAGCATGAACTTTACTAACACTCAGGAAGGACTTGGAATTGTATTTATCAGTAATATTTTTGTATTTTTGACTTGTTGTGTTTCTCTGAAACACATGACAAACTAGGAAGCATTCATAAGGCATTGAGAGATATATTAATGTTCCTCACAAATTAACAAGTGACAGCACGCACAGTGTAAACCCATGCAGAATCTGAATGCTTTAACTCAAGCTCCTTATGCTAAAACATGCCCCTGGTACCCAGCAACCACATCCTTTTCAACTGACTTCTCATCAAATACGTATCAACTTCGTAATGGTTAATTCAATTAACGCCATCTGAGAGTAAGGAAGCAGAACGATTTGCAAAACCATAGTGTCTTCTATAGGGTTGGCAATGTAACCACAGTGTATTTGCACCTACTGGAGATTCCACGTTCACACCATAACTCTAGGAAGAATAAAGGCACTTTCCCTTCTTTTATTTTACGTGTTTTATACAGGAAGAGGATACAAAACCTACAATGAAAGTTGCAAAATAATTTACAGTGTCGGCCTTGAGTTTTATGGTTGTGATCTGTAAAAGTACAAAGAAAGACAGAACCTTGTCGCTCGACCCCAGGCCACCTCTGACTTTTTTAAAATTCATCTCCATGGTCAGAGAGAAGCTGTTACACAAGAGAAGGAAATCGCATGGCCACAAATGCGGGGACACTTCTAGCATGGCAAAAAATGTTACTGAATAGAGATACTTCCTGGAGATGTTCTGTCTAAACCCAGTTCTCTAAGTGACCAGGAACTTCAGTGGGCAAAGGTAGCTTAAAATTGCTCCCAAAGGTGCCAGTAAAACACTCCAAACATGGAGCTGGGAGCAGCAATTTGGCCAGCCCCCAACATCAGCTACTCTCCAACATCCAATGGGGCCTTTACAGATTGACAGAGGAAGGTCTTCAGTACAAATGTATCGTATTAGCAGTTTTCCCCTTGGAAGCAAAGCTAGTCCCAAGATGAGTTTCCAATAAGCCAAAGGTCACTTGCGCGTGTCAGGAAGGGATAAACAGGGTTTGAGCTGGGTCACCAGCAGCCAACACACTATTGTACCCAGTGAGCAAAGAGAAAGAAAAGAATTTGTCACTTCTCGAAGGGATTATAATAGAGGGTAAGATCCTGTATAGAATTGCTGAGATTTACCACCAGCATTACAGTGGGCTTGCTGGGTGAAACTGGACATGCCATTTCAACTGTAAAACAGGGTAATACTGCTCATTCCTTAATGTTCTTGATACATATATATATATACACATATATTAAAAGACTACCAGGACACTTGTATGAGCTATCAGCAAAGCTTGGGATTTGGCAAACAGAAGTAACAAGTCACAGCAAATGACGTGGGACTCATGGTTATTTTTAGTATAACTACAAAAAGGCTGTGGGAAAAAGCATTTTTAATTGCCTGCCTTGTTACAGGAAAGATCAGAAGCGATGGACAGACTGGACATCCCTTGGTGGAGACACAGTGCTCATTACGTGGCACTTTCAGGAGTCTACACAATAATTCTAGTTGGCATCACATGACTATGTACCAGTTCAGAACAGGACTGCTTAAAAAGAAAGAAAGAAAGAAAAAGAGGAGTCAAGTGGTTAGTGGGAAACAATGAAACGCTTCATTGCTTCTCAACATTTTTTGTGGTATCTGAGAAAATTCCAACGCAAACCCCTCAAAACAGGAGACAAAGGGGCTTTCGCTCTTCAGAACAGAAATTTGTTACAGTTGCAGATTTTTTTGATGTGGAAAATTTCTGATTTGATAATATACCAACTGTCAGTGAAGATACTTTAACAGAACTGTAGTCACCTTCAGTCCTCACGTCTTTAAGGTGGGTATCCAGTTCTAGGTGAAGGAGTAGCTCGAGTGGTGGGGTTAGCACACAGCCATTCAAACCCCAAAATGAGGATTCTTTCTTTTCCACCAGCAAATTTAAGTAAGATTTCCTCCACAAATGCTTTTGTTTTAGCTATCTGTGCCTCATTTCCTTTCTTTCATAATAAATAATGGAGGCCATGTACCTAATTGCAAGATTATATCAAGTACCAAATATCTCATTTTCCCACAAGCATCTCTGAACAATATGATTATAAACAACGCTTTTTCATTTTTTAAAAAAGTCATTAGACTATGATACATTGTGTCAAGTGTCATACCCAACAGATTTTTTTAAAGCAAATGATACTTCTCAGAAATTATTCTCTGAAGGTATGACTTTTTTTTCAGTCTTGGAAAAAAGCTCTCCAGGCTTTGACAAATGGATTACAAAGAGGATTGGTAGGAAATGGTGAGAACCCACTTATTCCACCACTAAAAAATTATCAATCTAAACATATAGGTCCTTCTGAAGTCTGTATACAAGGACTGACATTTCCTGAGAAAAAAAACCTCACCTTTGTAAGGCATGTATCTGAGAGAGCGAGCAGGGCTGCTCTTCCATGGGTGCTGTCATTCCCACTGCCTGCACACTGAAGTTATCTTTAAGGCAGCTAAGGTTGGCAGAGGAGAATCCCACTCAAAATTTACAAGGTCCTTTAACTTGTTGTTCTGTTTTGCTTCAAAGAAAGACTAATCCTGTGAAAGCCATTAATATGGGACAGGAAGTTTTTTATGCTCTGAATCAGCCTAGTTAACATGCAAATAGTACCAGAGAGTGATTCACCGATGGTGGACATTTTCTCATTGCAGTTTAGCCTCATGTTTAGCAAAATTTGTCCAGTCAGCTATGTCTAACTGATCATTCCAATGTGTCCAAAAAAAACCAAAGAAAAAGCAGACCAAGGAAATGTTATGCACTTCAACTGTAGCAGCACCCCCACCCCCCCAAAAAAATATAAAATTAAATACCCTGGAATCATAAGATAAGATAAAGTTCTGTTTAATATTCCAGAGGTATGCACCTCTTGGAAACTGTAAGGCTACTAAAACTGCTGTGCATCATGTGGGCAAATCCCTACAGAGCTCATGGAGAAATTTGGAGGCAGGAGGATTTCAGTATGATTTCTGTAATAACCCTGACATTCTCTAATCAGTACCTCTCAAAGCTGAGCAGCGTTTCCTTGCTAATTTCCTCGTCATTATACTTCAAGTTCTTCTCAGAGTAATAAGTTACATTAGGTATACTGATGTTGCCTCAACATAAAACACAATCTAGTCTTCAGGTTATAGCAGCTCTTAAACATAGCAAAAACATTAAATTGAAAATCTTACTTCTGATAAACTGCTTCTCTGAGTAGTGACAGTTCCAACAATGTCTCCACTCATTTGCACAGAAAGCCCTGAAGCAGCGCTGAGGGTCCTCCCCATTTGGCTCTTAGATGTCAAAGATCTGCTTCTTTGCATACTAATGATGCCTTCCCTATTTCCCTGGTTGCTAGGGGTAAGAGGCCGTGACAGCAAGCTATTTGGGGTCACAGGCCTGCTCCCCGGCGTCGATGGAGTCGGTGGCCTGTTGGTTTGTGTAGCGGGTGTTGGAGGCCTGCTGTTTGCAACACTGGAGACCAGCGTTCTGCTGTTGGTGGGCAGCGGTGGTGATTTGTTTCCTTGGAGTGGAATGTTCTTCCCCGTCTGAGCTGGCACCTGAGGCCTCGGATTTTGGCCCTGGGCAGCTTGAAGGTTGCCTTGATGGTCAGATGTAACTAAACTATGATGCTGGACAGTAGGGCTTCTTGAGAGTCTTGCTTCTTCCCATAGTGCTAGGTCCTTTTCAATATCTGAGCACACACACACACACAAACAAAAAAGAAGAGAAAGAAAGAATCTCACTTTCTGTTTCTCTCTGGTTTAAAACTCATCGATTTTCTCCAATGCAAGAGACAACCTGAAGACCTGCAGAGAAAATCTATTCACCCTTAAAAATATAAGGCATCAGAATTAACAGTTTGAATGTTTGACAAGCATTTCCCCAAAGTTTATTTACATTTGATTTACTGCAAACAGAGCTATCCCACAGAAACAGAACATTACCACTTCATTGAACACTAATCCAACTTGTAAAAATCCCTCTTGTTTCTTCTGTACCTCTCTGTATCTTTTGTTATCTCTCTTTTGCAAGGTTTCTCATCAGATTCAAACCAAGACAGAGCAGTGAGCCAAACTTGCCATCCTCAGCTGCAGTGAATTACAGAATCACAGTATGCTATGGGGCTGGAAGGGACCTCTGAAGATCTAGTCCACCCCTCTGCCACATCAGGTCCATCCAGAGCAGGCTGGACAGGAACATGTTCAGGTAGGTTTGGAATGCCTCCAGAGAAGGAGACTCCACAACAGTGAAGAACACTCCAAAACCAGTTCTGATTCGGGGAATAAATAGTTAAACGATGCTAGTGCGACGCCAAGGGCAGCCTGGAACTGAAGCTTAGTTGAGATAATGACGCAGCCTTGAGCTGTGAGCATAATGTACAAGATAAAGGGGCAGTTTTGAGCTGTAACAACAGCCTACACGCAAAGGAAGAACTTGATTGTCTTTGTGGAGCAACCATCTGGTCAGAACCAGCTCCATGGTCTGGAGTCCAGCCAACCCAGCATTTTGTACCAAAGGTGAAGAGCACACAGTGAAGAAGACTGTGAGCCTTCCTCCAGAAGACCCCAGCCCATGACCACTGGATGGCAGTATGCATGCAGCAAGAGGAGGAGGCTTATGGTAATGATCTCCCAGAAATAATTATTTTAGTTATGCTCATCCCCAGAACTAATTGTAATAACCCAGCCTCTACTAATGAATATGCATGGGTTTGTATCATAAATGAACGCATGTTTTGTGATAGAGTGTCCCAGTTAGAAGGAGCAATCCCCCTTGCACCCGGCACTGTAATAAACATACCTGCTTTATAACTCTCTGAGGGTTGTAGAGTTTGCTTCCCCTGTGTCAGTTCAAGGCAAGACTTCTGCTTCTGGCCTCGTTGTCTCTTGCCCAACCAAAACTCTGGGGGAAACGACCCTTGAACTCCAGCACATCTGGATCTGTGATCCTGTTGGAATCTGAATTTTGGGCCCTGGCCTGCCATTAGTGCCACACCAGGTGTGGGGTCACCAACACCTAGAATCTAAGGAGATAAGGTGGCCACCATTTGGTGGTCCGGTCCGTCCCCCTCACACAGCCATAATGAATGGGATCCTATTTATAAGCAGAACAGATCAGGGGTGGTGATGAAAAACGTCTTCTGAATTAATTTCTATTACATTAATGCTTCCTACGAATTAAATCAAACACATCCAACAGAGCTAGGTGGGGGGAGCGGGGACATACTAAAAGCCCTTGCAAGTAAAAATGTCAAGCTTCAGGAAAGGTTTACTCAAGCTGATTTTGTCTTTCACAGCTGTTACCAATTTTCACTCTCACTGGCATGTACTCTACTGTAGCTTGGGTCTGATCCGGATAGTTCCTTATCTTTAGTAAAGCAATGTCATTTCCCACTAAACTCCCTAAGTCACAGCCTCAGAAGCAAGGCTTTACTTATTTAAACACCTATTAAGTGAATGTATATGGAATAAGCATTTCATTTTTAATTTGGTAACAACAACTTCTGGTTCTAAAAGTCCTTAAAGAAAAAGATTCTGAACTGCATACAGGAAAATCAGATTTTCTTTCACTTATGTTTCCCAGTAAGTACAGAAGGAATGCTGTACATGAAATGAAGATGTGCTGCCTTTGACATTGACTTATTTTATACCACCACCTTGGAAACAGGAAAATAAGTTGCATTAATTCCACACTACTAGTCTAATACAAGATATTCGACACATTTCAAATGTTGCTACTAGAAAAGCTGGTAAAACTGAAATAGTTGTGAAATGCTCAGATAAAAGTGTCTCTCAACCCTTCAGTAATTAAACATTTTGCTGTTAGCAAATTTCAAAACACAGTTATTGTTTGCAGCAAACAGTTAAGAATATTTCTGATTGCTGCCTTGTTCATCTCTTAAAATTAGTTATTTCCATTTTGAAATAATTATGTCTTCAAGTACTTTTCCATTTGGCTTTTTAAAAAAAAACTCACTACACATCACTTTGGAACTTGTAATATGCCTGCCAAAAATTCAGGGGCCAATAAATGACTGTGTGGGCTAGCCAATTTAAACCAAATGAGGAACGTGTTCTTTTAAAGATTCATCTTATCCTATGTCTTTGCAAAATTACAGACCTCTGAATTCCCTGTGAAGATGCAGTATGCTTAGAATTATCTGAATATTGCATATTTTAATAAGAGTTAAATAAGCATTTTATTCTGGCTCATGTTTAACTCCATATAGTAATCAAATCTGGAGATAAACTCATTATTTTAATAATTTCTCCATGTGTAATTACCATGTTTCCACACTGTAAGTATTCAGTTTTATTTTGCACACATCCCCTTTTTGATTGTGCTTCAACATCAGCTTTTCAACCAGAAAGGAAATCAATCAATCAATCAATCAATCAATCAATCAATCAACCAACCAATGAACCAATCAAGCAATCCCCCATCTCCAGCTTTACAGTATTATCTGCTCCATAGTATTTATGGGGATTGAATGATGACTTAGGATCTTTGAAATCCCTTGTCAATGTCATTCAAAGGGAAATAAAATGCAGGCAACAATGGCATTTTACTTTCATATCAGAAACACCAGAATAAGGATATGATTCAAAATGCTCTTCCAAACTGTTTATTTATTTGACAGTTCTTCTGATCAAGTACCCAAATCTGTTCTGCTTTTAAATAGAGTCCTGTTCCTTATGGCTGTGTGACGGGTAGGGACTGGACCAGACATCATCTACTTGGATTTCTGCAAAGCGTTTGACACTGTCCCACATGACATCCTGCTCTCAAAACTGTAAAGTCATAGATTTGATAGATGGACCACTCAGTGGATAAGGAACTGGCTCAATAGCCACACCCAAAGGCTTGTGGTCAACGGCTCAATGTCCAAGTGGCAGGCGGTAACAAGTTGTGTTCCTCAGGGGTTGGTGATGGGACCAGTGCTATTTAACATCTTTGTCAGAGACATGGACAGTGAGATAGAGAGCACCCTCAGCATGTTTGAGGGTGACACCAAGCTTGGTGGTGCGGTGGACATGCTGGAGGGAAGGGACACCATCCAGAGGGATCTGGACAGGCTGGAGAGGTGGGCTAATGCAAATCACAGGAAGTTCAACTAAGCCAAGTGCAGGGTCCTGCACCTAGGTCATGGCAATCCCAAGCACAAATACAGGTTGGGTGGAGAATGGCTGGAGAGTAGCTCTGAGGAGAAGGTTTTGGTAGTGATGATGGATGAGAAGCTCAACATGAGCTGGCAGTGCGCAATGGCAGCCCAGAAAGCCAACCCCATTCTGGGCTGCATCAAAAGAAGCATGGCCATCAGAACTCAGGAGGTGATTCTACCTCTCTATTCTGCACTTGTGCAACCCCACCTGGAGCACTGTGTCCAGCTCTGGAGTCCTCAACATGAAAATGACATGGAACTGTTGGAACGGGTTCAGCAGAGGGCCATGAAGATGATCAGAGGGATGGAGCACCTCTCCTATGATGACAGGCTGAGGGAGATGGGGTTGTTCAGCCTGGAGAAGAGAAGGCTCCGGGGAGACCTCAGAGCAGCCTTCCAGTGTCTGAAGGGAGCTACAGGAGAGATGGAAAGGGATTCCTTTTCAGGAAGTGTAGTGACAGGACAAGGGGGAACGGCTTTACATTGAAAGGGGAGATTTACATTAGATACTAGAAAGAAATTCTTTGCTGTGAGGGTGGGGAGACACTGCAAGAGGTTGCCCAGAGAAGCTGTGGCTGCCCCATCCCTGGAGGGGTTCAAGGCCAGGCTGGATGGGGCTTGGAGCAACCTGCTCTGGTGGGAGGTGTCCCTGCCCATGGCAGGTGGTTGGAACTTGATAGTCTTCAAGGTCCCTTCCAACTCTAACAATTCTATGATCCTAAGTATGTTCCACAAGTATCCAATGGCCACAGAATCAGTGAAACAAACCAAACTGGCAAGACAGTGAAATTAACTACCACAGTAAAAACATTTTCTCCCCTTGTGTGTGATATGAATCAGCCACAGTAACACAAGGGACAGGATCTTAGACAAAAGTACTACCAGCCATATGTAGAGAAGGGAAAGAAAAGCGATTGATTCAGCATCTGATTTTGTAAAATTGCTGCTTTCAAATATCAAGGTACTGAGGCAGTTGGAGCTCGTCCTGAATATAGGCACAGGCACCAAATTGTGCCTTATGTTAGGGGTGAGTTTTATCCAGCAGGTAATCCCTAAGAGAAAGCCAGGCTCCTTAAGAAGGTGTGTCGGAGAGAGGGGACCACATTCCATCGTCACACAGGTAACCCAAGTCATAATCCAGGCTCCTGAATGACCTCCTAGTGTTGGGCAGAACTGAAACGAGGAGACTTGCTGCTATCAGAGACACTCGAACTTTTGCAAATGTATGAGACAAACAAGGCCAAGCAAAACCACAGCACCATTATCTGAGCTGATTCCTCATGGAAACTCCATTATCGTTGTCTGTGCAGGGAATAATTGTGTCAAGCAGCACTGGTGTTATAACAGGACATGAATTATTAGGAATACAAGAGTCCAATGTCTAATAATTGGGCTGTTTTCTTGTGAATTTCTCAGGCAGACAAAAATTACTGAACAGTAGAACGAGTGAACCCTGTGCTACAGTGCTACTGAAATAAAGGACCCAAGGCCAAATGACAACAGCAGCATTGATGTGAGAGAGAAGACCTTGTAGGTCACACAACAGCAGACCGAACCTCGGTGACTAAGTGAATGTAGCCAGTTAGCAAATGGTCAATTAAGTACTTAAAATTCCATATTCTATTGAATATAGCACTACTGTCAGCTTTGTCAAGAGAGATCTAAGGGCCCTGCATGTTTCAGAGCACATTGCAGACAAGAACAGCTTGTACAACCATGGAAGCGTGACCAGTTAGGACATAAATCAAAGCAGGGTCATCTTCAGCAGACCCCTCCTGGTTGACAACAGTATGGGAAGACGAGTGTCCCTGGGGTGGTTCAGGTCCCTGCTATACCACAGAACCCTGCTGACCACAGCAGCTCAGCCCACTGGTCTCCTGGTTCCTTCTAGATGTTCCTGGCAGCTTCATATTGGAGAGAGGGCTCATGAATTTCAGTTTAGTTTGGCAGTGGCTACACCTCTAACAACTACAGTGACTTGAACCTGTCTGAAAAATGGGGATGACAGTATCTCTGTTGTCAGAAACAAAATGTCTTCATTTGTAGTTATCATAATTTTAGTTCTTGTTCCATACCAAGCAACAACCTTTTCTAAAGTGCTTCCTTCAAGGTGCTCACAGTTTTGTCTTCTGCCTCAACCCCAGCTGCAACAGCCCCTGGACAGAAGTACAACAGCTCAACTGCTCTCCAAAGGATACAGCTCCCAAGCCTTTCACGCCAATATTATTAGCAGCATAGATGTCCAAAGTCTTTCAGAAGGACACACTGAAAGTGCTAAGTTCTCCACCTCACCCTCTGAATCACTTGAAAGAAGGGGCAGAGAAAATTCAATTCTCCCTCCACCTCTCATAGGGTTGGCCCATGGGGTGCATCTTTCACCATACGACAAACAGTATGCATAATATAGGATTACCATGCTATGGGTCTAAGTTCACACCTTGTAACTACAGCTGAAGATAAGAAATATGGATTAGAAAGAACAAAAAATTGCAAACTATACCCTAGGATATCCCTCATTAATTTATACAGAGCTCCCAAACACATTTTCACTGAAAAAAAAAAACCCACAAATTGTTTTTAGTTCGTTTGACCTTTTAGAAATGTTTGGTTCATCAACCTATAGTGACAGGACAAGGGGTAATGGCTTTAAATTGGAAGAGAGGAGATTCAGATGAAATACCAGAAAGAAATTCTTTGCTGTGAGGGTGGTGAGACACTGGAAGAAGTTGCCCAGAGAAGCTGTGGCTGCCCCATCCCTGGAGGGGTTCAAGGCCAGGCTGGATGGGGCTTGGAGCAACCTGCTCTAGTGGGAGGTGTCCCTGCCCATGGCAGGGGGGTTAGAATTGGAACTCAATGATCTTTAAGGTCCCTTCCAACTCTAACCATTCTCTGATTCTATCAAAGACGTTGCAGATATTCCACTGCACACAAGCTGACAGACTTCACTTAGTCACGAGTCTCAGGAAGAAGACGGGCTTTTCCTGCAAAGGAATCTATTCTCACACTAAAGCTCATAGAATCACAGAATCATTTTGGTTGGAAGAGACCCTTGGGATCATCAAGTCCAACCATCAGCCCTACTCTACACGTTCTCCCCTACACTAGATCCCTCAACACCACATCTAATCTATTCTTAAACACAGTCAGGGATGGGGACTCCACCCCCTCCCTGGGCAGCTGATTCCACTGACTGACCACTCTCTCTGTGAAAAACTTTTTCCTAATGTCCAGCCTAACCCTACCCTGCTGCAGCTTGCAGCCATTCCCTCTTGTCCTGTCGCTAATTGCCTGTGAGAAGAGACCAGCACCAACCTCTCTACAATGCCCTTTCAAGCAGTTGTAGAGAGCGATGAGGTCTCCCCTCAGCCTCCTCTTCCTCCAACTAAACAATCCCAAGGCCCAGGTCCACTGCAGCCTCTTCTAAAGACCACGCAGCTGCAGGTGAAGCACCAGTCCGTCCCTGTAGCATATCTTGCTGAAATGGGACAACAAAGCTGGTGCATTATTAAGCTGCCAGATTGCAGTATATTTAACACCATTAATTATTAATTACCATATTTACCGTAATTACAGCGAAGTTCATTACCTCTACAAACACAACAGCAATTGCACTGTTTCTCCTCAGTGGAGAAAAAGGGAAGCTTAAAGTTCTTCTCTGTTTTCATCAGCACATGAGACAGATAGTTTTTCCCTTTGTCTGAATATCGGCAGGGCCGGCTGGGTGAGCGCTGCTGGGCGGTTAATGGCCCCGTGACACCATACATACCAGCCAGGTGTTTCTCCATGGTCTGAAGTTCTTTTGCTGCCAAGGAGTCCTTCAGGACTTTCTGCCTCGGGGAACCTCCGGGCCTGACATCCATGGTATCCAGGGTCCAAACTGCCTGAGACTGACGTGAATAACAAGAAAAGGGAATACTTTTAATCTAAGTTTCACATTTACATGTTGAAATAATAAAGAAAAAAAAACAAAAGATGTTCTCATGTTGAAGAATCAATTTGGTGCCTTTTATGTAAATGTATAACACTATGTAAAATATTACAAAATATCATAAATAATAGGTATTACTTAAAATCAACTGTTCTACAACAATTCAAATATATACCTTCACGCAAGCTCTTGTTCCATGCTGAGATACCATAAGAGGACAAATTCTTCCATGATTTACACTCTGGGTGGTTCCAGTTCCTTAGTGGGGGTTGCACTTACTTTAAATTACCGTAACATTTGGCAAAGCAGCACTTCTGGGAATACCACAGCATTTCCTATTCAAACTCTCCGGTGCTCTTTTATCACTGCAAGAACTATTCTTTTCAGGAACAGCAACTAAATCATCGGGGCAACACAGGAGATTGGGAGGGATGGCAGCAAACAGACCACCTCCCTGGTGGCTTCACTGTTGAGCACTGTGGTATTCAACATTATCTCAGTTTTCCACAACCCACTCCATGCAGTTTCAAGAAATGGCTTTAAAATGCAATTAATGAGGTAAACTGGTTTTTGTAATGCTCATTTGAAATATGCACAAAGTGTACGACCCAGTGTGCAACATTTGGTCATAAAAACAACAAACAAAAACATTAATTAGAGCACTCAACAACCTATCTGAAATATTCATTTTTATTACTACCTCACCAAAAGGTTTCCTCTGTAGTCTAAGAGGTTTTGTGGATTTCTCACTGTCATTCCCCTTTTACTAATTTCTTAATCTTTCCTTAAAGGTCAAATAAATTTAGAGAGGGGCCACAATTTCAAAGGCATCAGGCTGAGGTCATTTCAGGGAGGAGGGAAACCCAAACTGGTGACCCCTTTCAAGGGAAGCATAGAGGGTCTCATTGCTATGGCATCTGCTGGGATGAAATAGTACGACCAGCAGACGTGTGAGTTGCTGCAGAATCACAGAATGGTTTGGGTTGGAAGGGACCTTGAAGATCATTGAGTTCCAACCCACCTGCCATGGGAAGGGTCACCTTCCAAGAGCTGGGGTGATGGTACTTTTCTGGCCGGACTCTCATGTCATGGGGAAAGGTGCATGACAGCTCAAAGGATGAAGATGAAAATATAGGTTTGATATCATCTCTATTCACAAAGTATTTACTTTCATAGAATCATATAGGTTGGAAGAGACCCTTGGGATCATCAAGTCAGGGATGGGGACTCCACCCCCTCCCTGGGCAGCCCATTCCACTGACTGACCACTCTCTCTGTGAAAACCTTTTTCCTCATGTCCAGCCTAACCCTACCCTGCTGCAGCTTGCAGCCATTCCCTCTTGTTCTGTCGCTCATTGCCCGTGAGAAGAGACCAGCACCAACCTCTCTACAATGCCCTTTCAAGCAGTTGTAGAGAGCTATGAGGTCTCCCCTCAGCCTCCTCTTCCTCAAACTAAACAATACCAACTCCCTCAATCAATGCTCATAACCATAAACACTAAACAAAACACTGTAGCTGCCTTCCTTTTTAGAAAAATAAATAGATTTTTTTTTCTATAGAAGTAAAATGTTGTATGAAATATATTTTACATTATTCTTAATCTGTTCCAAATAAAGACGGCTTTGTACAGAAGCATAGAATTGCCTGGGTTGGAAGGGACCTGTCAGATCATCTAGGCCAACCATTAACCCAACACTGACAAAACCCATCACTAAATCATGTCTCTAAGCACTGTGTCAACCCTCTTTTAAATACTACCAGGGATGGTGACCCCACCACTTTCCTGTGCAGCCCATTCCAATGTGCAATAACCATTTCTGTGTAAAAAATTTTCCTAATACCCAATCTAAACCACACTATTGGTGCAACCTGAGGCCATTTCCTCTTCTCCTGTCACCTGTGACTTGGGCAAAGAGACCGACTTCTCCCCCCGCCTTGTCTACACCCTCCTTTCAGGGAGTTGGAGAGAGCGAGAAGGTCTCCCCTCAGCCTCCTTTTCTCCAGGCTGAACACCCCCAGCTCCCTCAGCTGATCCTCACAGGGCTTATTCTCCAGACCCCTCACCAGCTCTGTTGCCCTCCTCTGGACCCACACTCCAGCCCCTCAATGTCTTGTAGTGAGTACGAAGGTGATCATTGTGAACCTGTATCTTGAAAATGTATGAATACAGAGTCATATTCATACAGCAACAGCCACGCTGTGATGCCACACATGCATACATTAAAAAGCCTGGGCAAATTTAGCAGCATACAAAATATTTCAGAACTGCAGATAATTCCGTTGTTATTAACTCACAACATTTGTAGAGCAATAATGATATTTTGGGATTTGCCAACTGTTTTCCACCGTAGTACTGCTCTCGTTAAAGTTATCCCTGTTTAATCCCAGGTAAATACATGGGAAGAGCTGAACAAAACGGTAAATTACTCAGAAGTGGAACGGACCCTGCAAACACATTTATTTCAGATGTATCACTAGACCTGATTCACATCTTCCTCCAAGAGATGTTGAGCATTTGTCACTTTAGTGACAATGTGAATTCCCCATCCAAATCATAAACCGGTTTACTGAGGTCACTACAGAATATTAATCTGTATTAAATTACTCACATCTCTAAATATTTATTCATAGTAGATATTCATTACCCAATATCCACCTCTACATGGAACAATTCTGTGAACAATTCCTCTGAAATAAACAAAACTAAATAACAGATGGGAAGGGGGAATAGAGTCCGTAACATAACTCTAATATTTTATTTTCAATCTGCTTTTAGACATACTTTTGTTCCCAGATTCTATGATTTTTATGGTGGAAAAAGGCCGTTTCAATATACATTTTATAGTGTATATTTTCATAAGGGTGAAAAAACAGCAGGACTTCAATATGACAACAGGGTGTCAAAATCCCCAAAGTTATAAGGATGAATCCTCTTAGAATATACAATTTCATCCACAAATGATGAAATACGGAATAAGAACTAGTCAGTGATCTGTGGTAATACTTCAAGACCAAACTTGAAGTTTGGTCTTCTAATATTCTTACCTCTGACTATTCAAGTTTATCATAAGCAAGTTATTATGGATTATATATCTGGGTATTATACCTCCCTAACCTCTAAAACCACAGAGTTTCAAATGTTACCCTGGGGAGAGGGTTTTGTTCTCCATGTCCTATTTTCTGGAAATTAAATGGAGTCACGTTTCTCTCCTACAAACCTCTACCATTTCTTCTTACATTTTGCCTTTTCCTCCGCTTTACTTCTTTCCTTTAAGCACAGGAATCATGTAAAACACATATTATTAAGGTGACTGAGTACAGTCAGCTCTACTGCAGTAGGATCTAAGACAAATGGAGAAATGTTCTCTCTACAACTACTTGAAAGGGCATTGTAGAGAGGTTGGTGCTGGTCTCTTCTCACGGGCAATGAGCGATAGAACAAGAGGGAATGGCTTAAAGCTGCAGCAGGGTAGGGTTAGGCTGGACATGAGGAAAGAATTCTTCCCAGCAAGAGTGGTCAGAGCCTGGAATGGGCTGCCCAGGGAGGTGGTAGAAGGCAGGGTCAGGTAATGGTTTTTTTTCTATATATCTAAATAATACTGAATAAAAAAATAAATTGTTAACATTTTGAGACAATGAGTACATCTATGGGAATAATGCATAAACACAGACAGATGGTCTCCACCATGCAATTTATGTGACAGCCTTACTCCTAAAAGATAAGCAGGAGCTGAAAGTAGGGGATGTTATCAGGGAGGCTTTGGGAGCCTGTCAGTTCAAATGCAAGGAGAAAATGAATCTGCAGAGCTCTAGCAGAATTCACTGGTGCTCCTTCTCTCCACTGGATGAATGGCAGCACTTCAGATATGTCACTTAAGAAAAGAGATTCAGGCTTGGGAGTCATTTATTTAAACCTTCTTATTCCACTTTGCCAACACCTACCCTGTGTCTACTGGCCAGCAATTACAGAGATAAAACACTGATGTCACTTAACTTGGACTTTAGTGATAATTACAGTAGACTGAAAGTAGTTGAAAAATATAGCATATAAGTATGAAATACATCCATAGAAGTCCTTCCAATTCCTTCAGTGTCTTCCAAACTACAACTGCCCTTGATCACTCATTAAGCTTTACAAATATAACCACAAAATTTATAAATGGCCTATTTACATTAACAAGATTGAGAAGACCTAAATATGAGGATGTTCCTGAAAGACATCCTTGTCTTTCTAACTTGTAGAAACAGCTCTGGGCTCTGTTCATCACCTTCAAACTTTGAAGGTGAGGCAATGTCTCTCTCTGCCAGAAATATGTTCAAACAAAGCCCTCAGGAGACGTTTGTCAATGTTTAAGGTCAACTAAGTGGATTTCTTTACATATCATCATAATTTTTTCCCATACAACACATTCATTAATGCTTTCTTTACTTAAATCACTTAGCCAAATTACTGCTAAAATCAAAGATTACAAGGAGTAAAGCCAAAGGTAATCTCTCACCACTGGTTCCCTGAACATCTGGAAAATACTGTAACGTCCTGGGACTGCCATAGTGGAACAGAAATAAAATTAAGGAGATCATAAATAAGAATAAAACAGTTTTTCCAAGATCACTGTATGTGCTTCCATCCGCACCACAACCTTGTTCTGACAGCACACATCAGTATAGCTTTTATCCCTGAAAAAAAAGCCAGTGCAGATTTGAATCATAGAATAGAACTATAGGATGGTTTAGGTTGGAAGGGACCTTAAAGACCATCCATTTCCAACACCCTGCCATGGGCACAGACACCACCCACTAGACCAGGTTGTTCAAAGTGTCTCACCACCTCATAAGAAAGAATTTATTGCTAAGATCTACTCTAAAACTCCCCTCTTTCAGTTTAAAACCCTTTCCCCTCATCCTATGGCTCCCCTCCCTGATCAAGAGTCCCTCCCCATCTCTCCTGGAGCCCCTTTAGGGACTGTAATGTGCTGTAAGGTCTCCCCAGAGCCTTCTCTTCTCTAGACTGAACAAGCCCAGCTCTCACAGCCTGTCCTCTTTGGAGAGGTGTTCCACTGGACTTGTTCCAACAGGTCCAGAGGTGTTCCACTGGACTTGTTCCAACAGGTCCATGTCCTTCTGTTCTGTTGGGAACTCCAGAGCTGGACACAGTACTCCAGGTGGGATCTCACCAAAGTGGAGCAGAGGGGCAGAATCCACTCCCTCCCCCTACTGGCCATGCTGCTTTTGATGCAGCCCAGGATGGGGTTGGCTTTCTGGGCTGCCAGCACACATTGCCAATCATGTCAAGCTTCTAGTCCACGAATACCTCTCAAGCCTGTCCAGGTCCCTCTGGATGGTATCCCTACCCTTCAGCATGTTGAACGTGCCGCACAGCTTGGTGTCATCGGCAAACTTGCTGAGGGTGCACTCAGTCCTACTGTCCATGTGACTGACAATGATGTAAAACAGCACTGGTCCCAGTAGTGACCCCTCAGAACACCACTCGTTGCTGGCTTCCCTTGCACATTGAGCCACTGACCACAACCCTTTGAGTGTATCCATCCAGCCAGTTCCTTAACCACTGAGCGGTCCATCCCTCAAGTCCATGCCTTTCCTTGACTTTCAATGCTTTGATCTCATCCCTGGATGTGACTTGACACGGACTGCGTAAAACCCACTGACATCTGGGGAGTTTTAGAGATTTGCAACCTTTCTCTGAATAACTATGGACAAGAGAAAGGCCTCCAAATGACCTACAACATCATCCGGAAATCAAGTACTCATTAGAAAATGGATTACTCTCTCTTGCTGACCAAAAAAAGTGTTAATAAACAATGCAGCATTAAATTTCAATGTCATTTTGGCCTGCCTGGGAGTATCTGAATGGAGCCTACAGGGGAGCTGGAGAGGGACTCTTGGTCAGGTAGTGCCATAGGATGAGGGGGAATGGTTTTGAACTGCAAGAGGGGAGATTTAGGTTAGATACTAGAAAAAAATTCTTTCCTGTGAGGGTGGTGAGACACTGGAACAGGTTGCCCAGGGAAGTTGTGGATGTCGCATCTCTGGAAGTGTTTAAGGCCAGGATGGATGGGGCTTGGAGCAACCTGGTCTAATGGGAGGTTTCTGGGGAGGGGGTGTTGGAACTTGATGATCTTTAAGGTCCCTTCCAACTCTAACCATTCTGTGATTCTAAAACACCCAGGAACTCACATGCTCATCCATGTGCACACACAATCTCTTTTCAGGGGTGAGAACAGCCCCCAACCCTCAAGAGAAAGTGCTTCCTCATTTTTAAAGACCACCTGAATGGCATGATCACCATGAAATAAGGAAAGGGAGGTGAAACCCGATTAATTAGTTAGCTCCTGGCAAGATGGAAATATATTCAATGCATTTTGATTGAACTTTTTCCTCTACCATAGCTTAGAACAGGCTTTGAGCAACCTGCTCTAGTGAGAGGTGTCCCTGCCCATGGCAGGAAAGTTGGAACCTGGTGTTTTTCAAGGTCCCTTATAACTCTAACCATTCTATTTTGTTTGAAGAATCTTCACGCAACATGCATTTTCTCTAAGAGTTCAGCAAATATTTAAACATTCAGCTTCCTTAGTCTGTTCAAGGACTGAGCTAGTCAACACGGGGGTTTTTCTGGTACTCTAAAAATAATAAACAGTCTCAGGGCTCTGCTGCAATATTGGCAGCCACCACTAATCCCCACCTTCCACATTACAGCCTCTTCCACTTGAAATGCCATGTAATTGAAATTACAAGCTTTTTTGCTTCCCATGGCAGTCAGCCAGCACACTTTATGCTAACCCTTGCCCTGAAAAAATGGGAGCCTGAGTTAATTTACACATAGTTTTTCTGTTTACCGGCAAAAGAGGGAAGGAGGAAATATGTGGGCACCTAGGAATCACATTTGTTTCAGCTTCTGAAATTTAACTGGAATAAATATTTCTAAGCTACAGTCCTGTTTTATTTACTGTTACTTGCGTAAATATTTTTGAATTTGTCAAGCCCAAGAAAACAAAATTTTGACAAGTAAAAGCAAGGCACTTGCTGATCTTTTTTTTTTTACTTTCTTTTTTTTTAAGTTCAGTTAAATTATTTCAAATTAAAATTACATTTTAGAGGATTAAATATTTTCAAATCAGAGTATTTTCACTCCAGAAAACCTCTGAGGTGCCCCTGTCTGCCCCAAGAAAGGTCTCTTTGGAAGCAATAACCACACACTGTGTTCAATGCCTACCGGGGGGGGGGCTTGATAAACTCAACTTGTGAGGAGCAGGAGCCATTCTGGAAGCGGTCCTTGTCCCTGGGGATGTGTCAGGGTGACACATCGCAGGGGTCCAGCAGGCACCCGGGGCAGGGATGGGGCTCAAGGTTCACCAAGTGCAACATGAGATCAGCAAAAAGAATACCAGCAGGGAGGCAGTGGTAAAAAAATAGTAATGAAGTACTTCAGGTGCTCCCCAAAGTCAAAGAGAATTTTCAAAGAAATACTGATTTTGCAGCTGCATGTACAAAATGCTATGTCTCGTTAATGTGTTTGTTTATTTTTTTTACATAGAGGTCTCAATCAAAGAGGGTCAGGGTTTATAAATCAAACTACTTGGTTATCTTCTTGTAGGAATTTTCATTTATTTCCCAAGAACCTTGATTTTATGTTCTTCTGCTATCTTGTCTTGTTAATTTAGGTAAACTTCATTACATTTCCATATTTGCAGATGTGGAAGAGTTGCACTAACCTAGTATTATCTGTTATTATTATTTTTACAGAAGGTTTAAAATTTAAAATTTTAACTTTATGTGCCTGAATTTCCACATACTTAAAAAAGTCAGCTTGGACTGGGAAACTTTTGTATCAGAACCCACTAATTTTGTGTGTATAATATACCTCTATAATTCATCCAACCTCACAGGCATGCCACAAGTGTTCCTGATATGGCAGTGCAACCTTAAAAGTCTCATTTTAATGACTAACCTGCCAAATAATACTGACCACAGTCCAGCAAATAATTTATAAATTGAGTTAAATACCAAAATTCGAGTGATTTAGAGCTGTCGATTGTACTCAAAATTGTACAAATGTGCTACTTCCCAGCATTGAGTCCAGGGAAAATAGTGGGAAAGGCTAAGAAAACTTCTAGCAATGATAATTTAAATCATGGGTCACTGGAATATGGATGCATTCAACATATATTGCTAAAAATAATTAAAAGCTTAATTTTTCCATGTGCAGCCTCGAGTCATTTCACAAACTGAATGCCCATTGAGGAATTACCATGGAAAATCCATGTGCGTGTATTCCTTATAGGAAAGCAATCGAAAAATTTCACAGCAGTAGAGAAATCAGGAGAAAATTGATTTAAAAAACCCTCACCTCTATAAAACAATTCATTAGAGTAGTTCTCCCACCAAAAACCCAAGGCAAATTCATGCAGAAGTGCCTTTTGCAGTTGAACAACCACCTTTCAACAGCCTTTTTTTTCCCCCTTCCCTACAGTTTGGATTGGTTTGCCTCACATGGATAATTTACAAAGAAAAAGATATCTTTTTACATGCAAGGCAAGATGAGGGAAGGCCAAGATTCCCATAAACAAACCCCAGTGAGCACCAGTCCTGTTAGGTCCAGGTGGTAAAAGAAACAAGTCGGAGGGAAGGCAAAGGCTTCTCCATGTGAAGTGCCCAGTGAACGTGCCTTCTTTCTTTCTGTTAGCCACTGTAAATTTAGGAACTTCTCCTAATGATTTTCCATTTCTCACTTTTCCCTTTCTGTCAGAATTCCAGCCCTCCCTCTTCTTCCCCTCCCTTCGTTTTCTCCTGGTCTCACTTAATTGTTTCCTTAAAGCTTGCGAGCCAAATATTTATAAAGCTCATTTCCATAAACATCAAGTAGGAGAGGACTCTGAGTTTACCACACCGCAAACATCTCAAGAAAGAGCTTTGCATTTTGCCTAGCACTTTTTGGTACATTAAATATTTGTCAGGACATGAGCCCTGCGGTAAACTAGGATTTCTAAGGACATTTGGAATGCTTGCTTCCACTTTGGATCCTTGCAAAACACTTGGGAAGAGTGGCGGCTCCTGTAAATACTTCAAGCCGCTTTCCCCCAGCTTTCCTTGTTTATTCCCTCAGTCTGCCTTGCTTGGGATTGCACAGCCCTGAAAACCAAAGTATTTTTGGAATATCAACTCTCTTTTTGTGAAAAATAAAGTGCTGCCAAAGATTCTATTAAAAAAGGTCTAAAGCAAAAAGGTCCAATGACAAAAACTGCCAGATTCTCCAGTGACAGAACAGTAAACAAAGTTATAAGAAAACCATCCTGCAACCCTAATATAAACGACATGAACCAGGTTACAGACATTGATGGTGTCTACCTCCTCTAAGCACTGGTGTCCAGGTTGCTTTAGTCTCCACATCAAAGATCTTATGTGTGGGTTTATACACGAGACGTGACAAAAGAACTCTCACAGCTCTTTTCCAAAGATCCTTACATGTAGCTTTTGCTGCTTTATCCCGCAATTTTTCTTTAAAACACTTCTCCTCTGAAGGTCAAGGCACTTTTTGAAAGAAAATTTGTCAAATATACAGGAGTAGAGAGAAATTTATGGTAACGATCCATTTAAATAGCAGCAGACTGAAATTACCCTATTGGGATGGAGTACCAGTATGAAACATGGCACACCTTGAACCAGGGCAGGAATTCTTATATGTAATAAGCACATTTGAGTGAATGTCATGGACCAATTTGTCCAATTTATGAGAAATGCCTGATCAACCTCATACTTATGCTATTTTCCCCCTCGTCTTGTATCTCATATAGTACCTCGTACCTCCTGTAATATCTGAAAATCCTTTCAAGTCACGAGAATGTATTTTGGCATCAATTCTGAAGTGATTTTACAGGTGTATTTCTTACTGTTTTGAAGGACTTGTGGCAATCCACTACAAGAATGCATTTATCTTCACAGCTTTCCTATGAGGAATCTCAGTTTTACCTCTGTATTTCATAGGTCAAGTTAGCCAAAGAATAAGTCTTACGGGAAGTTACAAGGGGACCATGGAACAGATCCCTATTCCTTAAGAGCCCTTCTCCAGTTCTGGGCTCCCCAGTTCAGGAAAGACAGGAAACTGCTGGAGAGAGTACAAAGATGATGAGGGGACTAAAACATCTCTCTTACAAAGAAAGGCTGAGGGAATTGAGTCTTTTTAGTTTAGAGAAGAGAAGGCTGAGGGGGATCAAATCAACACCTATAAATACTTAAAGGGTGGGTGTCAGGAGGATGGGGCCAGTCTTTGTTCAGTGGTGCCCAGTGACAGGACAAGAGGTAATGGGCACAAAGCTGAACATAGAAAGTTCCATCTAAACATGAAGAGGTACTTCTTCTCTTTGAGGGTGGCAGAGCCCTGGAAGAGGTTGCCCAAAGAGGTGGTGGAGTCTCTGTTGCTGGAGAGATTCCAAACCCCACCTGGACAAGTTCCTGTGCAACCTGCCTGGGTGGACCTGCTCTGGCAGGAGGTTGGACTGGATGATCTCCAGAGGTCCCTTCCAACCCCACAGCATTCTCCGATTCTGTATAAGGCAACAACAACAGTTGCATAATTTTTTTTCTATTTTGAGGAGATACAGCTGCAGACAAACATACAGTGTTGGACAGCTGAGTATTATCCTGAATAACAATAAATAATAATTATTCTGAATAAGCAATAGCTGCAACTGCTCTTCTTGCCTTCTCTTTGCAGCGCTGGCAATAACGACATTAGCCAGCCTGGCTTTCAGGGATTCAGCCCAGGTAACTTTGCTGCCTCAGGCAACCTTACCCATGCTGAGAACCAGCAATGCAGTAAATGATACGCTTACATATTTACATACTATCTGTCTGTTCCTAACCATGCACACACAGAGCACATATCTAAAATTACTCAGTGGAAGGCTCAACATTCCTGCAGCATGTTTTTGCTAATAAACACAAAGATCTTCCCTTTTCCTTGTATCTTTTATTTTTCCACATAATTCAATTAATTTGTTTTTCCTTCCCTATGTCACATCTGCAGAACTGAAAGGAGATTTGGACTGTGGGTCCAAATCACCAAGGAAAACGTGGGTTCAGAAACTGCTGCAAGATTTCTTACACCTCTCTGCTCACTGGTGTGAAGCAGAAAGGAGGTCTGAGAAAGAAGCTCGACACAAGAGCGACACTCCTCATCCCTTTTGCCCAATATCTGCAAATGCTCTGCAAAGTTCTTGCACTCCGAGCTCTCAACGAGCTTTCGGGATTGAACTGGAAATCTGCATCTGCCAACTGCTTTGATAACTCTGGTTGGGAGTTCAGTGTGCTATTTAGCTTAACCAGCAGTAGTACTTCATCAGCTGTCTGAAAGACTGCAGGATCAGCCTGCATCTCCATTTTTCTTTTTCTTTTTTTTTTCTTTAATATTGTCCTGTTTTTCGTCAGCTAACATCAGCCCTTCTTTTCACTAACTTTATCAACACGAGGGTGCTATAAACCAGTATCACTACAGTTGTACAGGAATCAATGTGTCCTCTTACAGCTCTCTAAGATTTTGCAAAAACGACCAACCATGGACATTATTTGCCTTAGGAAAAAAGCAATCCCTTCTTTAACCTATATTCAAAGTTTTGAAGCAACACTACTAGTGCCAAAAATTCTGATTAATGCAACTTTAGAAAAAAATATTGTGTTGCTCATTACAAGTTCTGCAAACTACCAATCTGGAAGGATTCTCTTAAATTGAAAAAATAAAAGAAATTATGAAAATAGTACCAAGTATACTATTGCATTCTTTAAAATATATATAGGTAAATTAACTATATGTTTTAAAGAGATACCTCTCATTGATTAGTTCCCAAGTAAATGCTACCAAAAGGCTACACTAGATTCGAGATATTATAGTGTGATATTTCCTAATGAAATTTAGAGATTTCATTATTTCATTCTCTTCATTTTGTAAAATGCAATATTATCTAGTAAAATGGATATTTGACTAACCTTTAATAATATACAGACACGGTACAAAATCATAGCAGTTTCAGAGGGAACTATACATGTACACCAACCAACATCTCTTTTTGTATGAGATGATAATAACTTACTTCAAAGTATCATCCCTCCTAGAATGAAAAAATTAAACAGCCAGAGAACTGAAAATTCAGGTGGGTTAGGTATATTAAGTTTCCTTCTCTCTAGGGTAACAGTGCCGTCAAGGACAACTTTTATCTTCATGCAAAATGTAATTTTGATCAAACTATTTTTCACAGTTACAGGATTATCCATAAGGGAAGATACTTACAGATCCCGCCACTTGAGAGGCACTCTGAAATTCATCGATATCTTCTCTCAGTGTTTCAACCCCAGGGACTTGAGCTGTTCCAAAGAGGCAGAAGAGAAGTAAATCACTCTAATTAAGTAAGCATTTGTCACTCTGAAAATAAAATGCCTATAAATTAACTGCTGGGAAGGTAAATGTGGCTACTGTAAACGCACTGCTCTTCAGTTACACTTCAATGGATTTTAATTTATGCCTAATTTTATGTCTGATTTTAACGTGTAAGCTTAATGCAATGTGGAACAGTGTCTCTAACACGATTAGAATGATAAGCAAGCTTCCTTCAGCTGCCAAGGTGTCTCATAGGTTATTTATAATTTTTACTATTAAAACAACTTACTTTTTGTCCTTTACACAAGTGGGTAGCGGATCATCAGCTTTAGTAAAATCAAGGAAACTAAATTTAATTAATTCTTTTAAACTAATTAGAATATAGTTAAAATCCTTGAAGTAAGAAGCTCTGGTCACTTTAGGCAATGTTTAAAAGCCATGCATGCTATAATTTTTGCCCTTCCTGCCACATTTGTAAAACAGCATGACTTGGTGAGAAGCCCAGAATGCCTCTCTGACACCTCCATAAATGACTTAGGACAGAATTTATGTACCTATGTCAGAGAAGGTGATTTCCAAGTAAGATGCTGTGGAGTTTCACTCTTTGCCTGACGCAGCCTAAGATAAGAAGATGCCCCAATCTTCTCCGGTTTCTGCTGTTATTCAGACACTGAGCACGGAGGTCCTCACCTTTCCAGAGTATCCTGGTTTGTTAAACACCTCAGGCAACTATAACGTCAGACCTACACCGAACTACGGCAACGGTGGTTACCACGTTGACTGTGAAGGCAAACAGCAGTGGAGGAAGAAGAGGTGATGATGATGTAAAGCTGTGGACAGAGAACTGTGCAGGAAGTGGGAGATGATGCCACACTTTCGCCACTGCCATATCTAGTTTCTCAACCCCAATTCCCACACATGTGCCTCCTTGTTAATCTTTTTACCCTGCCCATGCAGCTCTATCTGGAATAGCATTACATGTGCTTCATGCATTCCTATTTCTATTGAAGTTTCAAACTCTTCCTTTACATTCAAACACCTGTTTTGAATTTTCTACTGTATTGTCACTTTAAAGGGAAAAAAATAAATGAATGTAGAAGCTACACATCCTAGGCTTTCTTGATTCTTCAAACAGGAGCTGGCTGACTGCAAATAATAAAAAACAGTGGTGCCTGCTTGATAGGGAATGAGCTACTGATGTGAAATTTGCTTAGTAAAAATTATGTAGCAAACTAAATGTTATGTATCACAGCATAATCTGTAGATCTAATAGTACAACAGAAGAAATACCCCATGTACACACAGTGGCCTACTACCATATAATCTATCCATTTCAGCCCAATTATATCATTCCAGGTAGAGCCAGGTAGTGTAGAAGTGCTACACTTTTCATTTCTCCAATATTAAGAGTTCACTCCCTAGTAAGTTACTGCATTTTACGCTGTCCTCTACAAGAACACAGTGACTGCAAAGACCTTATTTCAAATAATGCTTTCTTCTCCTGATTAATACCATGGCTGTCACTCAAAGGGGAAGGTACTTTTCAACAAAAGAGAATGAAAAGGACATGGAACTCTTGGAATGGGTACAGTAGAGGGCCATGAAGATGATCAGAGGGATGGGGCACCTCTCCTATGAAGACCAGCTGAGGGAGCTGCGGTTGTTCAATCTGGTGAAGAGAAGACTCTGGGGAGACCTTAGAGCAGCCTTCCAGTATCTGAAGGGAGCTACAGGAGAGATGTGGGGGGACTCTTTGTGAGGGAGGTAGTATCAGGACAAGGGGTAACGGCTTTAAATTGGAAGAGGGGAGATTTAGATTAGATACTAGAAAGAAAATCTTTGCTGAGAGGCTGGTGAGACACTGGAACAGGTTGCCCAAGGACGTCGTGGACGCTCCATCCATGGAAGTGTTTAAGCCCAGCCAGGGTGGGGCTTGGAGCAACCTGCTCTAGTGGGAGGTGTCCCTGCCCATGGCAGGGGGGTTGGAACTCCATGAACTTCAAGGTTCCTTCTGACTCTAACCATTCTGTGATTCTATGAAAGAAGGTCCTATGGGATTTATAGGCAACTGGCATTGAATGAACAAGTATCCTTTCTTAATATACAAATTTTAAAAAAATAAAAAGCACAGTAGCAGATGACCTCTACAATCCCCCCTCCAGCCTGAAAAACAGACAGAGGGGGGGACAGATGCACATATTTTTACTGCTTCAATCCTGTTGCAGTGTCTGTCTTGTGAAGCAAGGCTTAACGGAGGACTGATCCAAGCAGAGGAAATTCGCCATGTGGTCACCGAAGCTGCTGCTTCTAATCAAAATGAAGATCCCAGCTATTAAATTCTTCCCTTAGTTCTTTCCTGTGAAGTGCTCCAATGGGAAGGAGAGACAGCTTTGAGAGGTAGAGTTTAGGACCGTAAAAAGAAACGGCAGCGTTCAAGCGGCTTGTGTTTTCCAGTCTTGAGAGCTCATTCCCACCTCCCACTTTTACTGCTAAGATCAAACACAACTCTGTCCAATTCAGCAGGATTATACTAGAGGGAAATCAGTGCCGTGGGTAATTAGAACCAGATGCAGATTGTCAGTGGTCAGTGTAGTGCCTGATGCTGCAGATGATCTTTTTACATAAGCTACTACTTTGACTTTATTAGGTGGAATTGCTTTAGTAAGGCTTGTTTATAAGGGCTGTTAGATCCGAGGTGCAGCCAATTACTTCTGAACGTAGTTAACCCGAAATCCACAAGAGAGACGCTCCAACAACTTAAGCATTCCCCACTAACCCAAAAGCAGATCCATCATTATCTAAAGAAAGCTACCCTCAACTTTGCTGTGCAGCAGCACCTTGCTTGCATATTCTTGAACAAATGGTTTAGAATCATAGAATCATTTAGGTTGGAAGAGACCCTTGGGATCATCAAGTCCAACCATCAGCCCTACTCTACAAGTTCTCCCCTACACCAGATCCCTCAACACCACAGCTGATCTACTCTTAAACACAGTCAGGGATGGGGACTCCACCACCTCCCTGGGCAGCTGATTCCACTGACTGACCACTCTTTCTGTGAAAAACCTTTTCCTAATGTCCAGCCTAACCCTACCCTGCTGCAGCTTGCAGCCATTCCCTCTTGTTCTGTCGCTAACTGCCCATGAGAAGAGACCAGCACCAACCTCTCTACAATGCCCTTTCAAGCACCTGTAGAGAGGGATGAGGTCTCCCCTCAGCCTCCTCTTCCTCAAACTAAACAACCCCAACTCCCTCAATCGATCCTCATAAGCCTTATTCTCCAAGCCTCTCACCAGCTCCGTGTCCCTCCTCTGCACTCGCTCCAGCACCTTCAGATCTCTCTTGTGCTGAGGTGCCCAGAACTGGACATAGTACTCAAATTTAGATCAGCACTTCCCAAGGCATAGCTTTCTGTCATTGGTCATTGGTACTGATAAGTAAGAGCAGAAAATATATTCAAATAAACCTGCTAAGTGAAGCCTGTTAGTCGCTTTTTCATGATACCATACATTCTCAAGAGGACAAAGCTAAAAATTCATTGCAACATGATGCTTTGGCTACTTAGGCTTTTCTAACAATATTTTTAGGACTCTCTCGGATCATCTTCCTCTCATACATAACATTAATTGGAAACAAATATCAAAAAGAAAACAATGTGCTGCCTTTATAGGAAAGACTGATAGAACGGGCGGTCACCGGAGTTCTGTGCCTACTTGTACAATCCAGCTGTTGCTTTTTTCAAATCAAAATGCATTACTAGCCAACATCTTAGGAAGAAACAAAATATTTTGAAAGGCTGAACATTTCTGAGAGCGCCTCTTGACAGAACTTTGGCAGTACCTCTCTGTTGACCTCAGTCCTTCTGCCCTAGGGACTGTGCTATTTTCTGGCTATATGACTAACAGGCTCATTTGTATTCACAGACACGAGGTGGATGTGTTTATACCAGCAGGAATGTCATTGCCCCACCTAACCTCTATTTTTACAGGAGGTGGGTCTTTAGGGAACGTCTTCTCCATCTTCTCTGTATCCATACTGACTACAGAGTCTCCAGAAGCATGTAAAGTGGTCCAAACAAATTGTTTCAGTACATGTAGAACTTTTTTCCTAGATGTATGTCTTGCCAAAGACTACTGGTCTCTGCTGCAATAATCTCATGCTCGCATGTCCCATTACCCATCCCAAACAAGCCACCACTACCTCTCCCTTCCCAGAGATGGCTCTCACAACGGAAGAATTTTGCCACCTTTTCACTGGGCTTGCGTGCCCTCACCAGTCTGGGTCTCTCCTGCTGACAAACTTCATCAAGCTTGTAAGAACATCTCAAAATAGATTTTGGATCCCCCAATACATTTTTGTAATAAAGCAATCCATGGCAGATGAAAGGAAAAACAAATGACATGACTGCACGAAGCCATGCATTCCCACAAAACCAGTTTGAAAAAAATTATCTTTAAAGAGTTAATAGTTACTAATACTGACACACATTGGCTTAGAAATGAGGCAAGAGAAATGAGGGAAAGCTCAGGTTGCCATCATACTTAATAGCTCACCTAATAGCACTGACTGTAAGACAATTAGTAGGATAATTAAAAACAAAAGTGAGCTCTGCTTTGTTTTTCATTAATTCATCAACACAGTGAGCTTGTCTGTGGCTGCTTGAAGTCTAAACCGCAAATCAAATCCTCCAGCTCACGGACTCAGCTGGTTCTGCCCAACAGTAAGGGAACGGGCTGAAAGATTTATCTCTGCAGATTCTCTGTCCAAACCTCTATTCCCTTCTGTCTCCATTCCTTTGACAGCTAAGATAAAGTTAACCTTCATCAGCTTAATCTTTCAAAGGAAAGCAGGGCATTCTCCAGCAAGATATCCCTTAGGAAGTGCCTTTTTCACTAGTTTTCAGGTGTTTTTCTGTTCAAAAACCTGAGCAGAAATCAAAATAAGGCTGAGTGTCCTGACTGCAGATTAGTGCAATGTATGATTACGTTTGTATGAGGAGAAAAAAAAATGTTCTTCAGAACTATTGTATAATCTTTTTTATTGTATTTTGATTCTAGCCAGTAATGCTTGGAGAGATGGGAGAAATATTTCTGATACTTAATTTAAAACCAGGGGAGAAATTCTGTAATTCTTTTTATTTTTACTGTATATTACTTGAATCCTGTGGATGCATCTGTAATTCAATTAAATATTTCAAAGACCATTATTTGGCATCGAGACCAACTGGCAATGAACAGTCGATGCCTAAGCTATTAAGCTATTTTTACATCCAAAATAGTGTGCTAACATATAAACTGTCTACTTAAGAATGAATCCTGGCCCAAAGCAGCTCCCAAAATATGTCTAGGAATTATTCTGGAGTGCAAGCTGGCCATGAGAAAAATCACATTAGGGGTTCTTCTAACAGATTTGACATGTAAATGGTTGAGTTCAAATGCCCAGAACACCCTCTGGAAGCGTTTAATCTTCTTTTACGGAAATAAACCTTACTCTTAAATTGAAGATGTTGGTGCTTGAGGCTTTTTTTTATGAGCAGCAAATATTTATACAACTTACCATCAGAGTCTGGCACTGCTGCCTCAGATGTTTGAGATACCATGGAGACATCTTCTGGCCTTTCTGCCAAATTATCTCCTTGCAATCTAAATTGTGGAAAAACAGAACAAAAAACCATTTGCAATCATATTCCATTGATAAGACAGAGCAGGGTGTTATCTCTGACTACACACCCTGTTTACAACATCCTCCTAATTAAAAGAGTAGTTTTGCTGAAAAGCCAACACCTATCAATCCTATCACCCCAGATTGTCAAGTTACTAAAACTAGCCCCAATGAAACAGTCGACTAAATCAACATTTGATGGTATTTTAATTGTATAGGACTGTACTGAGCATCTGTGTCATAGTGTTGGCAGTGGGGGGGCCTGCAGGGGTGGGTGGCTTTGGTGGGGAGAGCCTGGGGCTGGGCACAGCTGGCTCCAAAAGACCCACAGCAGGACATGGCTGAGCCCCTCAGCCAATACGTCGGCGCCTTGGAGAAAACATAGTTAAGGAAGAGCAAACATTTCCACACAGACAGAAGAGAAGGTGGGAAACAGCAGAGGAAACAGGAAGGTTGGAGGAACGGATACTCCCCTACAGCCCCTGGTGAGGAGCACACGCTGGAGCCAGTGTCAACATGGAGGAACCACAACAGACCCAGGGGGATAGGCCCTGGTAGGATTGAGGCCCATGGAGAATCCACAACGGAACAGATTTTTTTTCTGAAGGACTGAAGCCCGTGGGGAGACTCCACACCAGAACAGGTGAAAAGTGTAAGGAGGAATGAGGGACAACTGGGGAGGATACTTGGGTCTGTTTAACCTGGAGAAGACTCAGAGGGGACATAATCAATGCTGAGCAGTATCTAAAGGGTGGGCGTCAAGAAGATGGAGTCAGGCTCTTCTCTATGGTGACTGGTGACAAGGCAAGGGAAACAAGGTAGAACATGGGAAGTTCCATCTGAACATGCAGGAAAGCTCCCTTACTGTGAGGGTGGCAGAGCCTTGAACAGGTTGCTCAGAGAGGTGGTGGAGTCTCCTTCTCTGGAGATACTCCAAATCCATCTGGACACATTCCGGTGCAACCTGCTCTGGGCAACCCTGCTCTGGCAGGGGGTTGGACTAGGGGATCTCCAAAGGTCCCTTCCAAGCCCTCCCATTCTGTGATTCTCCAATGGGCAGGGAGGAGCTGTTATGGAGTGACCCTCTGAGACCCCATTCCCTGCTCATGGGGCAGGGAGAAAAGTTCAGAGTGAAGGAGCCAAGTTGGGCCTAGGAAAGACAGGAGAAAAGGTGTAGGTTTAATGTTTGTCTTTTTGTTTCTCATTACCTAAATCTATTTCAGTTGGCAATAAACTGAACTAATTTTCCCCAAGTCGACTCTGAGAGGGCTCTCACTGCCCTCAGCAGGACAAGGGGAAGAGTGACATGGTTTAGTGATGAGTTGGTTTTTATCAGAGTTAGGTTGATGGTTGGACTAGATGATCTCAAAGGCAACCAAGACAATTCTATGATTCTACGAAAAAAGTTTGTGGGTTGAAATAAAGACATGGAGATTCCTTACCAGTTACTGTGGGCAAAACAGACTTGACCTGGGGAAAATTAGTTTAATTTATTGCCACCTGAGATTCCCACCATAGGGAAATACATGCAAGAACGTTTCCTCTTCCTTTGCTACTTTTTAAAAGAAAAATACAGTAAAATTCCAGCAGGCTTCTTTTTGAGGCTTTCCCCCTGCCTCAGCTGACTGAGTGCCCCGGCAACAGCCCCTGCATCTGTTCTTTTAAATGAGCATCCCAGGGGTCCCACCATCCTTCTTCAGCCTCTTATGCATCCTGAGTACGGATTCTGCTCTGGAGAAACAGTTTGTAGCTCTTAACACAATATAACTGCCATTTACATAAAGGTTATCTTCCTTTGAACTTATTCAGACATGAAAAATGCAATTCAATTTTGCAAAGCCCACTGCTCAAAAATGCACTGAAGGAAAAACTTGGGGAAAAAATAACTTCTCTCTTAACAAAAAAGTTCCTTTCTCTCCATATTCTCACTCTCTGCAGTTGCTTTACACTAACGTTTGAATTAACATTTCAGACCAGGCAGAACCCCCATATCTGCCCTATCAGAATTTCACATTTTATGACTCTCATTTGAATCTTAAGTCGCCTATTTGTTTGCACCTTCTCAAAACCATTCCCTCCACTTACATAATTATCTGATCTATTTATTTTTTTTTTAGTTTTTAGGTTTTGGGGTGGGTTTTTTTTGCCCCAGAACCGCTTATTTATAATGGAAAGCTCAATGTAAATTCATGATGACGCTCACTTGAGGAGGCAGTTCCACAGAACAGAAAGCTCCTTGAGGCAACAGAAGTGTAAAACCCTGGAGCTGTAAACCTAATTTTGAAACTGACTTCTGTGAATCCTTTCTAGCCCTGGGCCTGGTTTGTCACGTTCTGGTTACTAATTCTTTAAAAGCCTACCTTGTCAAACAGAAGCAGGTAATCGTGGACCATTATCAAAAGGTATTCAAATAGGGAGAGAACAAAGTGCAAATGAAACAACCATGTAAAAAGCAAGATCTCAAAAATCACAGCATTTTCCTTTGCATTAAAATTGACCTATCCTCCTTCATTACATATATAGGCATTTACTGCAAGCACACATTCAAGCTTACATATGTGGGGAACTGAAGGAACCAGACTGATGTACTCTTCCTCCACAGCCACGTTGACAGTTTATCTGTGCTTAATTAAAAGGAAAACCACTCCAACTTTCTCTGCTTTTATTTCAGTCATAAAAAGTAAAACAAAATAATCTCTAGAATTAGGAGCTGCTTCTTTTATGCCATCAGAATTTCCAAGATTTTATAATACACTTGCATTCTGAGCTTTCATAAAACCATCCCAGACATGAACAACTGAAATTATTCTCATCTTATTCTGGAGATTACATATATTTAAATAGCCTGTTGCCTCTTGAAAAACATGCCAAAAAACCCCAAACCTTTTCAATCCATCCAGTCAAAAAAGCCATTTCATATAATTTCCCTTTGTAGGAGGAAATGGCTGGGTGCACTGAGTGGGTGGATGGGAAAATAAGATGTTTGACATATCTGGAGCACATTTTCACATCTAATTTTTAACTTATTTACGTGTTTCTTACATGTGGATTCATAATTGAATAGATTCTCATGTGAATCGAGCAACAAAAAAAGGTCACAAACGCTATTATTGCACACCAAAAGAATTATTACTTGGAGTGTCCTGATTTCTTCTGCAACAGCAACACTATTCATGACGCCCTGTTCCGCAAAATGAAAACGCTTAAAACTTCTTGAGGAATAGACCAGAAAGAAGCATAAATCCAGAAGAGCTGCTGAATGCTTCACAAGATCATTCTACAATCAGAGATTTATGTTCTAATCTATCCTTGTTTTTTGCTACTTTCTCCCCTGGTTCATTCTTGCTGAATGTCTTCCAAGAAGAGTGTGTTGTACCACGCTGGAAGCATCATTAACGTTACACAACGTTATAAAACAAAACAAGTTACAAGTTATGTTATAAAACAAGTTACCTAAAAAGTACTATCTTACTAATACCCTCAGTTCCAGAAGGACAGGGAACTGCTTGAGAGAGTCCAGGGNTGTGGACTATTTCAGCATTAACTGAGACATTTTTTTAAGCTAGTAATTATTTTAATGGGAATCTAAATGTGATGCCTGAAAACCAACTTGTGGTTTTGGTTTTTTTTTTATACATAGGTTCTGTTTACAGTGTGATCAGAGTCCATTGCTACATTCAACCCGCTGCATGTGGGAGCTTCGAGGGCTACAAACCACCTCCGAGCAAATATCTCAGTTTCTTTTGACCAAAAAAATACACTCTGTTGTATCTTTGGGACTTGCTCTGAGAAAACTGTCAAGGACTTCAGGACCCAAGACAGTCTGAGTAAGTTCTACAGGATGTGTGCAGCAGCATTAAACCAGGGCCATCACTACAGAACAGGCTGGTGGCTGTGCGAAACACAGCCGTGCTGCCAGCATGACTTAGAGAACACCATACTACAAGACTTTGCAAAAAGAGGACAAAATGATTTCACCTACATTCCTTGAGTGAGTCACAGTGTAATAAAACCCTGTGTTGCCTCACCAGGGGGAAGGAAACAGCAAACAGGAAAAGGAGAGCCAAGATCGAAATGACAGATTACTTTCAGCCACTACTTTGAAAAGGTCTTTTCACAGTCCTGAACAATTTATAAGCACAACAGAGTTTTATCTTAGAAATGGCAGTGACTAAAGTCAGCAGAAAGAAAACACATTGATTCCTTCAGGATTGAGATTAGGGAAACATTTCATCCTGACTTGATAGCTGAAAAAGCAGTGTTTTCTATAAATGTTTAAGATTTATCAACTTATCAAAGACTTTATATTACTCCCATGTGAGCTGTCTTTATCTACAATACTTCATTATTCTATTAGTGACAGTGCAGTCTTTGGAAGTAGGAGTACCTAAAAAAACCCCAATCTTTCTTTTTTCTTTTCAGCCATCTTAAATTTTCACTAGAAAAATGCAAAATTACTACAGCGTGCACAAAGGTGACATGAAACAAATTTTGCAGTTTTCATTCAGCAACACATTTATCTAAATAGATTGCTCTTGGGTTTAAAATCATGCCCGAAATACATGCAGTGCTGAACACTTAGGGTATTTTTCTTTCTTAAAACAGAGGTTGTTGGAGAAGAGGACACGTCATCAAGGTGAGGATATTACAATTGGATTTTTCAATAGAAGCCACCTACGTTACCAGATGAAAAAAAGCCTAAAATGAAACTGTTATTTGAATCCCAGTTGGAAAACTGAGACGAAAATGAGGTTAACTCGGTGATTGACGTTGGGTAACCTCTCACCAGGGAGGCTGTGGGAAACAACCTCCATAAAACCCTGCTCTGAGTCATACGACCAACCTCTTCTTGAACACCTTCACTATTTCACTGGCAGTTTTGAGTGGCCAAAGACACCTCAGAACACATTGTTCTGCGGCATCACAATCGGCAAGAGTCTCAATGAAACACTTGTAAACCCCTGTTTCCAGCACAGAGGTGGAAAACAACTCACTGACATTGATTTCATCCTGCAGACAGCGCAGGCCGCAATACCCTAGAGGAGTATCAGATACTAGTTGCTACTCTAGTTCCATTTGTCGAAAAAAACAAGGAATAAAAATGAAACAAAGCAGATTAATGGCCATAAATGTTTCAACTTATTTCCATCTTTAAGATGACAGAATGTTCCAGGGGAATTTTCCAGGGGTTAAATAGGCAGCATGTAAGTAACTGCAATATGAATTTAGTGACAGGGACACCGTACACCGGGCAGGTGGGCTAAAGATTCAGCGCAGATCAGTGTTTCCTGCCTGGTAGATGAGCTCTGTGGAGCGGGTGTTTGCTGGAGTCCAGCTGGAAGAGTTCATAGAATCATAGAATTATTCAGGTTGGAAGAGACCCTTGGGATCATCAAGTCCAACCATCAGCCCCATTCTACAAGTTCTCCCCTACACCAGATCCCTCAACACCACATCTAATCTACTCTGAAACAGTCAGGGATGGTGACTCCACCACCTCCCTGGGCAGCCCATTCCAGTGTCTGACCACCCTTTCTGTGAAGAATTCTTTCCTAATGTCAAGCCTAACCCTACCCTGCTGCAGTTTGCAGCCCTTTCCTCTTGTCCTGTCGCTAACTACCTTTGAGAAGAGACCAGCACCAACCTCTCTACCAAGCACTAGAGAGCCTCAAGCTCCTCTTGTGCCTGACCTTTCAGAAAAACCCATTCTAGCACTCCAAGAACGACTCTTGAGCATTTCTGATGGCACAACTTAGTGAGGAAATGCCTCATGGACCAACTTTATTTCCCTTCCTAGCAACCTTGTCATCCTCCCAACCTTGTGTTCAAAGCCAGAGTAACATCCCTGCGGCAATCCAAATCATTACCAGTGAGAGAAAAGACTGAGTGCACCTTGATCTTTTGTCGAGCATCACTTAGCAGCTGGAAATTAATTGGCACGGCGTGAGCAGTGATTGTGCAAGATCAGCTTTGCTCTGAGCTTGAACAGTCATCCAGCATATCCCTTGTTTCTAGATCGTACTGTCTATTTGAATCAGGTTATAGACTCAGATCATAGACTCAGATTCTTCCATGCATTTGCATAAAGCAAAGAGTGTTCTGTTAGTACTAAAGCAGGAACGAGTAAGTATTATGAATGCATACATGCTGCAAGGGGTTTTTTGTTTGTTCTGTTTTGTTTTGTTTTTAAAGTCAACAATATGTTTTCCATAGCAGCAGCATATTCCCCATTAGATGACTCTGAAAAAATAAGAGCATCTCCCTTTTGGTTTCTGGAATTCACCAGTAAGTCCTTTTGACACTATAGCGCATGCTACTTAATTATGCCAAAAAAATATTACAGTTCAAGGTAGCTACATCATTTTATCTAATTAGATAGACACAAGAAAGGACCCCTTACATAAGCAAGGTCTGTTCTCTGCAATATGCAAATCTCTGAAATGACATCTACTTTTTCAAAGACATATGTCCCAGCGATCTTTTCTTCTAATCAAAGTGATGTAACTTAAGCAGACTGTGTGGGGAAACATGTCACTACTCTCTGAAAGCTAGTCCTTTCCAAATCTTGACTTATTTGACAAAAAATGCTGACACTACCCAAGGTCCAGCTGAGGTTATTGCTCTTCTTTATTGCAATAAGCTACATGGCGTGTCATTACACTTCCCCATTCTTTCGGTGTGCCAGAACTAGTGATCTTGTTTTCAAATCTCTGTGATACCCATCAATATCCAATTTACAGGAGCTATTAAGAGGACAGCTTCTTGACATCGTGGTAATTGTACCTTTAGAAAGATGTGTCACTTAGAAGCTGAAAGAGACAAGACCATCCTACAAGTCCTTATATGAATCCAATATATATCTAACAGCATCCTAAAATGACTTATTATAATGGTACCTATAAAATAGGGGTGGAAAGAGATGAATGGAGATGGAAGAGAGAGTACTGGTTAGAGGAGCTGTAGCCCTCATGCAACTCCAGAGTTTTTAGACAACAGGACACTGGAATTAAACTATATCTTGGCAAAAACAATAACAGGACAGTTGAGGAAAATGAACTAAAATTATTGGGTTTTTTCCTCCACAATTTACAGTTGGCTTGCAGTTCCAAATTTGAAATTCGTGGAAACATTTAGCCTTCAGCAAAGTGGATTTTTAAGAAGTAAACCCAAATCCTGCTTTGAGGGCAACTGGGGGTATGTCCATACTTGAGTGTGTACATGAGTGCAAGCAGAGATGCAGGACAAATTCCCACCTAACAACTCCTCCAGTGCACCAAATGTAGCCATACACTAGGATTGTCCTCAATGTCAACACCACTGTCCTATGATATCCTTAAAATTAGCAGTAAAAGAAACTAAACTCCAGGTTATAGCACAGTATTACAGAAAAAAAAAAAAAGAGCTCGCTGATGAACGCCATTCTTGCAATATTAATGGATTAGAAGAAAAAAAATCATCAAAAAAAATATCATCACCAATCATCAGACTTAGGAATACATGAGACTCAACAAAATAATTTAAACCACTTAACCACAAGCATAGGTATTTTCTAACATCGTGGCCTAATAAGAAAGAATAAAATAACCTGAAAACAGACAAATGGAAATGTTTGTTATAATGTGATAACTAATATTGAGATATTAGTTATTGAGATATTCTTCTTTGTGTAGACTATTAATGCAAAGTATAAAGTGCTTTGTGCTAGTGTAGAGTAAAGGTTGTGTTTTGGGGATATTTTTGTGTCAAATCAAATACTAAATAGGAGAGTAGATTCACCTTCAGAGGAGGGTGACTGCTCACCCACAGAGAGAGGAATTCCAATTATATTTAGATTAATAACATTCTGATGTAGTCTACTAGAAATACATCACAACTCAAATAACTAAATTCTATTCCTATCCAAAATGAACCAAAACCCTCCAAATGGAATAAGGCTTATAATTTTTGGACAAACTCTACTTTTATCCCCAAATAATCAGCTACAGGCAAGAGACTGTGTACGTGGCTGGCCTTCAAATTCTGGTACATGACTACAGATCCTTTTTTTTCCTTTTTTTTTAAATATAGCAAGCAAGCTGTATAAATTTCCTCAAATTCTGATCTTCCCCAGAGATGAACAACAACAGAAACTTGGAAATTCTACCTGAGAAGAAATGCTGAAAAACCTGTGATTTCCAGACAATACAATTGCTTCTGCCAGCTTTTTAGCAATAAAGAAAAATTCCTTGAGGGGCTCCAAGACAGTAAAGGGCTCTCTCCGAGGAGGAACTGGGAAATTACATGCCTGAGAATTGGAGCTCCAGCCATTCTCTCTGTTCTGCCCAATCTCTGCTAAATTTGGTTGAATCCGGATAATTTCTGTAAAACTTTTTGGTTTCTGTGAATCATTGCTTCCTCAAGAGCACACATATCCTTGGAAAGTTCCTGATCTGCTTTGCTGAAGACTCAGCTCACTTCAGGTAAACACAATGAGTAGGGGAAAGTTCAGAGGGGAATCCTTTCATCTTTCAGCAAAAAGAGCAGGAAGGCTGGGGTCATGTTCACCCAAGACCAGTGTACATTTTCAAGGCTAGAACCACAAAGAACAGTTCTCAGCTTGGAAAAACAGAGGCAGTGTCATGTATGTATCTCAGTTAAGGAGATTTTGGCACGTTGAATCTCTGATTTTGCTGAAATTATTTCAAAGTAGGTTAACTCGTGAAAAGGTATCATTAGTTTAGATCTAAAAGATCTAAAAAACTAATAACTAACTGTGATTTACAGTTAGTTTCTTTATGAAGTAGATATTCATTTGGATCAAAAACTGTAATATGCATTTTGTAAGATTACTGAGTATCATTAACTTATTAACAAAACAAACTTATTGAAAATAGAACACGATGATGTTCCTTTGGCAACCAAAGGGAATTACAGCCAGGGATGAGGTGAAGGATCCATTGGACTTCCCTTTTTGTTTTTTCTTTTTTTCCTTTCAAATCATCTGCTTCCTTTCTGTAATTTAAAATATGACCTCCACGTCTAACATAGAATCATAGAATCCTTTGGTTGGAAGAGACCCTTGGGATCATTGAGTCCAACCATCAGCCCCACTCTACAAAGTTCTCCCCTACACCAGATCCCTCAACACCACAGCTAATCGACTCCACCCCCTCCCTGGGCAGCCCATTCCAGGCTCTGACCACTCTTTCTGGGAAGAATTCTTTCCTCATGTCCAGCCTAACCCTACCCTGCTGCAGCTTGCAGCCATTCCCTCTTGTTCTATCACTAACATGACTGTAATGCTGAACTAATAATTCCCCTAGAACAAATACATAACTCCAGGGACGTTATAGCAACAGCAATCTGACAGCAAAATTCCTGAAAGCCCCCACATGCTTTTAGGTTACGTTGAATGTTTTCTTGCACCTTTCCCTAGCAACCTCACCACCACACCAGTAGCAGAACTCCAAGCTCTATAATCCTTTCTCCTGACGTGTCCGTGTTACAGACAGCTTATTTCATTCCTTGTTCTCAAACATACCCATCCAAATTCTGATCTCATGTACCTTGACCTACTGTCTCCACAAGTTCTGCACTCCTTTATGCCGGTGTCAAACCCAAAGCTTCTCCAGCTCCCAAGGATAAAGCCAGGAAATTCTGACCTGTTCCATTTTGTTCTACATATGTCTTTTACAAAAATAAAAACGTTAAAACTGCACCAACCAAATTCTTAGTGTATTCACAGGTACAGAGACAAAAAGATGCCAGTTTTCCAGGACAGACTATGCCAGTGAATATAACGGTAAAACTATATTAAATAAATGTTATTAAACAATATACAGGCAAAAGCACTCTTTTTTTTTTTTTCTGGTAAAACTCCCTATCTATTTAGCTACCCCCTCTAGCTTCCTAAGGAAGATTAGGTTTTAAAAGAAGTTTATACAAATTTCAGGTCAATAAACTACAGAAGAAAAATGTCTTAGATCTACGGGGGCAAAAAACAGAGGATCACAAATTCGGGGAGTAAAGAGAGTGGCTGGCACCTCCTCGTTCTGATGTAATAATGGGAAAACTCTGTCACCTTGTTCTAGTACAAAAAACAAATCAGTGACATAGTTGCCAGATTAAAATACAGGAAGCATCTGCATTGAAGAGAAATTAAGCATGAGGACTACTGGATTATCCTGCAGAACATTACCTGGGGGGGGAGGCAGGCATTTCATTAATTAAACTATAGGACTACATGAATAAATAGAGCTGTCTAACACAATTTCTGAATAAAATGTAGAAATATAAACTCAGTGACATATTCAACAGGCTTCTCAGCAGGGATTTATAATTCCTTTAAATCCATTTTAAAGAAGAGTTGCAAAGCTCTCTGCTAAGAAGTATGTCATTACTACCATCATTTCTATTTGTGTGAGACACACAGCATTCGTGTTCCTTGAGTTTCACCTTGACCTAAGGTAGGGTTCATCTATAACATCTATAACAACTCCATTTTCTCTGGCTCTATTCGGATCACAGTCTGTTTCTTACTTCGGTGGTGCCTCCCTTAAGGACACTATTTCTCAGTGCTTGCACACTAATGCACTGCAAATGATTGGAAAATTTACAAAAGTGTATTTTGCTTGAAATCCATTCTCTTTCTGCAAAAGAAAAGCACTATTTTCCAGTCACTTTGGGGGATTTTTGTGGAAGGCTCCCCTGTCACCAATACGCAATAGTGTTGCAGCCATAGTTGTTTGCAGCTGGTAAAACCAGAATATCCACTTGCTGAGCAAAAAACTTACACTTTGACACAGCCTTCAAAATAATCTTGTTCTGTGTGCTCTTTGCCTTTTCAAAACCTCTGAATGCAGGTCTTTGTGCATTTAAATAAGTACACTCTGCAGCTATTTCTGAGGAGATCCAAAAGTGGAAATATATTTCCCAGAGTAAGGAATCCATAAAGAGACTGAATTATCTAATCCTTTTACAAGATGGGGAATTAAGCCATTCTTACGGCAATCTTTTATCTGCTGCTGGCTTCAAACCATTATCTCACAGGGGAAAAATTACAGTCTTTGTCAGTCTTTTCAGACTTAACACTCTTTCTTCCCCTGTGAACCATTTTTTTTTTCTAGGACTTGTGAAAGAGTTTTGTGTGTGTGTGTGTGTCTCTGTGTGTGTGTCTAAGAGCTATATTAAACTGTTATCCAGAGCCTCAAACTATGACCAAAGAGCTTCCCCGAGCTCATGATCTCCTGGTTTCCTCCCTGTATGGTTTGCAACCAGAAACAACTGCTATTGCTGATATACATCCCAGGGTAGCACCGACCTGAAAGAATCTACAAACGTTGCAATAAAGAGTTAGCTTGCAAAGCACACATCAAAGGGAGCCAGGGAAAAGAAGGGGGAAAGGCTTGGGAAAGCACTTGTCTTTTTATATTCTTGAGGGGGTTAAATGTGTTTTGTAGTGGGAAAGAGAAAGAGATGCCTGGACAAGATCTACAAATGAAGGACAGGATGAAATGGATGTTACTCTCTATTAAATTGAGAGCCAGTACAATAATATTCAGGACCAGAGCAAGTAATCTTAACTTTGTTGTCAGATGTGCTTCTGCTGCTTTCATTATTACAAATCAAGCCTGGTACATCCCAAAGAACTTAAAAAAAGAATCCTCTCGGTCTACTCCTTTTAGGATTTCTTAGCAGTTTTTTTAAATCATAGAATCATAGAATCATTTAGGTTGGAAAAGACCCTTGGGATCATCAAGTCCAACCATCAGCCCCACTCTACAAGTTCTCCCCTACACCAGATCCCTCAACACCACATCTCATCGACTCTGAAACACAGTCAGGGATGGTGACTCCACCACCTCCCTGGGCAGCTGATTCCACTGACTGACCACTCTTCCTCATACCAGTTCCCCTTTTTACAAAGAGCCTGAGATTAAAAAGTATATATAAAAATAGAGCAACTGTTGAACAATAATTCTTTGTTACCTAGTGCCCTAGTGACCCAGCATTAACTCACAGCATCTTATACTCCGTTCTTCCCTCATAACTAAAACCAGATACCAATTCCCTGTCCATAAAGTCACAGCCCAGGTGAACATGGGGCACTAAGTGCCACAGTTCCAAAACCTGTCACATCATGAGAACACAATGTTGGTATCTATGTATAAGATGCAACTCACATGCAAATCCTACGTACCTACTGAACACATCGGAAATATAAGGCTATTTTTATTAACATGCAAAAACTTAGCTTCAAATGAGCAGAGTTCTTCCATTTCTCTTACTCTGATTATTTTCAGTTTTTTATGTCAACACCAAAAAGTCTATCCTACACATGTAGCCTGCAGAATAGCTGTTAAATCAAGCTCAGAGGGAAACGATCTGTCTCTGAAAATACAGTGTAATGCAAGGACATGGACACATGCTGCTCCTCTTAAAGAGATATATGCTTCCTCTGAAAATACTGGTTTATTCCCACCTTACATAATTTTGGATAACAGACCATGCTCTTATCATCACAGTATTTTGTGGAACACCCAATAGGTCTGAAATTATGGCTTGGAACATTCATCCAGGGGGAAATTCTGGTACAAAATAGGGAGGAAAGAAGTCTGATCTTTTGGGGGTTTCTGTCTGAGCACTTAGAATAATAGAATCGTAGAATCATTCAGGTTGGAATAGGTTCTTGGGATCATCAGGTCCAACCATCAGCCCTACTCTACAAAGTTCTCTCCTACACCAGATCCCCCAACACCACATCTAATCGACTCTGAAACACAGTCAGGGATGGGGACTCTACCACCTCCCTGGGCAGCTGATTCCACTGACTGACCACTCTTGCTGGGAAGAATTTTTTCCTAATGTCCAGCCTAACCCTACCCTGCTGCAGCTTGCAGCCATTCCCTCTTGTTCTATCACTAATTACCTGTGAGAAGAGACCAGCACCAACCTCTCTACAATGCCCTTTCAAGTAGTTGTAGAGAGGGATGAGGTCTCCCCTCAGCCTCCTCTTCCTCAAACTAAACAGTCCCAGTTCCCCCAATGGTTCCTCATAAGATTTATTCTCCAGGCCCTTCCCCAGCTCCGTGTCCCTCCTCTGCACTCGCTCCAGCCCCTCCAGATCTCTCTTGTGCTGAGGTGCCCAGAACTGGACACAAGACTCAAGGGGTGGCCTCACCAGTGCTGAGGACTGGTGGAGCTTGATACACATCTCCTGTTTTATACTGTTTCCCTCCCAAGGCATGGTTAAGATTTTGAAAATAGAGAGACTTTGGCCAGTCTTTTAAAAGTCACACTCATTGGGAGTTTGCCATAAAACTAATTAAGGTTTGGGAATAAAAATTGTCGTATCTTGTGCATTTTAGAGGTCCAGCTTAGATCCATGAACTTAAAAAATAATGTGAAATCACACAGATATCGTCTCTTCTGCATACAGTAATGTGTTCTAAAGAAACACAAGTTGGAAAGAAAAGGCAAGCTAGTGTGTTATTCTGACAACTTGGCAAATCAGCCTACTAACTCTCAAAAAACTTATCTCTGATAACTACTAGTTTCAGTAAAAATATTTTCTGAATGATTTTTTTTTCTTTACCGTTTTTCCTACTTTTTTTGAAAGAACAGTAAAATACCAAAGTGGTACATCACTCCAGAAAAGGAAAGATAAAGGTTTATTTTAGGATTATTTAACACTTACACAATCAAAAGAAGACAATGAGGACACTGTTGTGGTTATTTATGTATCAAAGCTGAGCAGATTAATTACTGCCCGGATTCAACTCAGCCAAAAAGGAAATTTTTTGACTAAATCTCTTTTTCCACAGCTTTTCCTTTTCTTGTCATTCTTTTTGGGTTTCTGCCTTATCAGAAGTGCTAAGTAGCAAAAGGAAAAATATGCTGTTTCTGCACGAATTTCCAAAGTGAAAGTCAGTGGAATGGGCTGCCCAAGGAGGTGGTGGAGTCCCCATCCCTGACTGTGTTTCAGAGTAGATTGGATGTGGTGTTGAGGGATCTGGTGTAGGGGAGAACTTCTAGAGTAGGGCTGATGGTTGGACTCGATGATCCCAAGGGTCTCGTCCAACCAAAGGATTCTATGATTCTATGAGATTTTTCAAAGTTATAAACCACTACTATATAGAGTTTCATTTGCTTGTTTGTCACTCTCAAAAGGAAAATGATGCAAATCAAAGACTTTGTTGAGGAGAAAGTCTGGGAATGTAGCACAAACAAACATGAGTAATATTCAGCTGTTTGAAGCAAGACATCCAGTAAAAATAAGGTCCAACAAAAAAGAAAATCAAGGGAAAAAAGAATGAAAAATAATGACATGAGTCATCTCTGCTTTCTCCTCTGTAAGGATACTCACTTAGAAGAAGTTCAAAGGCAGAAAGCTAAAATAAAATTCAAGACAGAAAAGCAACAGATATGTATATATAATCAAAAGGTTTGGTGACATTTGAAGACATAAACTTCCTAACATTCTCCAATCAGAGAATTTATCCCCCCCAAATTATTTCTGTATCAACGCCTTTGGTTTGGAAAGTTGTGGGGTTTTTTTCCCCACTTGGGACTTTGAAGTCATTTGTTGCCAAATTTCAAGAATATTAACAAACCAGGAGTTTCTGCCAGAAACTGAGTCACTAGAGCTGGCCTTACCACTCCTGGGCAGACGTACAAAACCCATTCTTTATGCAAATACATGTACCAAACTGTAATTATACCTGTATCCATTCCCTGGGATTACATCACAGCATCCAGAGCCAAACTAGGGATTATATGGGAGAACTGAAAGGTTATTCTGTCTGACACTTCCATAAATTATTGTTTCATTAGAAATATAAACTGTATGACATGTGTCATCTTCTTTCCTACCGTTCTCCTGCATGATTAGACAGAAGTCAGCTATTTAGTTTGAAAGATTGCATTTTTCAAGGTATTTGCTCACTGAAGAAGGCTGAAAACTTTTATAAAACCCAAAATACAAATACTAAGGAGTTCTTTATTACATTTCAGTGTAAATCAAAACTCATTTAATATAGAAAAGGACAATTTTACCTAAAATTACATTGCCTAAAACCCCCAGAATTTAGTGGGGAACATAAGAAAAGATTCAGAAACAAGTCATCTGGATGCTCTGCACCTTCTGCTCTGGCAGAATTCTCACTATGCTTTTATTTACACAGAGCTTTGGGAAGTAGTAAAGAGAGCTAAGAAAAAGAGGAATCAAAACTATGGGTCAGGTCTAAAGAGGAAATGTAATATTAGTTTTCACAAATAGATATATCATGCTATATCATGATTTTGTTATCAGAAATGAGAGTTTATTCTCCTCAAATCCCACTTTCTAGTCATATGTATTCCAGAAACCACCTTGTGTAGGTTACTCCTCACCTAACATCAAATTAGGAAGGAAGTTAAAGTCTGTAAAGAAAAATAAGGATTTAAGGACATCCTTTGAAGTCACATGGACAGTGCTTTGCTCTGAACACCATTAGGAATAGATAATTTTATACCATTTGGTCTAATTTCATCACCTTTTGGTTTATATGAACACTGTAGTTAAAGGAATGATTACAGTTCCTGTAAACATACTTGAACCATCTATAAATACCTGTCATGCCTTTAAATTAGCATCTGGAGGTGCTACCACTGAGTAGTTCCGACAGTTCACACAGCAGCTATGGAATTTCTGGACAAGCAGAAATCTCCCAGCCAGATTTCAATACTGGCATAGCCTTTTGTCATCTCACCCAGGCACCAGGTACTGCTACATATACTCAGCATAAGGGGAAAATAGCCCACGGGGTTTCAATGTCTTTTAGTCCTGTATGCATTTCCAAGGTACTACTGCCTTTGGAGTGACTCACACCAAAGCAGCTCAGCCCAGGAAAGAAGACTTCACACTCCTGACTCAACGAGCAGCCTGGTGAAAACAGAGTGGAAGCATCTACAGTGATGGCTTGGTCTTATTTGGCAGAACATAAACCTAGGCTGCCTGTTAAAAAACACACCAGAATAAAACTGTACATCCTCCCTTCCTCCAGGACCCATGGCACCTCCATGGGATGTCCCAGGTTGCCCCTCTTCTTCACCCTACCTCATCAGAAGCTGTCCCAGTGTTGCATGGTGTGGCACCTATCTAGTCCCTGACACCTTCCTGTCTCTGGCTGTGAAACCAGTCTGTGATTCATCAAGACAAGTGTGGCCATCAGATGGCAGGAGGTCATCCTCCCCCTCTATTCTGCCCTGGGGAGGCCACATCTGGAGTACTGTGTCCAGTTCTAGGCTTCCTGGTTCAAGGACAGGGAACTGTTGGAGAGGGTACAGCACAGGGCGACAAAGATGATAAGAGGACTAGAACATCTCTCTTACAAGGAAAGGCTGAGCGACTTTGGTCTTTTTAGTCTGGAGAAAAGAAGGCTGATGGGGGATCTGATCAACACCTATAAATACTCCAAGGGTGGGTGGCAAGAGGATGTGGCCAGTGTTTTTTCAGTGGTGCCCATTGAGAGGACAAGATGTAACGGGCAAAAAATGGAACATGAGGAGGAACTTCTTTCCTGTGAGGGTGGCAGAACCCTGGCAGAGGCTGCCCAGAGAGATGGTGGAGTCTTCATTACTGGAGAGATTCCAAACCCTGTCTGGATACGTTCCTGTGCAACCTGCTCTGGGTGACCCTGCTCTGGCAGGGGGCTGGACTAGATGATCTCCAGAGGTCCTTTCCAACCCTGTCCATTCAGTGATTCATTCTGTGAGTCTGTGGTTGTGTGACCCTGGACAAGATAGGAGAACCCATCCGATTTCAGAAGACAAGTCAGCCATCCCGATGGCTTCTGTGCAAGGGAACACCATGGCAGTGAGAGCCATAACCACCAAGGAAGGGACCTAGTGCACAGCTGAAACTGAGCAAGATCAGTAGACTTCCTCCCTTCACATGATGAAATCTTCCCAGGAGCACATCAGTTTCAACTGCTTTTTAAATGTAGTCTTTTGTCGGTATTTATGACCTTATTCACAGGGGTAATTAATTTCATTCATTTTCCTCTCCGTTGTCTGAAGTTTGAGGTATTGTCTGTGGACAGTAAATACTGTAACATGGTTTAACAGCAGTTTTTTCTCTAGTTGCAGTCATAAGCCCTTCGGATTTTGACAGTTAAATGAGATACACCTGTCAGGCTTCAGATGCTAGCGCTATCTTCTGCACAGCCCACTATCGAATTTTCCACCAAACGCTTCTTAACGGCCTCGGGTCTCATTAGTGTTAAAGCTTTGTGATACTCAGATGAAGCATCTCACACCAACTTTTACTCTGTAAGAATCTAAACTAGGCAAAGCTAGATTAATTCCCTGACCAAGCAGTTCATTCCTGTTCTTTTCTAGAGGGATATGTCATGGCCAGTTCAGACAACGACACCAGTTCTATTCTTTCCATCATTACTCTGCAATTTGGGATGAACTATAGCTGGTTCCTTCAATTCTCTGTTCTCTTCTCTTACACCTTCCTCATGGCTCTGTGCCATGATCTGCTTAAAGTCCACTGGTGTATTTCAGAGAACTTACATGTGATTCTTAAATTTCACACAGTATTATGTAGTTTATATGACTACAGAATCACAGAGTAGCAGGGATTGGAAGAGACCTTGAAAGATCACAAAATCACAGAATCTCAGGGATTGGAAGGGACCTTGAAAGATCATCCAGTCCAATCCCCTGCTGGAGCAGAAACACCCAGAGCAGGTCACACAGGAACGCCTCCAGGCGGGTTGGGAATGTCTCCAGAGAAGGAGACTCCACCACCTCCCTGGGCAGCCCCTGCCAGTGTTCCCTCATCCTCACCCTGAAGAAGTTTTTCCTCATATTGAAGTGGAACCTCCTCTGTTCCAGCTTGCACCCATTGCCCCTTGTCCTGTCATTGGACGTCACTGAGAAGAGCCTGGCTCCATCCTCCTGACACTCACCCTTTACATATTTATCAACATTCATGAGGTCACCCCTCAGTCTCCTCTTCTCCAAGCTCAAGAGAACCAGCTCCCTCAGCCTTTCCTCCTCTGGGAGATGCTCCACTCCATCATCTTGGTAGCCCTGCCCTGGACTCTCTCCTGTCCTTCTGGAACCAAGGGGCCCAGAACTGGATGTAATATTCCAGATGCAGCCTCACCAGGGCAGAGGAGAGGAGGAAACTATCCCAAATATGCACGGAAGTGGTACCAGACCGTAGAAACCCGAACATGTTAATCCAGGTGGTTAAAGAAAAGTTAACTGGCCTTGGTAAATAAGCAATAATAAATAATAATAAAAAATAATAAATAAACTTCATGACTGTTTGAAGGATGAAACATCTTAAAGGAATGAAGAGATACAGCCGACGAGAAGGGCACAATGCAGATTTACACAAGCAAGGTAAACCATTGTGAGAATTTTTGAGTGTTTTTTCCAGAGTAAATTTTCAGAGAGCATCCGAAACGGCAGCACCACAGAGCATCTAATTTACTCTGCTCGAGCAAACAACTTACTAGACTCGGAGGGTACTGCACATCCCAGTGGTGACAGTTAGAAAAGCCACATGAATTTGTTTTTCAATGTACAGATGTACTTTGTTTCTACCTACATATCTGATTCCTCTAATCCATTAACAGGCCTCAAGGCATCGTGCTTTTGCTGTATCTTAAAACACGAACAAAAATATGGTACCTCAAACCCACATTTGTATGCGACAAGTGCTCCTTCCCAACATTCTTGTTCAGAAGCCTTCAAGCTTGTGGCACAGTATGTTTTCTATAATCCCATTTCTTTTTTAATCACATGCAACCCCTTTTTTGTATTCTATTGATGTTAAGAAGAATGAATGCAGCCCTTGCGCTATTAAAAACAAAAAGCTTCTTACTTCCAGGAATGCATTGGCAAGACTCCACAAGAACAAGATTTAACTTTTGAGCATGGCAGTGGGCATACAAGGCTAATGGGTGGTCCTTACCAAACAACAAAAAAAAAAAAACCACCCCAAAAAAGTAAGAAAAAAGAAAACCCCCTAAAATTCCTTCAGTACTTCATGAATGTTATCTCATACCTTACGCCTGATTAAGTCCTTGCTCAACGTGCAAATCTCGGTACATGAGAAAACATGGAAGTGTTGCTTGGCTTTTACAGATTGTCATGTAGATCTTTATTTAACCCATCTGAGTTTGGCTTATGATGCATCAGCCAAACCTGAAATTCTTGTGTTTTGCCCGTATGTGAGAAAGGATCCACAAAATCTCGTTACAGAACGAGTGAGTCTGTTCTCTGAATCGCTCAGACCAGCTGTGCCCTGAGACGAAGGAGGAGGTTTTATTATAATGCTTTTGCTCAAATGATCTAAATCCAGATCGGCTGCAATAAAGGTGTCTTTGCTAATTTTCCAGACAAAACAGCAAAAAGCAAAACCTTCCAAATACAGAGGGGTTTTTTGTAGCCTTTTTTTCCTCTATCTATAAACCTTGTTTTGTGCCACCTTGTGAATGATGTCACCCCTTTATTTAGATGACTTAATATGCTGCTTAACTTGCACTGTAGTCCAAGAGCAGCTATGGGAAGAACATTGTTCTGTAGCTACTTTCCCATTTGAAAAACCTCTTAAAGCTGTTATCCATCTGCATTTCGCTCATCGTGTGTGAAACATCTATACAGAAAACAGTAAGCTCTCTGTTTCTTACAGCTATATTCCAGCCTGCAAACCAATTTCTACTCTGGGAGAATTAACCCCTCCTTTTATTTCTCCTTCTCACTTTTGTTTTATTGGGGGTTTTCACTTGGTTGGCTTTGGGGGAAGTTTTTTGATTTTTTGTTTTTGTTTTTGTTTCAAATATAAGCCATTAAAAACAACTTGGTGGGATAGCTTGAAAGAATCCCCCATCTTCACCTCCAAAATTTCAGGGTGGAAAACTTTACCTTTTATTAAAATTACTGACCCATGCTGTGATAGCTCAATCTATCTATGACTTGAAGATGATCGGTGAAATTATCAACATTGAAGGTGAGATACCAGTTTCTAAAAAAACTTAAAAGTTTGGGGGCCTTTATTCTAGTTCAAATTATATCCCTTCTCAGTTTCACTTCTTAGGATTCATGAAAAAGCTCTTACTTTGGTATGAGAGACTTCAGGCAAGGGAGAATATTTTGCAAAATGCAATAATAACAGTATTGTAGGCTTGGCCCACAGTATAAACTGGATTTAATTTGCCTTCTAAAAAGTAGATTTTTGTCTCTAGCTGTAGTCACTCCCAGCTCCAGAAGCCACAGAGGAGGTAAGACATATTGCTGCACCGTAACCTACTGCAGGTGCTCTCGGTGGGCATAGAGAATTAAACTAGTGCTCCCCTCAGGCCTAAATAACCCACACATAGACATAGACCTGTTCTCTCCAATTCTCAAATAACAAGGGAGTTAGAATCACAGAATCATTCACGTTGGAAGAGACCCTTGGGATCACTGAGTCCAACCATCAGCCCCACTCTACAAAGTTCTCCCCTACACCAGATCCCTCAACACCACAGCTAATCTACTCTTATTCTTCTAATGACCTAATTCTAACGATCTAGCTCAGTAAAATCCAATCCTAGTAGCTGGAAGGTCTAAAACTTGCACACAGTTTTAATGAAGAAATAGGGTGGAACTTTGATTAAGACTACTTGTCCTTTCTAAGCGACACCCAATAATTTAAGCCAATTTCAGTTAAAGCTAGTACTGAGGAACCACTTCAATTGTTTAAATAAATCCCTCTCAGAAGAGCCCCAACATGTCCAAGGAAGTGAGGAACCTTCTGGAGGAGGTATCCTAAAAGGCAAATTGACTGGAAATTTATCAGAGTATTTAAAAGAAACAAAAACCACAAAACAGCAAAGTGAAAGAAATAGATTATGCAAATGCAAGAGTAAAATTAAACTTTTTGTCTGAGCCAAAAAAGCATCTTTCTCAACATTTGGAACTCTGCCATTCAAATCTCAGGTAAGAAGTCATATTCCTCCTACAGACAGCCAAAATACCTTCAGCAAATCTGATTTGGTAATCCTACAAAACACCGATTGCCATTAATAGGTCCAGTTATTTCAAATCACTTATTGTAACCAAAAACATGGCTAAAATCAAGAGGAAAGACATCTGTAATTAAAATAATGCAGAACAACAACTTCCAGTGATTTTCAATTGTATTCAAACGTGCCTATAATCAAGTCCCATAGTATTTATAAGTGAGCAGTAGAGCACACAAGGCTACACAGAGAAGTAAATATATAATTTCTAAAACAACTAAACATACTAATAGGCTGTGTGTTATGACCTTAAAATGAATGCAGGGTTTTCTCATAACAATGGAGATAAATGCCAACGCTGAGAAACTTTCAAAGAGATGCCCCAGATACTCAGGCTGTGATTTTATAGCATCGTATTCTCAATGGCTCTATCACTGAGTGACACCAAATTTAATTTTCTCTTGGAACTAAATAGGAAAAAATCTTCATGAGCATGAGGCCACTTGCTTCACGCAACTATCTCTACCCACTACTTCAGCTGCTGTGAGGAGGTACTGGACAAATCCACTGGGAAGGTATGAGATTGCATTAATAGCTGTCTGGAAGTAAGACAGGAAAAAGGTGCCCTCAGTCTCAGGAAGGAAGGAAGGAAAGAAGAAGAGAAGAAAGGAAGGAAGGAAGGAAAGGAAGGAAGGGAATGTTCCAAAAGAATAGTCTGACTTCATCACCTCGAAAAATAAATGGTAGTTTCCTCACAACTGAATACAACAGCAACACCCAGTTCTCTCTTTCGACTTCCCTTGCTATTGATGAGAAGGTGTATTTTTTAATTTCTCCAAAGCTTAAAGAAACTGCTAAACTGCAATGAGAGTGAAAAGAACCACAGTCAAGTAGGTTATCATCCAGTTCCTCACTGGCATCATCAAACAGGGCAGGGAATGAAATGAAGGTGTATTAAGTAAAATAAAGCCCTGCTTTGCATTCTGTGGTAACTGAAGTGACAAGAGGGGATTTTATGAGATCTTTCTCTCACAGCTCCTCGTATTTTAGGCTACAGAGTCACACTGTACAGCCAGCTGAAAGCCAATAGCCATAGCCAAGGTTGCTAGGTTTGGCTCAAGATCTGAGCCTTTTGTTCCCTGGTGTGCAGGACTGAGGGAATATATAGTATCTTGGCACCTGCTGTTAGCACTTACTTTAGGGAATTTAAAATTTAATTAACCTTCATAGTAATCCATACAAAGACTCTACATAAGTGCAAAAAGACCATGTAGGAAACCTAACATTTATATTTTCCTTATCCTTCTACGTGTTTACCAATGGACAACCGACTCCAGCCGAAAAAGAAAAGGTGACAGGCTTTCACCTAGCTCGTTGTTTGGAAACTTTGTACAAGATAAGCAGGTTGTTTCTAGTGACTCTGGAAGAATCCCATGCCTAGGCATGTTTGCTCTTTTCTACAAGCATAAGGCCACAACTGCTGACAGCAAAACTCACTAGAGTGACATCCAGTCACTGCTACTTCGACCCTACTGGGGGCTGAAGAGATGCTATTGCATGGGTGATCTCAGTACGCCCATAGCTACGCACCCACACGTCCTGAAGCCCCTCTTCCTGACTAACTGCCTTTTAAAAATAGTAATTTTCAAGCAAAACTAGGGGGGGGGTGGGGGGTGAGGAGTAGAAAGGTAGGGTGGCATATGGCCAAACTTTTGACTTAATTTCACCACAGGTTGCTTTTTATTTACAAGCAGCTAATCCCCTCTCAAACCACACAATGGGGCAGCCATTGGCAAAGGCGGGCAGATAAAATTGGCATGCCTCTGTATTGTTCTTGCTAATCTGAACCATTAACAGAAGGGCGAGAAGGCTAGTCTTGTCATTTAAACAGGCTTAAATCCTTTCTCCAAATGAGCTTTTGTCTACACAGAAGAATGCATCTAGGAAATTTAAGGGGTTTCTGTTAGTGTTGCATTCTCCAGTTGACTTGGCTACAGGAACACCAACCTGTTTATTTGGCCCTCGCGCTGTAAATGCAAGAATTATTTCCAGCTGTCAAAACCGAGAGGGGTTCAACCTGATTAAATTATTTCTCAGATGTGAAACAGGATGACATTACAAAGTGCTAAGAAGCAACTACTTGAAATCCCTAACTGCACCTGTGCAACTAAATCTCCATTTATACAGGTGCTTTTCAAACTGGATTTGAACTTTTAAATTCCCCGATTCATCCCCTGAAAAAAACACAGAAGCTCAAATAACTCATGAAATTCAGAGGCAGAAAGGCTTAAAATAGTTTCAAGGTGTGAAGTAAGGCCTAAGACTAACTATGATCTTTGATTTATTGTTGATGTGACACCTCAAGCATAAGCCTAAATTGCACAACCCAAATGCCAGAGGGCAGCCAATAGATAAGCAATCGTTTGAGAGGTGATCACTTGGCCCATCAGCGGAATACATCGCTGAAAACCTGTGGAAAAGGACATCATAGAATCATAGAATCATTCAGGTTGGAAGAGACCCTTGGGATCATCGAGTCCAACCATCAGCCCTACTCTACAAGTTCTCCCTCTTGATTAGCATGATCTGGATTCGGTTTGCTCCTTACCTGGCACACCTTGCGCAGATGTTCAACGTGACCTTTGCTTGAGGCTCAGCCGTATGAGCACTTCGAGTTGGATTGAACTTGCTCCCAGACGACACCACGCTTGTTACGCCTTCCATCCTTAGATCATCAAGATCCTCTGCAACAAGACAGAAAGGCTGGATGAACACACAGTTGAATTCTGTAGCAATAAAGGCTCGTTGTCTGCAGAATCACTAAAGAATGGAGCAACCCCAAAATCAAGAAAACACACACAGTTACTTGTATAAAAGTAGAAAAAGACATCTGAGATTATTTTATCTGTATATATTACCTCCCTGCTACAAGGGGGTCCTTCAAAAATATTCAGTATGATTTCCACTTCAAACAGTGCTGCATATTTTTTCAATCTCTATTTCTGTTTTATGAAAAGCTTGTCATCAAGAGATGGTGTCCAACAGCTCCATTTGGCACCAGGCATACCAAAAATTCATTTTTTTGAGTGCATGCTCATCCTCTGCTTTTTTTCTCTTCATCTACTCACTTAGCAATGGAACAACACTAATAAAACAGAAGTGCTCTGCTAAACTCCGAAAATGTGAAATGGATACATTTATCACATTGAAATAAACCATAATGTGCAGGCTTAGACCCACCACATCGCCGTAGTATTTGGGCAAGTCATAATAATAACTGGATTTTCTACTGCTGTTCAATCTTTCTCTTTTTTCAGGCTGACAGCTGTGGCTCTAGCAGAATTTTTTGCCCAAGATCACACTTGAATAGTGTAGCTCAATTACACTTTAAATGAATTTTCTTGGTTTTCAGCCGGAAAATTCTTTAGGGATAATCTGTATATTTTTTGCTAACATAAACCAGGCAAATTCTGTATACCTAATGTATCCATAAAGCCCACTTTTCAGTTGTTTATAATTTGCTGAGGTTCTAGCTGAAGGGTAAACAAGCAAAACACCAACTGGCTGCTATTAAATGACCACCAACCATTGCAGGTATTGACTGAGGTACATGGCTTATGGTACACAGGAAGCGATCACCTAATTAAAACATCTTTCAGATAACATATATGCATGTATTTCCATATATTTACCTTTACAAAATATGCCTGATGTTAAAGGAACTGAGTGGACCAGAAAGCGCATAAAGGCAGACTTCAAATCCTGACATCCGGTGGGGAAAACTCAAAGAGAACTTTAAAATCAGAGGAGTAAACGTTCAATTGGAACTTAAAAGTACATGAGTGATCATTATAGATACACAGTGGAGTGCCAGGCTCCTCTTAGAATCATAGAACCATTCCAGTTGGAAGAGACCCTTTGGATCATCGAGTCCAGCCGTCAGCCCCACTCTACAAAGTTCTCCCCTGCACCAGATCCCTCAACATCACATCTAATCGACTCTGAAACACAGTCAGGGATGGGGACTCCACCCCCTCCCTGGGCAGCCCAGTCCAGGCTCTGACCACTCTTGCTGGGAAGAATTTTGTCCTAATGTCCTCTTACACAACAGTGAGATACAGCCCCCCGAATCATTACCTGAAATATTTCATACTATAGGTCACGGTTCATAAGATACTGCTCCTACCTCTGTGCTCCAAACTCCAGGCAGCTGGGTCAGAGTGTCAGGATTATGCCATGGTAACAACATCTCACCAAGCAACATCCAAGAACAGCAAAGCTAAACCTAAGGGAATTTTTTGTGGCTGAAGTCCTTGAACTAGATTTTCTTATCTGTAATGTTTAATTTAAGAAAACCTTCCTCCTTCCCAAAATTCGTTGGTTTGCGGGGGGGGAGGGGGGTATAAATTGACAGTTCCACTGAAGTTTCTGGCATCAATTTCCACCATTTCCACACCTTTTTCTTTACATGTCATCTATGGTTAATATACAACCTAATTCAAAGGACTTGGAAGGCTATATGATAAGGAATTATGAAATCAATCATCTATGAGTCACTTCAGAAAAGGTATTACATATTCGGAACACATTATGTCTTAAAATAAATACAGTTTAATTGTGCTTTAAAGAGGTGTGAAAAGTTCCATATTTTTTAACAGATGTAAACCACTGGATGGATTACAGTTTAAATGAAATCGAAGCATATGCCTCAGGTTTTTTTTCTTCCCCTACACAGATGTGATTTCTTTAAATGAGGTTTTCAACTGCTCTCTGCTTGATTAAGTTTTGGCTCTCTAAGACTGTTTCGAAAGAGTGATGACATAGGCTGCCCTATTGGATACCTTTTATATTTGAATCCGCCTCTCAAAAAAATACCTCTTTTTTTCAGTTTCATTTTCAGGCAAGTACCAATATTTTTCTCTCATGAGAAAAGAAACAGGGATTTTAGAGGTGCCAATAGTTGTAGAGAACAGCCAAGTAGGCAGAATAATATGCAGTATTGAGTTATTGTCCCATGCTGTTAGACTAAGAGCAATAACTTGCATGCTAAATTGCAGATTTAAAAAAAACCACCACCAAAACAAGCCTACATCATATACAATCATTTGTTTTTCTTGAGGAAGTTTCACTGATCTGATTTAGCACTGGATGGGATTTCTCCATGGCAAGTTATAAAACTATTTCACCTCGACACAGAAACGTAACCCGCTCTACCAAATCCAAAGAATAACTTTGATTACTGCACTTCTGCCTCAGTATTCGATGATTTCAGTGCCTCCTGGATGCCTCAAATTTACAGTGCCAGTACTGCACTTTCCTCTCCCAAAAGCCACCAGGCTTTGAGAAGCTGCCTGGTTCCAGAAACTCATGACTTTGGATGGGAATTTTTGAGCTGTGAAGAAGTTCATGTGCCTTTTGGCAATCTTCCTGATTGACCACACTCGTTACTGAAGGCCCTTAATTAAAAAAAACCCCACACCAATAAATCATACAGTAATTTCAGTACTAAATTCTGTTTGTGGATATTTTTAAATGATTTAGCAGAAGACTTTTTGCAAAGAAAATATCTTTGCAGAAGAATATTTGTTCATAAATAAGGAAGGTATTAACATTACAAATGAGAACAATATGTTTTAAGAATAATAATAATAATAAAAAAAAGGTTTCCAAAGGTTTGGATGTTTCTGTGTAACATCGGAAAGGATCAGTCTTAGCAAAAAAAGGATTTCATTGAGAAGTCAATTCAGTTACAGGGTCTGGAACACTGGATCTTTTCTCCTTCTTTGTATTCTTTGCTAGACCAACCAGTGATGATACAGCTGGGTGGTTCGGTGATTTTATTGAGCAGCACGGAGGTAATTCACAGAGAAAAGGGAGAAAGAAAAGCCAAGCTGACGGCTGCTGATGTGACAGAAGACTAGAATGCTGTGAAACTTCTCCAATCCTAGGAAAATTGGTACCTATCTTTGTACAGTCATTGATTGGAGGTTCACGTAAATGAAACAATCTCACTTGTGCTAAGAAAAGTTTGTTACTTTTAATGCATGACTGTGCACTGTATTTCTTTGATTTAAAGTTAATTCTCTGTTATTTTCTATGTGAAAGTAGGGTATGTGAAGACCCTACCTTGGTCCTAAAGAAATTTTCATTAAGTATGTTGTATGTTCTATGTAGGAAAAAAAAAAAACCATCCCTACCTCCAAACCAACCAGACAAAAAGCCCTTACGTCTTTCTGAAATCAGCAATTCACCAAAATAAATTCACAGAGCTGCAATCTTCACACATTGCCATAACAACACTGCATGGAAATACTTAAAAGGGAGATACAATCATCAGTGCAATATAGTACAGCACAGAACCAGGTATTTTCTGTATTACTACTACTACTACTAATAATAATAATAATAATGATGATGATGATGCTGCACTGAGCTAAATTCTTTGTCTTTTTTTTGTAGACAAGATTCATCAAAAGGGAAGGGGGCAAAGGGTATTTCAGCTAAAGAAGAACACAGCCTAGTAAGAAGGCAATGTTTTTATAAAGGATATTGTTTGTAATTATTTACGTCCTTTTGGGGGAGGAAGGGTTGGGGAGAAAGGGGCACGAGTGCCAGATATTCTAGAAACTGTGCACGTTTGGCTCAGTGTCTCAGGATGAGAGGGTGTGGAACCACCTCACCAGCATCTCCTGTGAGACTCACACACAATTCACTTGGGGGGACGGAGCGCAAACGTCTTATTTAATGCCGGGACAGCTCAGTTACACAGAAGGCTCACGCAGTCAGGTCACGTGCTACACTGGGTGATACGATCCAGTCACTTCTGTCTCCTTCATTATAACACACGTTGTCATTTTCCCAGGAGTAATTGGAGTTGTACAAGGTACAAAGCTGGAAAAAGTCCTGGCTCATCTTTAGAAGGACATGGCAGCTCAGCGTTTGTCAGTTCGGTCTCACGCTAAGAAAAGCTCTAAATGTTTTCACATGAAAGTAAAAATATTGAGATTAAGAATTCGGATTAATGTTCTTGCAGACCACCAGTCATAGAATCACAGAATCATTCAGGTTGGAAGAGACCCTTGGGATCATCAAGTCCAACCATTAGCCCCACTCTACAAGTTCTCCTCTACACGATATCCCTCAACACCACATCCAATCTACTCTGAAACACAGTCAGGGATGGGGACTCCACCACCTCCCTGGGCAGCCCATTCCACTGACTGACCACTCTTGCTGGGAAGAATTCTTTCCTCATGTCCAGCCTAACCCTACCCTGCTGCAGCTTGCAGCCATTCCCTCTTATTCTGTCGCTCGTTGCCCGTGAGAAGAGACCAGCACCAACCTCTCTACAATGCCCTTTCAAGCAGTCAACGCTGATGCACCAGTTAAATAAATGCCTCTTTCTCCAAAATCATGAATTTCTCAACACAGTGTTCTCACGACAGACATTGAGGTACTCCACGTCCGTAGGATTGATCTGTTAAGGATTGTTGACTGAAGCACTGACTCTACTACCTTAACAACCCAACAAACCACCAAACCAAAAAAACCCAACAAAACAAACTAACCCTAAAACTCAAACCCCACAAAACCCTACTGCCAACAGCAGCTCTGCCTGTGTTCCAGGAATTTAAATTTATGCTGCTTTATTTATGTCTGTCAGGAATGGCTTCTATTCTGCTAACGAATTCTCTGTTTTAGACAAATTTTCTTAACAATATCAGGAGAGCCCAATAAAAATTCTACCTTAATTCCAAAAGAATTGGGACAAGAAGGAATTGGGACGAGAAGGAATTAAGCTTCTAGACAAAGAAGAACCATTAATGTAGAGCCAACTATTCTCAAATCTTCAAAATTCTACTTCATCTTTTCCTTCTGCAGAAGTAAAATGGGAGTTACCTTGTGCAATACAGAAGGTATTGAACACCTCCAGGCATGGGACAGCCACAAATTCTCTGGACAACCTGGGCCAATGCCTCATCACCCTCACAGGAAAGAATTTCTTTCTAAGATCTAATCTAAATCTACCCTCTTTTTAAATCCCCCTAATCTAAATCCCCCTCATCCCTGATCAAGAGTCCCTCCCCATCTCTCCTGTAGCCTCTTGAGGTACTGGAAGGGGCTTTAAGTTCACAAAACAAGTCTTGGATATCCCAACTCCCAAACCACTGACTGAATACCACAGTATAGTCTCATTTTATTTAAATGAGAAAGTCCATAACCACAGTTGAAAAGAACTGGCATCACGCTCTCTTATCATTCCCTACCAGTGATCTTGGGGCAAACAGATCTAATATCACCAAATAACCACTGCTCAGCAACTAGTTGAGCGAGACGATACAACCATGGTTGCTCCCCATCAACAGTGATTTCAAACACATTGGTCTTAACTATCACAGAATCACAGAATTGTTGTGGTTGGAAAGAACCTCTGAGATCACAGAGTGCAACCATACCATGCACAAAACCACAACCCACACCCTGCAATCTTGGCCACTACAGCATGCCCTGAAGTGCCACAGCTACATGTTCCTTAAATACCTCCAGGGATGGTGACTCCACCACCTCCCTGGGCAGGCCCTTCCAGTGCCTGACCACCCTGTCAGTAAAGTCAATCTTCCTATTATCCAGTCTAAACCTCCCCTGCCGCAACTTCAGACCATTCCTCTGGTCCTGTCATTATTCCCTTGGGAGAAGAGGCCAGCACCCACCTCTCTACACCCTCCTTTCAGGGAGTCGTAGAGAGCAATGAGGTCTCCCCTCAGCCTCTCCTCATAGGACTTGTTCTCTAGACCCCTGACCAGCTTGATAGCTCTCCTCTGGACACACTCCAGCATTTCAATGTCCTTCATGTAGTGAGCAGCCCAGAACTGAACACAGCATTCAACTGGGTAGTTTCACCCAGTGCTAAAGAATTATTTCAAACACTTTATTTTTACAATAACGGGAATCTACTACTGATGGGAGCACATTACTTCTACATTTCAATTTAAATAAAATTTAGAATACCTCACTTGTTACATCACATTCTATAAATTCTACTGCAACTGCCATATTGTACAAAAGTATTTCCACTTATAATAATCAAAGTATAGAACCACAAAATGGTCATAACGAGAAAATCCACAAAACAACCAGAAATTCTGGACTTCAGGAGGCATCTAAAAGGAATGTCTTTTAATGTTTTTCCTTGGCAAACTTTTCCTTTTTTGCACTTTAGATTTAAGCAAAACAACTTTTAAAATTAAGAGCAAATTTTGATCAATATTTCTAATGAGCTCCAATTCTGATGTCATTTAATTATGCAACCTCTGTATTTATGTGAATACGCAATTCAGACCCAGTTCAATTCTACATTCTTAAAGAAAACCACCAAAAAAGGCTTTGTTGTAATGACAGACTAAGCCATGTTTAAATTAGTGAGCTTTTTTTTCAATCCTATCAAAAATATCAAAGCATTAGAAAGAATGTATATTTAAAAGGTTTCATTTTGTTCTTAATGTCAGGTATTTTTGTATTTTCTAACAAAGAGGACCAGCCATAATATTTTTCAAGTGTATTTGGTTAACGTAGGACAGATGTTCCTTACAATACATATCCAAAATACTGAATTTCTCATTGCATTGTCACCTATACTTTCCTTTACTAAATCTAGCTTGGAGTTAAACTGATAATTCCCACGCTGTTTAGATGGAGTTTTACAAAAATGAGCTAAGAGGAAAAATGGTTAATTAATTCAGTAGTAAAACTCAGTAAACATAAAGCAACTGCAGTTAATTTTAGCCAGTTAGAGAAGATATTCCACTGTTTAGTTTTCTATATATCAATTTTTGCACTGAGGGCCACATAGGTATTTCTTTGCATCCACCTAACTTACTCTACCAGCCCTTTGGCAGGACTAAACTTAGCTGGCTTGTCTAGAGGCCAGTGGGAATTCGTACACCTTTTATTGAGATGTAAGTCGAGGCAAAGCATAGAAATCACAAATAATCTTATGCCAAACATTTCCAGTAACACTGACCCTTCCAACAGCTCTCTTTCCAAAAGTTATTAGTGCAAGCATTTCTGGAGTGCCGGTTACACCACCATCGGTACTCTCTCTTCCAGAAGCCTATCTAAATCAAGTCTTCCTACAGTGGAAATATCTATCTTTCCCCAACTTCTTTTTCTCTTTTTTAATTTATTTTTTTTTAAATTAGAATGATCAAATTCCAAATTTAGTCAAACACCTTACTTGTCCTTCAGAGAGTCTTCACTAAGAGAGAAACACACTGAGCAAGAAGCAAGATGCTTGTATGGCTGAGATTTTCTACTGAGAAACTAGTGAATCTCCCATTTTAAAAAACAAAGTGCCTTTCAGTCAAGCACAATCCCCAAAAGCACCTGCAGACCGAGCTGCTGTGGTAGCAGAGCTCCAGTTACTTTAGGGATTCATATATGAGTGATCTCAGACGGGATGGCTTGGGCAGGCAGAGAGAAAGCAAGGAAATCTCCAAACTCTCCATGTGCACAGGCTGGTTTAGCAAAGCATTCGTACTGTTTTGTCTGTGAAAGCTCAGAGTAAGCTCCAGGTGCAGTGAGTCCTGATTGAGACAGTAACATATCAGAAATTCTAGGATAATCACCAAAACTCTTAGATAATAAGTTGGAATTACAGAATGATCTGGGGTTGGAAGGAGATCATCCAGTCCAACCCCCTGCCAGAGCAGGTCCACCAAGAGCAGGTTGCACAGGAACGTGTCCAGATAGGGTTTGGAATCTCTCCAGCAACAGAGACTCCACCACCTCTTTGGGCAACCTCTTCCAGGGCTCTGCCACTCTCAAAGAAAAAAACTTCCTCCTCATGTTTAGATAGAACTTCCTATGTTCCAGCTTGTCCCTATTTCCTCTTGTCCTCTCACTGAGCACCACTGAAAAAAAGAGTTGCCCCATCCTCCTGACACCCACCCTTTAAGCATTTATTGGTGTTGATCAGGTCCCCCCTCAGCCTTCTCTTCTCCAGACTAAAAAGACCAAAGTCCCTCAGCATTTCCTCAGCAGAGAGACGTTCTAGTCTCCTCATTATCTTTGTAGCTCTTTGCTGTACTCTCTCCAGCAGTTCCCCATCCTTCTTGAACTGGGGAGACCAGAACTGGACACAGTAAGAAGAAACTTCCAGCTTCAAAGGGACCAGTGCCCCCCTTGCTACTTCTGCTGATTGTGAATGAAGGGCAAGAACAAGTATAAGAAGCCATGCAGCAACCAAAGCTCTGCCGTTTCTGCCAGTTCTATCAGTGTGCATCAACTCTGCTCCGTCCTGAGACAAGACCATCTGTTTCATATCACCATCCCTATTTTGGCCAGACACTGGGACATCTGGAAGACAGCGCTGTCTACGCTGGGAGCAGCAGAGATGGAGCTGGATACCATCAGCATGTCAATGGCACCACTGCTGACAGAACATGCTCTTCCTCACCCGGTGATTAAATTCATACCACTGATGGCATCAGAGAGACAGAACAACATTTTTCAATGTTATTTTAACTCTCTGACTGGGTCAAGCAGATACACTAGCAGGTGTGTCAAAATCATCCCCCACATCCATTACCCAGGTAATGATGGTCCAAATAAACCACTCAGTTTTCCAATATGGTTTTTTTGGTGGGTTTTTGTTGGTTTTAGTTTTGCTGAAGAGAAGTAAATGCTGCTTAAAGAAACTTTTGGTTCCTGAAAAACCTGTGCAGTTGGGGGTGTTGTACCGGTGCTGCTTGTTCAACTGCTTTGTGTAACCTACCAGCACACAACTGGGTTATGTTCGCTCATGCTTTTGGTTTGGAGAAGAGATAAATCAGGTTTTTGGTTTTGCCATGATGCTTGCACAAGCCCACCACACTGCCATACAAGACAGAGCTGGCTGAAATGGAAAATAATCCAGTGGTACACATAATCCATGAGGTTGGTAGCTACTCTTTGGCTGAACAATGTATTATAACGAGATTATTGCCTGCATAATAAATCAGGCATTGCGGCATGTTAGCTCCAATAATGCGAGCTCCCGCCTACTGTGTTGTACATCGAGATACATTTGCTTTCACTCAGCACTACTTTATCTTCTGGATATGAATTAGTGCCACACACTCCTCCAGAAGATCTCATTTCAGGAGGATAAAATGATTTTTGTAAACAAACCAGAGAAGGTTACCTCACAATTCTGCTGCTCAGGACATACTAAGGTGAATCATGACTCCATTGAACTCAAGTAGAGTTTGCCATTGACTCCAGAGGCTGAAAATTTATCTAAAAGATTGTAAGTTTCTCTCTTTAGAGTTTTAGCTCCTTCATATGAGAGCTGTGAAACTCCTTGAGACATGTTTAACTTTGGAGTCTGCAATGATATGATAAAACCATAGACTCATAGGATGGTTTGGGTTGGAAGGGACAATTCTAGAACGAAATTCTGGAACAACTCTATCAACTGGGTGGGAGGCAGAGATCCCATAATGGAAAACCAGTTCAACATCAGATAGGACAAGTTCCTCAAAGAGTTGTGAAAAAACAAGGATGAAGGGAACACAAACCCATCATACGCTGGAGGAAGGCAGCAGCAAAGAGTACATGGTGTCACAGAAGATAAATTACTCATTCAGTATATTTTCCTTCTCAAAAAGAAGCATCTGTACTAAATTCCTAGAGTGCAGGCAGTTTGACTGATAGATAACCTAAAAATGAAATGAGGTCAAACTTCCAGTACAAACGGCATCAACAGGAGGAACAGAGAAAATAAAGAAAACATTAATTCTGAACTGAAAGCACCTTCAGTGAAATACAGCAGAGGAGATCTATTTGGAGCAGCAAGAAAACAGGTAGCCTGGCAGGAAGAGGAAAGTTAGGTCAACAGGGAAGGGCCAAGTGATTCATAGTTTTCAGCTGACAAGTGCACCAGCAAAGCTTACCAGCCCCAAAATGAGCTCAGGGGGTGGATGAATGAGGTCAAACTCCAAGGTGGTGAGTAGTCACTCAGGGTGCACTTCTGTCATCCAGTAGCTTCTTCCCAGAGGTAGAGAACCTTTTACCTCTCTCCACCATTCCCAGAGATATGGTGCTTGATTCTTATCTGACCCTGGTGGGAGCTCATTCAAGGGAAAAAATATGTTATTCCAGAATCTTCTACATCTGGCTTAGAGGGTGGCACTGACACAGTGAAGGTCATACAAGCACTAAAAGCAGTTTAAAGGAAACACCAGGAGCATACAGCCCTGCGTGAAGGAACAGAGGAGGACGAAGGACCACTTTCTTTAATGAAACATATCTATCCCTGGAGGGGTTCAAGGCCAGGCTGGATGGGGCTTCGAGCCATCTGGTCTAGTGGGAGGTGTCCCTGCCCATCACAGCAGGGTTAGAAGTCGATGATCTTTAAGGTCCCTTCCAACCCAAGCCATCCTATGAGTCTATGATTTTATCGTATTCAGTATGGCTCAGCCCTCCTCCCAGAGCCATACCCCAAGTGGTAAAATCATGAGGTATTTAAGCAACACTAACAATTCAGAACATGAATGTTTTTACAGAAAAGCACTAGAAGAAAAAAAAAAGTTTATCAAAGTCTCAGAAATAAAAGTAAACAACACATCATAGAATGATTAGAGTTGGAAGAGGTCTTAAAGATCATGGAGTTCTAACCCCCCTGCCCTGGGCAGGGACAACTCCCACCAGACCAGGTTGCTCCAAGCCTCATCCAGCCTGGCCTTGAACCCCTCCAGGAATGGGGCAGCCACAGCTTCTCAGGGCAACCTGGGCCAGGGTCTCACCACCCTCACAGGAAAAAAATTCTTCCTAAGATCTAATCTATATCTCTTCTCTTTCACTTCAAAAGTGCTACCCCACCACCTGAGCAGCTTTGTTCGTAGACCTTCTCCTAACCCTTTGAGTCAGCACCCTGAGTAAATACCCAGAGCAATTAACATAACATCCCATCACAGCAGTTAAAGTCTCTCACCTGTTTAACATTCTGTTTCAGGTATCACCTATTTATGAAACCTTTATCCATGTGTAGATTCAATATCATGTGAAATATCGCCAATTTATTGCTTACTGTCCAATAAAAACAAACCCAACCAATATAATCCAAACAAGTTCCAAAGAACGGGTTATCAGAGTCAGAATTCCCAAGGTGTTGGTGGTATAATTAACAATTTTCACAGAATTTGCAAGTTCTGACAGAAGAGTTCTGAATCCTTAAGCAAATTCATTGTTCATGCCTTTTCACCAATGCTTTTGAACACATCAATAGACAATTAATATTCAAAGATTTAAAAATAACTGTCGTTCAGCAGCTGGATCTGAAGAGTCTCTGATAACCAGACATATATTTAGAGCAAAGTTCACAAAACAATTATTGTTTTTATGAGATCATGATGGGAGTATTCATAAAGAAGCACAACGATACATTCAGCCTAATTATTTGTGAGTGACATTAGCCAGTTGCCATCCATTTCCTGAAGAACAGCAGGAAAAGGAGTTCCTCTCAGAAATACACAAAAATACACAATCCTCTCAGAAATACACCATTTCCTCTCAGAAATGTCAAAAGACATTTCTCTCCCTCTAAAGGCAACCAAGTACGAAAAACATTCGAAAATCACCAGCAAAGATGCATTTCTCCATCGAGCCAAATGGAGAAATAGGCCTGCAAACCATTCTCAGACACCTTGCCACACTTCCTCTATCCCAAACATCACTTAAGAGGTCTTCTGCACTTAGGTGATAGTGATGGAATAATCAAATCTGTGAGGTTCTGAGGAATTGTCTCTCCACAGCCATTCATTCCCATTTGGGTATGGTCAGGCATGCACTAACTGAGAGTTAGGAAAAAGAAATATAAAATAAAATTATACAGAGGGTCCCAAATAAAACACAGAGTCATCCATATACCAAGAAAAAGCATTTGACTTTGATGTGCTGGGCTGATCTCTCAGAGATGTGGCAGGTGAGGAAGAGGAAACAATTCCACACGTGAGCACTAATGAGGAGTGAAAGGAGGGCTGCGTTTCACTGCTTGATGTTTAAAGAAGGAAATATGTGTTCAGTAACAGCTGGTTTTTAATGCTGTAATGCCCCAGTGAGTGCTAATTGCTCTGTAAGGCATATGCAGCACCTGCACCCATCTCTGTTGTGTTTTGCGGAGGAAACCACCTGATTTGCTTTCAGGTGCCCAGAAATCTACAGGCAACACGATTGTCCCCCAGTCCTCAGCACTGGGGAGGCCACACCTTGAGTCTTGTGTCCAGTTCTGGGCACCTCAGCACAAGAGAGATATCGAGGTGCTGGAGCGAGTACAGAGGAGGGACACAGAGCTGGTGAGAGGCCTGGAGAATAAGGCTTATGAGGAACGATTGAGGGAGTTGGGGTTGTTTAGTTTGAGGAAGAGGAGGCTGAGGGGAGACCTCATCCCTCTCTACAACTGCTTGAAAGGACATTGTAGAGAGGTTGGTGCTGGTCTCTTCTCACAGGTAATGAGCGACAGAACAATGGGAACAGCTGCAAGCTGCAGCAGGGTAGGGTTAGGTTGGATTTGAGGAAAAATTTTTGACAGCAAGAGTGGTCAGAGCCTGGAATGGGCTGCCCAGGGAGGGGGTGGAGGCCCCATCCCTGAATGTGTTTAAGATTCAATTAGCTGTGGTGTTGAGGGATCTGGTGTAGGGGAGAACTTTGTAGAGTAGGGCTGATGGTTGGACTCGATGATCCCAAGGGTCTCTTCCAACCAAAATGATTCTATGAATCATAATTCTATGTAATTCTATGTAAAAACTCTAAAGGCCTTGACACTTTAAATTTAGGCAAAAGATTACGTATGAGAACAAAACTAGTTATCCTTCATTTGTGTTTTGCATAAACCATAAGTAATGTTTTATAACAATGATTTATAATGATGTTTGATTAACAATGAATGTATGAACTTTGGAAGAGAGGGGAGGTCTGTGGTGAAGCCTACAGGGATGTAGTGAGGATATGCAGGGAGAAAGTTAGGAAAGCCAAAGCACAGCTGGAGCTCAACCTAGCTTCAGCTGTTAAGGACAATAAAAAATTGTTTTACAAGTACATAAACAACAAAAGGAGGGTGAGGGAAAATCTTCCTCACTTATTGGATACAGAAGGGAACAAAATTACAAATGATAAGGAAAAGGCTGAGGTGCTCAATGCATACTTTGCCTCAGTCTTTAACAGTGGAACCGGCTGTTCCCTGGAGACTCGGCCACAGGAGCAGGGAGACAGGGAGGGGAACCAGAATGAGGACATCACCATTAACGAGGAAGTGATCAGTGACCTGCTATGCCGCCTAGATGCACACAAGTCTATGGGACCAGATGGGTTACACCCAAGAGTACTGAAAGAGATGGCAGACGTGCTGGCCAAGCCTCTC
>VZTM01040245.1:140844-194371 GCA_013400555.1 Jacana jacana
GATTGAGGGAGTTGGGGTTGTTTAGTCTGAGGAAGAGGAGGCTGAGGGGAGACCTCATCACTCTCTACAACTGCTTGAAAGGGCACTGTAGAGATATTGGTGCTGGTCTCTTCTCACGGGCAATGAGCGACAGGACAAGAGGGAATGGCTGCAAGCTGCAGCAGGGTAGGGTTAGGCTAGACATTAGGAAAAAATTTTTCACGGAGAGAGTGGTCAGTCAGTGGAATCAGCTGCCCAGGGAGGTGGTGGAGTCACTCTCCCTGACTGTGTTTAAGAGCAGATTAGATGTGGTGTTGAGAGATCTAGTGTAGGGGGGAACTTGTAGAGTAGGGCTGATGGTTGGACTTGATGATCCCAGGGGTCTCTTCCAACCTAAATGATTCTATGATTCTATGATAAGCAACAGAAACGATGGCAAATTTTATATAATACAAATGTTATTGTTTTCCATCCCACTGGACAATAATTCTCTGAACAATCTTGAGGTCAAAATTTCACATCAGAACAGACTTGAATGAAGACGAAGAAAGGATTATATGCAACCTTAGTTTGGTATTTCAATGTCAGGATTTAAGATTTCAAAAATAGGAAAATGTAGAAGTCAATAAAGTTTAAGAGTTCTGCAGTAAGGTAGGAAAGTTGTAGAGAAAATAAAAGAAAAAGTCCGTTCTTTACCCTTGCTGGAAAGGACAAATACGTGACTATCACTTTTTTGTTATGAACTATGCCTTTAAGAACAATTTTTTTATTCTTATTGTTTCACTTACAGCATCTTTTCAAGTTTTTATTCTCACCATATTGAAAAGAAAACAATCCCGTTATTCCTTCTGGTTTTAATAAAATAAGGGGAGAAACCTTTTTGAAGCCGCAATTGGATTTGTCTCTCTTTGCATCTGGTTAAAAATCAAAACTGAAAAATCCTATTATTTGCATATTTATTTATATTTAATTATTCCCAGGACTGTAAACTTTCTCTGAAGAGAATTACAGACAATGGAATGACTATAATTCGTTTCATTTCTATTTTCTCCCTTCATTATTGGATACTCCAAGGGTACCCCATTTCTCTACAGAGAAGAAACTTGGGCTACACCAACGTTACCCAAAAACTGGTGAGCCAACAAATGTAAGCTTTTTGTGTTCCAAACTCCTCCTCCTGTCAGAAAGGCAGACAAAAACCCCTTCAGCCCAGGAATGTATAAACTTTACGCACTGAGCATCACATCCATCCATCCCCTATTAAATTTTCATTTCTTTTTTCTGCTGCTCAATATCTCAGTATTTTGCTAACCATTTCCATCCCTATTTTTTATATATCCTTCCAAAAGTGACTCACCAGCTCTCTGCCCATGATCATACTCCCTCCCAGAAAGACTTTGGCTTTGTTTGCACCGGCGGCCAAACTCCCATTTTACTGCAGGGAAGCCAGGATTTAACTCTTTTTAGGTGTGTTTCCTGTTGTAGGTTATTGTTCCAAGACGGAGATGATTTAAGGTGCCGTCTCACAACCGGTTTAAGTTAAACAAGGTCTGTAATGCCCCTGTGAGTCAGACCTGCCTGCCCCTACTTCAGGTGACTAGCACTTCCCAACCTTGGGCTAGTGGGAGTGCTTGGGTGGCTCAGCATGAGCTCGTCCAGGGAGCTCCTCTCTCTGAAGTCTTTTTTGGGTTGACTTTTGGCCCAGCTCAGCCTCACTCCTCAATACCTTCTTGGAGGTTTCTTGCTCAGACACAGACCTCTTTAAACAGGCAATCAGAAGAGCTGAGGTTAAAATACAGCTAAATATTTTTTCAATTCGGTGTCAAACCAGTTAAATCAAACCAGGGTCATGGATGGTTATTAAAGTTAAAACAGAGGATACCACCAGGAAGAATCTTCATCGAAAATAACAATACTACGTCCCCTTGAAATACCATTTTTATTTTCCTTGGTAGGGGAAGCTGGAATCTGATAGCCCACAAATTGAGGGAAAATTCAGTAGATACTAGAAATTAGTTTAAGGAGTTCTTTTAACACCTCCTGTTTTTAATTCAGTTTATGAAAAGAATATTGTATGTATTATCTTGAGCTCACAGGCAACACACAGAAAATGCCAAAACTTTCACAGCTCCAAAGCAAATGGTTAGAAGTTGACTTTGCTCAAAAAAAAAGACAATAAGCTTAAATGAACACTCTTTCTGTCTACAGAAGAAAAACCAAGACCAATAACAAGTGTTACACGGACTAAGAATACAGAATTACATACTACAGCTTCCAGTGTCAGCTCACACTTACTGTAACTCCAAGCCATGTAATACCAAAGATAACTCAGATCCTTGTAATTAAATCATAGAATCATTCAGGTTGAAAAAGAAAGACCCTTGGGATCAAGTCCAACCATCAAGCCCCACTCTACAAAGTTCTCCCCTACACCAGATCCCTCAACACCACAGCAAAACGACTCTGAAACACAGTCAGGAACGGTGACTCCACCACCTCCCTGGGCAGCCCATTCCAGGCTCTGACCACTCTTTCTGGTAAAAAATTCTTTCCTCATGTCCAGCCTAACCCTACCCTGCTGCAGCTTAAAACCATTCCCTCTCGTTCTATTGCTAATTAGAACTAGAACTAGATTTTCTGAAATATCTTATTCCTTGTGTCTAAATGGGAATAACTTTCATCAATGCAGGCAGGTTTAGACTGTGTCCACAGTGAAGGTGACTGGAGATGTTTTACCACTTCATCTGTACTGGCATGGTTAAAACTACACAAAATTAAATATATATATACAATTATATAAAAATATGTATAAACACAATGTATAATAAATAGACATAATATATATAGTAATATATATAATACTTTCTGTCGTGCAATTTGTTAAGACAGCAAACGAAGTGGAGAAACGGGCTGCTTGACAGCGTAGGTGCAACTGTAGTGGGCTGAACAGCAGTTTAGAGGTGCTTTTATTTTACAAACTGTCTCTCCTCTCATTTTAATCACGGCTTGCCAAACCTCATTTTGGCTACTGAAAGGTATCAGAAGCTGCCTTTCTGAAAAAGCATTTGATCCCTTTCTATTCAGCTATAAACGATCCTTCACTTCACTCCATTCTTTCTTCTCCACATTTATTCTTCCTCCATCCTCTTATTTGCTTTCAGCAACTACAACCATTAGCAAAAAAATTATTCCACTTCAATTTAATTTTCTGAAATGGAACACTCTCAGAATCTCCTCACATGCAAAACACTACCATAAAAAACAGCTGGCCAAGCAACAGCCTTTTCCTATATGTGGAATCAACCATATTCAAGTAAGAGCAGGTAACAAAGTTTGGATTCAGTCATGTTATTTACTCTTTGCCAAATTATTTACTGCTTGCAGCTGTTAAAATTACATTTATCTTAGGATTTTTAAATTCAGAGTTGCACTTGAAATCCTCCTTCATTGGTAAAACCTCACACCTTGCAACAAACAATAAAATTAAAATTCTACCTGGTCAGGGGAAGAAACAACAGTCTGTGAGCAGCAAACCTAACGACTCTTGAACTCTTCTTGGGGATTTCTGTTGTGTCCCAGTAATTCCTTCATGCTCATTTCAGCTGTTTCCCTCCTTATTTCTCACAGCATCCTCTCCCCAGTCATTCTTTCTGCCCGTCTTTCTTCTTTTCCCCTCCTTCATTAAGGAGAGGAAACTCAAACTTTCATCTCCTTCAAACAGCTTGTCCCAAATTGCCTCAGCAAGTCGGCAGATGCTTGGCTTGATTCAGAGCCCTAACACCCATCAGTGTGCGATGGCACCTCTTTAGTTTGGATTGAAGCTTCAGGGGTGGCTCTAATGAGATGGTCTTCTATCCACATACCGATTTACAGGAAATTTGGAAGAAATTTCAGATATTTGAGACCTATCAAATTCTGTCAGTAGCTGGAAAAGTTAGTAGGGGGAGAACTCAGACAAAGGGCACAGCCTCAAAACCAGCCTCACAGGAAACCAGGGGCTACAAAACTTAGAGAGGGCAAAAAGTGGTTCACAGGAGATATCGTGACTGGTTTACATCACACTAAGCTCACGGCTTTTGCAACTGTTACTGTGAACGTTTCCACCAGTTAAATACACGTTGGATAAAAGCAGCATTTCCCTTTTGATCAGATTTCAGCAGTCAGAGGTTTTTAAGCTTTCAACCTTGAGATACCGTACGTACGGGGTCTCTGGCAGACTCCCCCTGCCTGATGTTGCAACCAACCCAAACCAGCATCCCCTCCTCCAGCAGAGGTTGCTACTCTTCCAGCTTCCTTAATGAACTGGGCTGAGAACAACAGTGATTCACAAGCAGATTTACGAGCAGATCAGATGTCCCTGCCCTGAGGGCTTCCATATCTATTAAAAGCGCAGGCAGGAATCACAGTGCAGACATTTTCACATTCTGACCTAAAAGCTTGGACCAAACCCACCCAGCTCCTTTTACGGGCCTGCAAACACCTCATCACAACCCTTCACGTTAATTTAGTTGTCTGGGAATTGTAGCTGTAGTTCAAACCCTGCGTTTTCATCTGCTCCCTGACATTTCCCAACCACAAAACTCACCCGCCGGCACATTGTTAAATTTTAGAAAATTCTTCACTTGTTTCTGGTCTTGACCAACTTGGGTATGTTTGTGTCATGTGGCAAATATCATTTTCCTGACCACCTCTACCTCCTGATGGAGAGGAGAATCATTGAATCATCTTGGTTGGAAGAGACCCTTGGGATCATCGAGTCCAACCATGAGCCCCACTCTACAGAGTTCTCCCCTACACCAGATCTCCCAACACCACATCTAATCTACTCTGAAACACAGTCAGGGATGGGGGCTCCACCACCTCCCTGGGCAGCCCATTCCAGGCTCTGACCACTCTTGATGGGAAGAATTCTTTCCTAATGTCTAGCCTAACCCTACCCTGCTGCAGCTTGAAGCCATTCCCTCTTGTTCTATTGCTAATTCCCTGTGAGAAGAGACCAGCACCAACCTCTCTACAATGTCCTTTCAACCAGTTGTAGAGAGTGATGAGGTCTCCCCTCAGCCTCCTCTTCCTCAAACTAAACAATCCCAGCTCCCTCAATCGTTCCTCATAAGATTTATTCTCCAGGCCCTTCCCCAGCTCCGTGTCCCTCCTCTGCACTTGCTCCAGCACCTCCAGATCTCTCTTGGGTTGAGTACTGACATATGAAGCTAGAACAGTCTAATGGAGGCACTCCACAGCTACTGGATTGCTAAAGTAATAAATATTGAAAAGCGTAGCAAGTATTGCTTCATTCCTATCTGTTTGCCACAGGGGCAGCTTCTAATCCGTGACAGCACTTTACTTCTCATCCTGGGAACACTCTCCTTCCTTACTGCCCATTTGTGAAAGGCTTTGACAAAGTGTTTTTCATGAAAGCCCATAGACAATATTTTGCCAACACCTTCATAGTATCATAGTTACACACATAAAAAAGGAAAATTCATCTGTGCTCAAGCCTAGTCACCAAAGCCACCCCATTTGTATAGTTTTCCCAGGAGAAAAATAACTTGACATCACTATGCACATCCACCTTTAAAAAGGGAATAAAAATCTCCTAAAATTGTTGGTTTACTGAATATTGAGAGAAAAGAGGAAGCAATAATTAAGCATTTAGTGTTTGAGCCCAATATTAACCTCGGAAGTAGCGTCATAGCTGACATCCTAACCATCCCTTTCTCGTAAGAAGCTGTGAAATATTTATACTGAAACCTCTCCAACGTCTTCTATCTCAAAATTGGACCCAATAATTAATCAAACTGCATAGGTAAACTGAGAGAAAAAATTAAACTGCAATTTTTTTAGTGAGTGACACTGAGACAGGACGTACCGTGTGACAAACCAGCCTGTAACTCTCCGTGTCACAAAACCGATGCTAGTAACCTACACGGAAATACTTAGGTATTTGTAATTCTTGGATGTTCTGGGATTTATTTATAGTTCTTGGAATGGCAGGTCAATGGCCATCAAAACAGCCCGGTCAGAGGAGGTTAACAAGGAAAGGAAATGGGATTTAAGTGTTTATTCCTGAGGAGACACCGAACGTGCTTGTAAGCTCCATAATGCTGTTGTTTCAGAGACGCAAGGAGCCTTCACAGACAGGTGACTTGAAGTACTGCATAAAAGGTGATGATACACCCCTGAGAGTCCAAGTCTTAAGTTACAGTTATGAACTTTCTGGAATTTCATTTTGTGGCAAAGCTGAGAGTGAAGAAATGTGGTTTCACCCTGAATTCACAATTCTGCCAGGGGAAACCTCTCTTCCATTAAATGCTTTTTGTAAATCCTGGCAGCTTCCCCTCTGGTGCAGCCTGGTTACACAGAGAACCGTACCTATTTCACAGCCAAAATCCCTTTACTTCCTATCAGGCAGACTGCCTTTAAGGAACAATGCAGTGCCAAGGGGGCACATGGGCTATTTACTCTCTACCTGAATTTCAGCTCATTTTCTGAACTGAACCTGCAAAGGGACAATAGCTGAGGGCCCATCCTGTTACTTCTGTCAGTGCTTTTACACAGTGTATTTGCTGTACTGTTAGTTAAGGAACGCCCCTCTGCAGGTGAAAAGAGCAGAAGCTTTTCAGACTTGAGCAACTCTTCTGGACCTCTGATAACAGAAATGTAGAAATCAAGAACAATGTTCCAGATTCTCACCCCTTCTTTTAGGAAGAGCAACTTTAAGCTGATAAGGAAAAAGATATCTTTGGTGTTACCTTTTCTTTATTTCACACATTTCATCCTACTATCTCTTCTAGCTGAACTTCAGCAAAAGTATTTCAGTGATAAATGCCTTCGCGTTAACAGCAGACAACTGGTGTTCTGACATCCACGTTAATCACAGAAACACAGAATGGTTAGATTTGGAAGGGACCTTAAAGATCATGGAGTTCCAAACTCCCTGCCCTGGGCAGGGACAACTCCCACCAGACCAGGTTGCTCCAAGCCCCATCCAGCCTGGCCTTGAATCCCTCCAGGGATGGGGCAGCCACAGCTTCTCGGGGCAACCTCTTTCAGGGTCTCATCATCCTCACAAGAAATAATTTCTTCCTAAAATCTAATCTAAATCTCCCCTCTATCAGCTTAGAACTGTTACCCCTTGTCTTATTGCTTCACTCCCTGATCAAGAGTCCTTCCCCATCTCTTCCAGAGCCCTCTTTAGGGACAGGAAGGCCATTATAAGGTCTGCCCGGAGCTTTCTCTTCTCCCCAACAACCCCAACTCTCTTACCTCACAGGAGAGGCGCTCCAGCCCTCTGAGCATCTCCATGGACCTCCTCTAAACCCACTCCAATCCTTTCAGGTCTGTTCAACAGTATTGTCTCATTAACTTTAAATATATTTTATTCCCAAAATACCAGACTTCCTAGATTTCTACCCAATCCAGAAGGGAATTACTCCAGGTTTCCTACATATTCACAATCATTTTGGTAAGGGTGGGTGGGTGTCAAGAGGAAGGGACCAGTCTTTTCTCCATGGTGCCCAGTGACAGGACAAGACGACATGGGCACAAACTTGAACATAAGAAGTTCTATCTAAACATGAGGAGGAACTTCTTCACTTTGAGGGCGGCAGAGCCCTGGCAGAGGCTGCCCAGAGAGGTGGTGGAGTATCCATCTCTGGAGACATTCCAAACCCACCTGGACACATTCCTGTGCAACCTGCTGTGGGTGACCCTGCGCTGTCAGGGGGTTGGACTGGATGATCTCCAGAGGTCCCTTCCATCCCCAGATCATTCTGTGATTTTGTGGTTGGTTTTGTCTATGAGACAGTGAAGTGATGTTGGAACCTGCTTGTTGCTATCACACGAGCCTGAGAAAGTTAACCTGGCACCATTCAGCATCTGCCTCCCAGAACACAAGGCCTGGGAGTTTCCAAGGAGCTGGACACCTGCAGCTTAAAGAAACCCTAGCTCTAGCCAAAGGGGAGGTTTACACACTTAAGTCAAAATGCCATTGCAACCGCCTCCTAACTGCAGGGTTTGGCTGTCTACCACGCTTGCCAAACAGGAGACAGGCAGCCCTGGGTCTGTAATTGCACAAGGCACACGGGGGGGGGGCCCAGATCTTGCCAGTCCCATCTGGTTCCTCCGTGAAATCGGACATTCTTGTCGATTTCACAGCCCCTATATTAGCAGGGAAACTGACAAGGATGACAATTTCAGCAGCCCGCAGCAGGGAACGGGCATTGGCAGACAAAGAGCAAATTTTAGCATTCCTCTTTCAAATTTGTTCCTATTTGGAACACAACATTAAAAAAAACCCTAAATAATGAAAATATCTGCTATTCAGCCTGATCTAATCTTTGCACCTCCCCTTTCAGGCATGTCCAAACAGCCGTAGAATTTCCAAGTTAAAAGTGCACTGAAAAAATGATCTGCCGCTTTCAGTGATCCCCCAGGGTGCAGGGAGACACAGAAGAAAGACGTAACTACGTGTCACAGGAGATGCCCTGTCCTTCTGTCAGCAGCAAACCACAAGATCATTCTCAAACTGTAAGTCCTGACTTCAAATTTTAAACCCTGGAGCAATCCCCCTCCCTCCCTTCATGGCAATGTCTCAGGAATTGGGGGATTGGACTAGATGATCTTTCAAGGTCCTTTCCAATCCCTGATATTCTGTGAATAATACCCTACTGTCAGTAATACAGAACAGCCAAATCCTACCCTCAGAGAAATGTATCTGTATCTATATACACATATATGCAAATATATACGTGTATATGTGCATTACAGACTATCCTGATGGAGATTACCTGAGGTCATTCATCTAAATATCCTGACTTATATTCTCCCAACAGCAGAGACTATGATTCTGCAGATTATTTCAGGAAATGAACAACACCCAGATCACTGCTCCAGTCATCTCCTTGAAAAAGTCATTTAAAATAGAGGCATTCGTGATGAGTTCAGCTTTAAGCACTGAATCATTTCCAGTGTACAATTATATTTCAGTTTAGAATCATAGAATCATTTAGGTTGGAAGAGACCCTTGGGATCATCAAATCCAACCATCATCCCTGCTCTACAAGTTCTCCCCTACACCAGATCCCTCAACACCACAGCTAAACGACTCTGAAACACAGTCAGGGATGGGGACTCCACCACCTCCCTGGGCAGCTGATTCCACTGACTGACCACTCTCTCTGTGAAAAACTTTTTCCTAATGTCCAGCCTAACCCTACCCTGCTGCAGCTTGCAGCCATTCCCTCTTGTTCTGTCACTAACTGCCCGTGAGAAGAGACCAGCACCAACCTCTCTACAATGCCCTTTCAAGCAGTTGTAGAGAGGGATGAGGTCTCCCCTCAGCCTCCTCTTCCTCAAACTAAACAATCCCAACTCCCTCAATCGATCCTCATAAGCCTTGTTCTCCAGGCCTCTCACCAGCTTTGTTGCCCTGAAACTGTGTGGTAAGGTGACCATTCCCCTGTACTGGGCGCTGGTGAGGCCCCATCTTGAGTTCTGGGCCCCTCAAAAAGAGGGGCTGGAGCAGGTCCAGAGAAGGGCAACAGAGCTGGTCAGGGGTCTGGAGAACAGGTCTTATGAAGAGAGGCTGAGGGAGCTAGGGGTGTTTGGCCTGGAGAAGAAGAGGCTGAGGGGAGACCTTCTCACCCTCTACAACTCCATGAAAGGAGGGTGTAGCCAGGGGGATTGTTCTCCCAAGTCACAGGCAATAGGCCAAGAGGAAATGACCTCAAGTTGCACTGGGGAGATTCAGATAGGATTTTAGGAATAATTTTTACACAGAAAGGGTTATTACACACTGGAATGGGCTGCCCAGGGAAGTGATGGAATCATCATCCCTGAAGGTATTCCAAAGATGAGTTGACACAGTGCTCAGTGACATGGTTTAGTGACTTTTTTTGCTTTAATCAGGTTGATCGTTGGCCTAGATGATCTTAAAGGTCCCTTCTGACCTAGACAATTCTATCATTCTATAAACCAAATTTCCTGTTGGATACTTGTCAGCATTGTTCTACCAGGCAGCAGAACTGAGACCACACCTGGCAGACAGCACAGAAATAAGAACAGAGGAAGTGCAACTCAAGTGGGGAGAAAAGTGAGGGCCGTGCTTGGCTGGAAAGAGGCACAGAGAACAAGAAAAATGTTAATCACACACTGAAAAACTATCTTGTAAGTTCAAATGAAAGGTGCAACAGAACCCTAAGCCCAGTATTTCTGAATTTCTGATTCAATGTCCTGCTGTTTCGCTTCTCGTATGTGCACACCTTGGTTATATGTTTGATGACCCACTTACTACGGGCTCCTTCAGGTCGTCCTGCGGGTGTAGCTCTGTCACAAAAGGAATTGCCTATAAATGCACTTTACTTTTTACCTGTTAAGCTCTACTTCTGCCTTCTTTGCTCTCACATTCTTTTCTTGTTCATTCCAACTCACTTCAGTTAATACATGGCCCACCCTGGCACAATAATTCACGTTTCTGGTCTCTTTGAGAAATTAAGAGTTGAATTGCAGCAACAGATGTAGGTAAATGCTTTATTCTCTACAGCATATTCAAGCTACCAATGGTTTCCAATAGCATTTTCTCTACAAGCTTGCAACTGTTTGCAATGAACACCTTAGTTTGTCACAAATCATCTCACTGAAGGGAAAATGAGCAATGTGTGTGCTCTAGAAATAGGTATAATATAAAAGCACCTTTTCAATGTGTTCTCTTGTCCTTTCCTCTGATCTTCCACAAGGAAGTGACCACTCACACGCTAAAAAATAATATAATAATGTATCACTAGTGGTTTTTATATTAAAGGCTGTTAAGCCTTTCATATTCATAGGTCAAAAGCTTTTCTAAACATTTTGTAGAAAGATCCCCTTAAAAAGCAGATGACTTTATCCTAATGCTACATTTCCTTCCACAAAATGATTTGTGAAACAAACTATTTCCCCCCCTTAGAAGATAAAGGGAAGCATTAGACTTTTGTTTCAAATAAACCACGTCTCTGAACACTGCCTTCTTTCAACAGACTTAACTAACTCAGCCAGTTATTTAAGATGGGCTTTTGTATAAGCAAATCAAACAACAACAAGAAAATAATCCAGAAGCTAAAATAGTCACACCTTAACTCACTAGAAAAACAGTGGCAGGATTAGAACCATTAAAAACTCATTTTTTCCACGTGATTCTAACAAAAGACCAGGTGTGCTACAAACTAAAAGTAAAGTCTGAAAAGACAAAGCCATACATACACAAGGCAAAATTTGCCTGGCTACAGAGATGGAAACCCTTTAAACTCATTTGCCCTACATCTTGGAAGAAAACAAAGTGCACAATCACAGAATCACAGAATATCAGGGATTGGAAGGGACCTTGAAAGATCATCTAGTCCAATCCCCTGCCAAAGCAGGAACACCCAGAGCAGGTCACACAGGAACGCCTCCAGGCAGGTTGGGAATGTCTGCAGAGAGAAGGAGACTCCACAGCCTCCCTGGGCAGCCCCTGCCAGTGTTCCCTCACCCTCATAAGGAAGTTTTTCCTCGTATTTCAGTGGAACCTCTTCTGTTCCAGCTTGCACCCATTGCCCCTTGTCCTATCACTGGATGTCACTGAGAAGAGCCTGGCTCCATCCTCCTGACACTCACCCTTTACAGATTTATAAACATTAATAAGGTCACCCCTCAGTCTCCTTTTCTCCAAGCTCAAGAGACCCAGCTCCCTCAGCCTTTCCTCATATGGGAGATGCTCCATTCCCTCAATCGTCTTGGTAGCCCTGCCCTGGACTCTCTCCAGCAGTTCCCTGTCCTTCTTCAACTGAGGGGCCCAGAACTGGACACAATATTCCAGATGGGGTCTCACCAGGGCAGAGTAGAGGGGGAGGAGAACCTTTCTCGACCTACCAACCACCCCCCTTCTACTACACCCCAGGATGCCATTGGCCTTCTTGGCCATGAGGGACCAGTGCTGGCTCATGGTCATCCTGCTGCCCACCAGGATCCCCAGGTCCCTTTCCCCTACACTGCTCTCCAACAGGTCATTTCCCAACCTATACTGGTACCTCAGTACCTCAGCAGAAGAGGTTTGACAGCAGCTGTATCATTAACTTCTTCGGTTTTGCAGTGATCAAGATAAACTTAATTAAATTAATGGTACAAGTTGCACGTGTGTCACTACTTTCAATCAAAATGAAAAACAACCCCAAATTAATCTAACTTTTTTTTTAATCCCATGCAGTATGGCTTTGGAATAGCCAATGAGCAGAAATTGCTACCAACAAAAAACATTTTGTTTTCATAAGAAAGTATCAAATTAGTTAAAACTGTAAATGGCTGAAGTTGGAGATACTTTTAATTTCTACACATTTACATTTTCTTTCAAGAGGGTTTTGGGTGTTTTGGGTTTTTTTTGCTGGTCTCTTCACTGAAACTACTTTTAAACCTTATTCAGTGATAAAAATTTTATAGAATCAATATCATTTCATACCCAGGAAAAGAACACCATAATCACTGTCACTAAGCAGGAATGAACTCAACAAATTTTGTGGTAGAAGGGTGAATCAAAGATGCCCAGTTTGATGGCCCCTTTGTGTTTCACTTCTCCTTTTCCCACCCAAATCAGACACAATTACCTGTAGTTTTGTGGTACGTACCAATGTATGTTCAATTGAGCACAGGTTGCAGGCTGGACATTGGGAAAGAATTCTTCCCAGGGAGAGTGGTCAGTCAGTGGAATGGGCTGCCCAGGGAGGTGGTGGAATCCCCATCCCTGAATGTGTTTAAGAGTCATTGAGATGTGGTGTTGAGGGATCTGGTGTAGGGGAGACCTTTGTAGAGTGGGGCTGATGGTTGGACTCGATGATCCCAAGGGTCTGAATGATTCTGTGATAAACTACTTCAGGATTTTGGTCTGCAAGTCATTTTCCAGCACTATTTAAGTGTCACAATTGGCAAGTCTGGCATTCACTACATGTTAAGTTAATTACAAATGCTATAAATTTATATTAAGCTCAAATGCATCACAACAACAACAAAGTTCATTCTTGCAAAAATTGAAACTCATCATCCATAGCTGAATAGCTGCAATTTCTTCTCTTCCCTGCGCATTTATTCCTTTCCCTCTGCTTAAGTGACTGATTTGCCATCGGGTTTGCAAAATTTGGGATAAATTACAAATATAAGCAGGCAGCAGGAGCCCTCACCAGCACCAATTGTTGAGATGACTCTGCTACATCCTGACAAGTGCTGCTCTCCGAGCTCACTCCCTTCTACATTAATCAAGATGACATCAGCCAGTTATTCACCATTTGTCTGATTAGCTGAGCCGGCCGGCAGGCTTACAGGATCACTGACCTGGACTTGGTCAAACTGGCAAAAAGAAACACATTTTGTTATCATGGGCAAATCTGGGCAGTTTCCAAGGCAGCCATGGTAACGCAGGCTATATTTTTTTCCCCTCAGTACAGCGTTTCGTGATTATACAGAAGAGTAAGATGTTGTCTCCCTCGTGTGAAAATGTGATTTTTCAATTTCAGGGATAAAAATAACTGAATCTTTTCTGTTACAGGACGTACACTTATCTACAACCACAGGTTTCAAATTCAGGTTCGTTGCAAGAAGTAGCAAAACCCCCTATGTTGTCGGAGTTCACCACGGCGAGCTAGAGAACAGGAGCTAAAACTGCTTCTGCGCCCTCGCAGCCACCATGCAGCCTTCACCGGGAACCTGCAGACATCCCTCACTAGAATAAAGCACCTATTGTATCTTCATAACCTTTGAAAAGCAAAATGCCACGGGTTTAGAGTATACCGTTTTATTTTCAGTCTTGCTGTACGTATGTTGGGTTTTTTTTTTCTTTCTTTTTTTTTTCCGCTTCAAAGTTAAGCACTTCGTTCGCCTTTTAACTGGATTAAATCGAATTTAAATTCCGATTAAACCGCCCATAAGGAAAACCGCCAGCGCCCTCTGGTGGGAACCGCATCCCTCCGCCGACACCGGCGTCACTGTCCGGGGACCACTCCATCTAGCCACGCAAATCAATAATCATATTTAATTCCATTCCTCTACTTCGTATTTCCTAGTCACCCACTAGGTGTGGAACTAGACCTGTAAACTGGAGAAGCATTCCCTCGTCTGCCCAAAGCAAGGGTGAGTGTCAGGAGGACGGAGCCAGGCTCTTCTCAGTGACATCCAACGATAGGAGGGTGCAAGCTGGAACAGAGGAGGTTCCACTTAAATATGAGGAAAAACTTCTTCAGGGTGACAGTGACTGAACACTGGCAGGGGCTGCCCAGGGAGGTGGTGGAGTCTCCTTCTCTGGAGACATTCAAAACTTGCCTGGAGGCGTTCCTGTGTGACCTGCTCTGGGTGTTCCTGCTCCAGCAGGGGGATTGGACTGGATGATCTTTCAAGGTCCCTTCCAATCCCTGATATTCTGTGATTCTATGATATTTAGTGTCCATTTTTACTAAAAAATACAAGACAGGTTTATAAAGAATATCCTGCAACTCACTTAGCTGGCTATTTAGCTGCGTGTTTAAAAGACAATTCATTAGAAACAGTAAACCACATTTCTTGCATTGGCTCGTTATTCTAAAATAATCTGAAAACTCTTACAAACTCAACATGAAACAAGGAACACCAGAGTGAAGGGCTAAACCTGTGGGATCCCAACTTAACTGCAAATGGACATAACAGTCCATACAACGTGTCGGGGCATTAACGCACTAAGAAACGGTCTCCTTGTTTTAATAAAGGTGTTTGCGGGGTCGAGGCCTAAGCCTGTTCACAACAGCACTGGCAGTAAACAGTTCAGCATGGCCTTTAACGATGCAGATTCATCTACAATGTAAGATCACTGGACAGAGGGACAGAGGCACAGAGGCCTTGTCTTGGTTTAAGCCAATCTCCCCTCTTTCAGGTTAGAACTCTTCCCACTCATCCTGTGGCTCCACTCTCTGATCAAGAGTCCCTCCCCATCTCTTTTGGAGCCCTTTTAGGGACTGGAAGGGGCTCTAGGGTCTCCCTGGAGCCTTCTCTTCTCCAGGCTGAACAACCCCAACTCCGATTCACCATCAGCGATTCTCCGAGTCACCGATTCCCCATCATCCCATTTTAAGATGGGAGTGGAATCAACATAGGAGGTAGCATCTGCTGATGAAGATGTTCTAGCTTCATTAGATCACACTTCAACTCTCTCAGCCTGTCCTCACAGGAGATGTGCTCCAGCCCTCTGAGCACCTTCGCAGCCGTACTTTGCTGATGGCAGAGGAGGACAACTGTCCATCTGTCTGTAAGGTACAACTGTAAGACATCATCTTTCAGGACACAAGGTAATGGGCACAAACTTGAACATAAGAAGTTCCATCTCAACGTGAGGAGGAACTTCTGCAGTTTGAGGGTGGCAGAGCCCTGGCAGAGGCTGCCCAGAGAGGTGGTGGAGTCTCCATCTCTGGAGACATGGAGACATTCATATCCACCTGGACACGTTCCTGTGCAACCTGCTCTAGGAGGACCTGTGTTGGCAGGGGGGTTGGACTAGATGCTCTCCAGAGGTTCCTTCCAAGCCAGTATCAGTCTTTTATTCTGTTATTCTATAACGAGGACTGTGTTGTATGGGTCACAGCAACATCTCTTTGAAATCATTATACCAGTTGCATTTTAAGTAACGCTGCCTTGTTGCCGGTATCATGCTGAAGTGTTTCAGGGATTTTGGTGACAAGAGGTTGTTGCTGATCATCCTCAGAGATTCTATCTGCCTGCATGTCTAATTTTGTGATGTGGTTTTGCACCAAATACACCCATCTTTTATCACCTCATACTCTATCAGACAAAGTTTCCAGTTACACCTAAGTAAACCCATATGCTCTCTATTGCCTACTCACTGGTTTTTTTTGAATTCTCCATTAGGCTTGTTTGACCTGGAGCCCAGGTGTTAATGCTACACTTTCACCTCACCTCAAAGAAGTGTTTGTTTCTTTCTGTTAAATGTATGTTTCTATCACATACCCAGGGATGCCTTCAACTTTGTGCTCGGAGGACTGACTTTTCCATCTCTCTTGTCATTCTGTTCCCACCTCAAGCTGTACTTTAGGTGTGCATTCAGAGCTAAATGGGTCACACTTATTAGTTCTAATAACTTTTACTCAGAGCACTTCACCTCCTCATTTTAATTTCCTGTTGCTGCCCTCACAGCTACTAAGCAATTTATTAACCTTTAAAACCTGCTACCGATTTTTTTTTGTCCCACTACCACTTATTTAGGTAATTCCAGGCATTTCAGCCCACACTGAGGGCTGAGAAGAGGGCAACATCTCTACTGGACTGTAATTACATGTCTAGGTATTTTTATATTAACTTTGTATCTGCACAGTTTTAATACTAATTGCTTTGGCACATTGACTTCTGAAATGTGGCATAAAAATACACGTTATTCTGAGTCTTTATCTGGACGCTACGACTCTTCATCTCTTTTCTCCTCTCTTTCTCTCATCTGTTTTTCTTTCAAAGCTCAGTGTGAACCTGTAATACCCGTTACCAGATATTTTAGATTAAGTAACATAGATATGTTACGAGGGGAATAAGGGAATAGAGCAATCAATCATGAGTGTTTGCACCACAGATATCCTTCTTATGCACGTTATCCAAACCATCTACTGCATCAAACCCCTCTGCATGTTTTCCAGTCACACAGAAAGTTTCCTACCTCATTACCTATTTTACTTTTTCATTCTTCTGAACTCCAGATCTTATCTCTTCGTCCCAGACTGCAAGTTCTGTTTGGTAAAACACATACTGGCACAGTAGTTTACCCAGTTATAGACCAACATTTATTTTCTAATGGATTAATTTTCAGTATTTTCCAATTAGAGTACAAAAGAATTACATTTCAGGGGCTCGTGGCCTTCCCTGCACTAGCAATTCAGAGTCATTCAGGCTCAGAGGAACCTCAGGAGGTCTCCATCTCACTTTCCTGCTCAAAGTAGGGTCAGCCACGTTGGTTAGGTTTTTATCCAACTGAGTCTTAAAAACATCCAAGGTCAGTGCCTCCACAACTGTCCTGGGCAACCTGTTCCAGCAGTTAAATATCCCCATACTGATATTTTTTTTACCCTCCCTCTACATCTAAACAGAGCTGCCCAGTGTCGCTCACCCTCTTGCTGGGCACCTCGGTAAAGACCGTGTCTCCTTCTCCTCAGGAGCCTCCATTTAGGCACAGGGAGGCTGCTCTTTGCTCCCCTTGAGGCCTTCTCATTTCCATGCTAAACAAGTTGAGTTCCCTCAGCTTCACCCCATGGGCAGGACCCCTCTGTTGTGAATGCCAGACAGGCTTAGCAAGGATGTCATCTGCTCTTAGCTCCTAGACTTCCTGCACTTCCACAATCTCTTTAGTACAACAATTTATATCCATGCATTTAACATTTTCTTTTTTTTTTTTTCCTTTCATCTCCAGAAGAGCTACCAGAAAACAGAAGCTGTAAGAACAGGGTGAATCTCCCCAAGAAAAAGGCAACATCTCCCCTATTGCTACATCCCACCATATCAAAGTAGACAGATTGGTTGCATCAGGAGGAGCTTCCAGAAAGTTGAACTTCCCATTTGGCCCACATTTCTGTTCCTGGTTTTGGGTTGGGGTTTTGGTTTTTTGCTTTTTCCTTTTAGTGGCCTAGAGGAAGAGCAAAGTGAGGCTCTATTTTTCTCTTTATTCTCCTAACTAGATTTCACATCTCTAAATCACGGACACATCCTCCAATTTGAATGTCTTAGCCTTAGTAGACAATATTACCCTTACAGGAGTGCAAGTACTGGGTCATTGTCATTTCTACCAGGAACACCAGTTATTCTGAAATATCCAGGCTTCTGCTGGAAACTGTGTTAGTGAAGCTCTAGCAGTATTCCCTCGTGCTGTTGCAGTACTTGTCGACTCCCAGTATAACCTTTTCAATGTAAATTTTTTTCCTATATCCAATCTGGACCTCCCCTGGCCTAACTTGAGTTTTTTTCCTATTGTCCTACCTCCCGTGACTTGTCTTACCCTACAGGCAAAGGCAATCTCCACTAAACCCTGTTTATCTTCTCTTGTTATAAAACGTAAATATATCACCAGGCAGAATTTCAGCTGTGCTACAATGATCAAACTAATCAACATTTGCAAAACTACTCTACTCTACTACTCTACAAAGTTCTCCCCTACACCAGATCCCTCAACACCACATCAAATGGATTCTTCAGAAGTATAACAGCTTAATTGTTTCTTCTGTCTAAACCTTCATTGACAACTCTGATGTGAGTGCTAAGAGGGTACCAGTCAGTTTCATGCTGCTAATACCTAAATAAATCAATCAAACTGAAAAAGATTCTCGTGAACACACATAAAAAACCTGCATTGTAAGTAGGGTATGCAGTAAAATCATCTTCTAAAAATAGCAGATTTTCTCCCCCCTCTCCCCCCCCCATTCCAAACCTAAGAGCATGAAGTTTTGTAATTTTTTAAGGATAAGCAATGAATACTGAACTCTGAAGGGAACAAGTGAAGTAGCTGTATGCCTGTATGCAACAATGCCCTGCAACTCAGCGATGGCAGAAAGCCATGATCTGAAATTAGTTATACTGCACATAAGCAGTGTAAAAAGCACTAAAGCAGTTAATGGATTAATGCAGTACATAATAAAAAAAATAAATCAATCCCAGGATCATGCAGGTACTGATCTGGAAAATATAGCAATGAAAAACACGTGTGTTTGCCAACAGAAACTAAAGTTCTTTATATTCCCTTCAAAAGAAAATAAACCACCCTTCCTGTGCTGCATTTTGCCATATCTTCAATCATAGAAACGAAAGGTTGGAAAGGACCTACAAGATCATCTGGTCCAACCATCCTCCTGTCACCAATACTGCCCACTGAGCTACTAAATCATGTCTGTAGCACCTCATCCGGACACTTCCTGAACACCACCAGGGATGGTGACACCACCACCTCCCTGGGCAGGCCATCCCAGTGCCTGACCACTCCTGGGGAGAAAAAGCTTTTCCTGACATCTCATCTACATCTCCCCTGGTGCCATTCCCTTGAGTCCTATCAGTAGTTCTCTGGGGAAGAAATCGACCCCCTCCTCATCACAACCAACCCAGTGTGGCACTTGAGTAAGCCAAGTCATTATCTCTTCTTTTCTGCTAAAACAATTCATGCATCAAACTTAAAAACTACTGGAAAAAAAAAGTATTAATTCACAATTATTTAAGTGTAACAAAAAAGTCCTCTACCACAAGCTTGGTCAAGGTCTGGAACAGGTTGCTCAGAGATGTCATAGAGTCTCCATTACTGGTGAGAGTCAAAAACCCAACTAAACAATGTTCAAAGCAACCTGCTCTACCTGATTGTTTTGACTAAGGGGTTGGACTAGACATCTCCTGCAGCCCCTTCCAAACCTCAACTACTCTGTCATCCTATGAAGACTGGAGTACAAAACCAACAAAAATAAAGCAGAAACAGAGTAGAGCACCGTGTGAGTTTTTTCTGCTTCTTTTTAGATTAAGGTCTAACCAGAAACAAATAATTTGTGATAGTATTCATAAATGTAAGAATGCTGAGTTATTCTCAGACTGTGTATTTCCTGTGCCTTGTTTTTTAGATAAAGTTCTATATGGAGGGACAAATAAACTTGAAATCCATAACTACCTTTTAGCCATCTTAGATTGACCCTTTTTAAAATCACAGAAAGGAGATTGCTGATCACTTTTCTTCAACAAGTTCCCTCCTGTCAGAACTAGTAATTCTAGGAAAGGGAGAGAGCAGTGAGCACAGAGCCTTCTAGAGTGCAATTGAACGTGCAATAGAGTCTACTGGAAAATCACAACCAAATCCTCTGCAGAGGTTACAAATTCACATTGCACAAGCTATCTGTAGCTAGTAATCCTCAAGTGAAACCCACTGAAGTTAGAGCTGTGATACAGCTAAGAAAAAGAAGGAGATGAAAGCCAGTGAGGCTGTTTCTGCTCCTTGTCCATAAATACATCCTCCAAGTAGAACCTGCAAATGATTTATGTAGGAAATCAAATTAAGTACTTTAAGCACCTGAAATGTTTGATATTTCATGGGATTTTGACAAAGCTAGCAGTTTATTAACACACATATACAGTCTTCATTGCATTCACTCCTGAAGGTTGCAAGTTGAGTCCTATGGACCTTCACACTCCTGCTTCAAACACAGGGAGCAGATTCAAACTATTCTATGTTTGATGGGATATTGCACTCCTTAGATTAATCTATAATAAAAAAAGGTATCAGAAAATGCACAGAATTTTTTGCAGTTACCCAGCAGTTCCATGGCATCATCTTCATTGTCGATGTCTTCTTCGGTTACAGATGGAGCTGTGCTTTGAGCAGAATCAAAGGAGTCCTGAGAGAGCATGGCAGCCAGCAGTTTCTTATGTTGCTGCTGTTGCTGTTTCAGTCCTTTGGTCTTTGGCTCCATTTTTAAGCTGTGAGGGAGGAAAGCACAAATTTATGTCACACATTTGTCAAATTACTGAAGCCCATGATATCCTCCAGATCTCAAGGTTAATGCCACCAGATGACACAGAAACCAGCTGGCTGTCACTCAGTCACCGCTTGTGTTTTCAGGGCCTACTTTAAGTTTTTGATTGAATGATGATGCGAAATTTCCCATTGACTTTATGAGAATTAATCAAGTCTAAATAAATCACGTATAGAGAACAGGATGACAGTGACCAACCATTATTGGCTGGTGGCATTGACCACACAGCAACAAAGATGAGAACAAAGAACTGCTCCCTTGAGTGCTATGTTACCATGACCCCACAGGATTAACCACAGAATGGTTTGACTTGGAAGGGACCTTAAAGATCACCGAGTTCCAACCCCCTGCCATGGGCAGGGACACCTCCCACCAGACCAGGTTGCTCCAAGCTCCATCCAGCCTGGCCTTGAACCCCTCCAGGGATGGGGCAGCCACAGCTTCACTGGGCAACCTCTTCCAGGGTCTCAACACCCCCACAGGAAAGACTTTCTTCCTGAGTTCTCATCTAAATCTCCTCTTTCAGCTTAAAACTATTCCCCCTCATCCTATGGCTTTACTTCCTGATCAAGAGTCCTTCCCCATCTCTCCTGTAGCCCCTTTAGGTACCAGAAGGGGCTCTAAGGTCTCTCTGTAGCCTTCTCTGGGACGAACAACCTCAACTCTCTCAGCCTGTCCTCACAGGAGAGGTGCTACAGCCCTCTGAGCATTTTTGTGACCCTTTAGGACCCTCTGGGACTTACATTAAGGACTATGTAGTTATAACAATTTTCATGGGTTGACTTCTGTCCCTACCCTAAATAACCGACGATAGGAACTGCACAGAGGTTAGCAGAAGGGTCAAAGGTAGGAAGTGCTACAGAGTCATTTCAGGCTCTAAGAAACATTAAAAATCACCCAAATTCCCCACTGTGCACACATTATCCCTTGAGGAAGTTCCCAAGAGCCTTGCTTCTCAGAATTTCCCCAGGAAATTTACCACGTAGAAAACTACTAACAATGTCTTGGAAATGAGTTTAATCTTCTTTTCACAGTGCTTGAATTCCTGAAAAGACGAGCTCAGCACCAGCACTATTGCCATCAGCACACTTACACGGTCACTTCTCACATACTCATACCTTACCTCGCACCCTGACAGCACCAACACACGGCAGCACAAAACCAGTGACAAATAGAGTCTTTCCTCTGCAGCAAGCTGAACATTAATGGCAAAACTTCATCAGTTTGGCAAGACACAGCTACCTCAGACCGGCTACACAACCTGTCCCAGTCAAAGAAGTAGTGAAACCTGTCCTTTCAGTTGCTCAAAATTTATCCTCCCTCCCTTTTTGAGTAACCTTTTTGAAAATTATCCTCCCTCCCTTTTTGAGTAACAGGGCTTGGCTTTCAGATATACAACGTGTGTTCTTTTGTTGGCTCAGCATCACAGGAATGTATGTTTTTAAGGAGGAAACAGTGGTTCTTTCCCACTGCCCACTACTGAAGGGAGCAAAACGTGAGGTTTGCAGTTGCAAAGACAGAAAAAGCTGAAAAGTTATAGATTCCCAAAGACCATGTACTGTGTACAATCACTGTGAAGGTATCTGCTTTACACTGGGAAGACCAATATTGAAAATGGGCATGTTATCAACAGACCAATGGTCCAAAGGAACATGCTGTTCTCTGCAGCCAGTTCAGTCCCCTAATAGAATGCCATTGATATGTATATACCCAGAGCTTCCCCCACCGTCAACCAGAAAGTCTACAGTCTACACTGTGGTCTGTGAAAACAACCCAGGAAGAGGGACTGGCATGACAATTATGGCAGTTACCAGTGATCTGTCAATGCCTAATCCTACAGAATCACAGAATGTATGGGGTTGGAAGGGACCTCTCTGGAGATCATCTAGTCCAACCCCCCTCCCAAAGCAGGTCCTCCTAGAGCAGGTTGCATAGGAATGTGTCCAGGTGGGTTTGGAATGTCTCTCTGGAGACTCTACCACCTCTCTGGGCAGCCTCTTCCAGGGCTCTGCCACCCTCAAAGTTAAGAAGTTCCTCCTCGTGTTTAGATGGAACTTCCTATGTTCCAATCTGTGCCCATTTACTCTTGTCCTCTCACCACTGAAAAACGAATCCCTCTGGGTGTTTATTTAGCATTTCATTTATGTAGCATTTCCTTATGTTTAGTGACAGGTAAAAGAAACAATATTACCTGGAAATAATGGGACAATTAAAGTTTTCACTTTCCTGCTCTTATACTGTAACCGATGGTTAGGATTCGTTTTGAGACTTTGCTGGCTTATCACATAAATCCTGATAATTAGTGGTCAATTAACTATCATTTTTTATTAAAAGTGTTGCTCAATCAAATTTAACAAGATATAATTGGAAACATTTAATATTAATTGCAAATTGCTCCCTCTTTCAGTTGCCAGGTAAAAATGTACCTGAATTATTTTAGGCTACATTAACTGTGAAGCAGATGAATGAAATATAGAGAAGCCAAAAATTCTTTGCAACTGATAAAAAACTCAACTCTTCTGAGAGTTGCATGTAACCCCCTAAAATCCATACCACTCCAAGTACTTCTGGATATACTACATTATATGGTATATGCTACATTAAAACTGAATTATGGTTATTACTTATTACTTGGCTCATGTGTGTGGTGTATAGACAATTCCAAATTCTGCTCATAGTATTTTAATTCCCAGTAACACTGAATCAGACCTTGAAGAAACTGCCTGTTATTAGTTAATTATTGTTAAACAGATTAACCTTGATCAATATAGGTCTTTTAAACTTCCCTGTAGAGGTGGCATCAGTTTTATATCACCGCTATCTTGAAGTTCACCAATTTTATGATTATTTTGCAAGACTGCAAACATGTTTTTTAAAAGTGCCTAACAAAAGCTGATGAAAGGCTAATGAAGAATTACCCCAGGCATAAAATCAGGCATCCAAACGTAAATCCATATGCTGCATGTAATTTAGTACTTATTAATTTCCACCAAAAATCAGTATTCCCACTTAACAAATTTTCAACAGGTCTCCATCGCTTACTGCCCCTTAAAACCAGACACATCAATGTCCCATGAGTTTTTCCTGGCATCAAGTACCCCATAGTCTCCTTATTTCATGTACCAGGCTATGTGATTTTGTCAGAAAGACTTCTCAGATACTCTTCCCAAAGCCAGTAATCACATTTTTTAATTATGGCCTTAGCTGTGAGGTTTCTCACAGCTTGTACCACGCTCTACAAAGAGAAAACTACGCTGCTTTGAATCATTTTTTGCCACCCAAAACTGAACCTCTTTGCTCCCACCTTGAGATGCTTATTTCTGCTTCTCCCCATTGAGAGAAGGGATAAAATATTCTCAACTTGCTCTGCAACGTGGGACAGATCTTTATTCAGAATCTTTGCAGAGCTGCTGAGTAAGGAAAAAGAAACCCAGGCCCTCACAGTGAAACTCCAGTGCCAGCTGCTGACTCCATTACTTTCCCAGGAACAGCACTGGAGAAACCCAGTATCTGAGTTCTGCTGGTTCCAGTCCAACGGCTGGCTACATTAGTACATGCTGCTGCTTCTTTGAAACAGCTTTGAAATACCCCCACAGTAATCTAATTAAAAGAAGAAAGAAATACTCATGGATAGCAAACATTCCCAACATGTTTGGAAAGCTAATGAGCACGGCCTGCGAGAGGACAGCAAACGACAGACTAGTTTCTCAGTGACAGGGAGGTGAATGTCGAAGGCAGACCGAGGACACAGGTCACAATTCAAACTGGGGGATGAGAGGCTAGAGAGCAGTCCTGTGGAAAGAGGTCTAGGGGTTTGGGTTGATGGCAAGTTGAATGTGAATTAACAGCGTGCCCTGGCAGCCCAAATATCCAACCATGTCCTAGGGTGCATCAGCATCGTGAGCTGGTTGAGGGAGGTGACTGTCCCACTCTACACTGCACTGGTGCAGCCCCATGCCACGTATTGTGTGCAGTTTTGGGCACCTCAATATAATAAGAACATCAAACTAATAAGAGTGTGTTCAGAGGAGGGCAATCTAGTTGGTGAAAGATCCTGAGGGCAAAACTTAGGAGGACTGGCTGAGGTCACTTGGCTTGTTCAGCTTGAAGAGAAGGCTGAGGGGTGACCTCATGCCAGTCTGAAACTTCAAGTTGTAGTTCAGTCTACAACTTCTTCAAGGGAGGCAGTGGTGGTGTAGGTGCCAATGTCCTTTCTCTGCTCACCAGCAACGGGACACAAGAAAATGGGATGAAGCTGCATGAGAGGAAGTTCAGACTGGACATTAGGAAAAGGTTCTTCAGTGAGAGGGTGGTCAGTCTCACTGGAACAGGCTCCCCAGGGAAGCGACCACGGCACCAACACTGTCAGCGTTCAAGGAGTTCTCTTAGTCACATGGTTTAGTTTTAGGTAGTCCTGCAAGGAGCGGGGAGATGATCGATGATCATAATAGGTCCCTTCCAACTTGAGATACTCTATGATTCTGCAATAATACCATGGACCTTTTCAAAGGGAAAGCAGAAAGTTTCTACCTTCTTAAAAGGGGAAGAAAGAGATGTCTGCTGCGGTCAGAGTACTAGATATGACCGAGGAGAAAGGCTGCAGGGCTGAGGGCGAAGCAAGGGGCGTTAAGGCAATTAACAGAGGCAGTGCACAAGCTTTTTAAGCTTTACCTTAAAAAAAATCAACAGCAGCATGAATGCCTTCTAAAGAAAGGCCATGAATATTCCACTTTCTGTGACATGTTGCTAAGTATAATAACTGAATATAGAAAGTCCTGTTAAATTAACATAGGTACTGTTTCCCTTTTCTATCTTTCCTTTAAATGAGAAAATCAGATTTATTGCTACAGTGTCAACAAGACTAACAAAGAGCTACCACCAGCTGGTGAGAGGCAGAAGGGTGTGAAGGGTCTGAATGAAGCTATACCTCACAAATGTATTACATGATGAGCCCCAATCATGTCAACGTACACTTAGCTTTATATGTGGGAATAAAACCATGGGATTGCCAAGTAAGTAAGAAGTTAATCATGTACAAAAGCATGAGAAGGAACCAGTCATGTATTAATATCTTCCATTTATTCTGCGTGCCATCAACCCAGGGCTTGAGAATTGAAAAGCCCTGCATTCTGCTCTCAGAAATGGGGCGTTACAAAGACAGATCAGCCTCACTAATTATACAATTTCTAGGCAGAACCAAAATCCCACCTTCCTCCAGGACTGCTGCTGTCCTCGCTGTCCCACTGCTCGTTTTTATTCCTTGGTATTGGTGGCTGCAGCATCTCGGCAGCCAGCGGGTCAGCATCGTTCTCCTCCCGGCCGATCCATTCTCCAATCACACGAGGCCTGAGCAGGGGGGTGTTAAAGCCCGTTGTTTCCTGAAAGAGAAATTTCAAACAAGAAACAGAAAGACTGTACTGTTTGTTCTCAACCACACGTGTAAATAGGAAAAGAAAAGAAGAAATAGAAAATAAAACCACTCATTAAAAAAAAAAAAAACCAACCAAATGAACCCAGTACATTATAATTTCAAAAGGCTACAATTTCCCCCGAAACAATTGCGGATTAATGAAAAGATTCCCATTACCAAAATTCCAAGAGAGAGGTTTGCCCACCCCGGTGCCTCAAATCACTTCTGTCTCTTACTTTTCTATAGCAACTGTAGAAATCCTGGGTATCATCTTGAAAACATACCATTTTTTTTAAGCACACACACAACTCTTAAAGCCAGCACTGTGTCTGCTCTGCCGAGCAACAGATGAGGTCACTTGTATAACGAACACCCCAAGCAGAAGGATGTTGTGGATTGATAGCTCCGCTCTTATTTGCATTAGGAATTAATGCAAAACTAATAAATACATCTGCATTCAGCATTTTAAAAATAACCCTGCTGGGATTTACATAATGTATGTTTCCGTTCTGAAAACGGTATTAATATTCTAATAAAATGCGTTTCTGAAACTAGTACTCATGTTTTTAACCACTTACGGGAAAGAAGGTAACTGGAGAGGATTGCAAGAAGCGAGCAAAACCCAAGTGAAGTACTCCAAACAGTTGCCATGATTTCACACAATCACAGACTATCAGGGATTGGAAGGGACCTTGAAAGCTCCTCCAGTCCAATCCCCTGCTGGAGCAGGAACACCCAGAGCAGGTCACACAGGAGCGCATCCAGGCAGGTTTTGAATGTCTCCAGAGAAGGAGACTCCACAACCTCCCTGGGCAGCCCCTGCCAGTGTTCCCTCACCCTCACCATAAAGAAGTTTTTCCTCATATTGAAGTGGAACCTCCTCTGTTCCAGCTTGCACCCATTGCCCCTTGTCCTGTCATTGGATGTCACTGAGAAGAGCCTGGCTCCATCCTCCTGACACTCATCCTTTCCATATTTATCAACATTCATGAGGTCACCCCTCAGTCTCCTCTTTTCCAAGCTCCCTCAGCCTTTCCTCCTATGGGAGATGCTCCACTCCATCGTCTTTGTGGCACTGCCCTGGACTCTCTCCAGCAGTTCCCTGTCCTTCTTCAACTGAGGGGCCCAGAACTGGACACAATATTCCAGATGGGGTCTCACCAGGGCAGAGTAGAGGGGGAGGAGAACCTCTCTCCACCTACTAACCACCCCCCTTCTAATCCACCCCAGGATGCCATTGGCCTTCTTGGCCATGGGGGCACAGTGCTGGCTCATGGTCATCCTGCTGCCCACCAGGATCCCCAGGTCCCTTTCCCCTACGCTGCTCTCCAACAGGTCATTTCCCAACCTATATATTTGCACCATTATAGTAGGAATTTAGATTAAGGAAACAAATTGTCCTTAAAAATGGAATGAAAAAGCCATTTTGACGTGGTGAGTACCTCTGTTCTCAGTGCCACTAGAAGGGGTGCAGATAAAGGATCGTGTACAACAGTAGAGTCAAACTGAAAAACAAGCACGTATGCGAAAAAATAGACATGAAATGACAGGAACATTAATTTTACTCTAATTAAACTCTTTTCTAGGCTAGCAAAGACATTCCAAATACAGTGCATTCCTAATTAGGAGACAGATATTCTATTCCTATCCTTTAATGAGAGAAAATTTTAGGGAAACACGTCCTTGGCTGTTACCTAGCTCAGTGTCTCAATAACTATCCCTGCTGTAGAACAAGGCTGTCCAACCACAGAGCATGTGGAGGAAGCACAGCAGAGCGATTACTTAGCCTGGCAACCATATTTTCTCATCTTCCTAAAAACAAAGCATTTTTAAAGCCTCTTCTTAATTGACACAGATACGGTAAAAGCCCAGTTTGAAGTAGGAGCCTCTACTGAAATGAAACAAACAAACAAGCAAAGACTAAAAGCCTGCAAACTGCTTTCATATGAACCTATTTACCCCAGCCCAGCCAGGCGCTGTGATTTTGCTCAGCAGAATGCCAAGAGCTTCCATTTTGGCAGAGCCAAAAGCATCCCAGGCCCTGGATTAGACCCCTTCCCCCTTCTGCTTCCTGCAATGTGCCTGTGAGTGCGTTGCCCCACTCTCCAGATACCTCTCAAGATCTCTCCATCACTTGACTACCATCAAGCAGTTGCCATTTCCAAGGCCATTTCCTGGTCTGTGAGGCAGGAAAAATGACAATTCCACTGCCCCCAAAGCCTTCATTACACAAAGTGCCTACAGTAGCTAAAGTAAGAACTATTTAACCCATTCTAAGGCTCATTCCAGCTACTCAAGCCATTTTCTCCCAAGGATAATGTCTAATAATTAAGAAAAGAAAAGGTTGCTGGAGCTAGTTAAACTTGTACCATCTTGCAGTGTCAGCCCTGCTGAAAGCTTTCAGTCCCTTAAGTGAAAATGAAAAGCACCTAAAAAATGTTCCCTTTCTTCAGGACCATGTTTTTTTCCCTGACGCTGCACCGTCAGCACATGGATAAGGAAACCGTGGATGCCACATCTCTCCCTGTTACGCTGGTTTCTCCTGTAGACATTTTAGGGACAGAGTGCCACTTTCCTGTTCTACTTGATAGAAATGTAATTTCCATTATGCTGTCGTGCTTTGCCTCACTGGATCACCTGGCTTGCCTTTCTGGATCCTGTTAGACTCACACACCACGGTTTCAGTGACCTAATTTATTTTCCTCCGTCCAACCACATAAGCAGCCACAGCAAACAGAGAATCAGAGACAGCTCTATTGAGAGGTTTATTTGGCAGCCTGTTTCAAAAGCTTCAATAAACTCAGATGAAGTGCTCTGCTCCTGAGAAATAGTTTTTATAGGTTTGGGGTTTTATATACATAGATAAACCTCAGAATCCAAAGGGATCTCCAATTTATATTCTCTCATAAATAACAGAAGAGATTCACAGTGACATTAGTGTACCTGGAAGCGTTTTCAGGAGAGGCAGGTGTTGAAAACTGTGCTAAATGAGCCTAAAGGATTATTTTGTGGTGTAGTCCAGGTGTCATCTTTCTATACCAACATGACACACTCGAGTTTGCTTTATGTGGAGGCCAGGCGAGGCCAGGAAAGACTGGGGGACACCTGAATCCCATCTTTGCATTGGGAGGACATGTGGTTACAGTATCCAGCCCCTTCCAGGGAGCACACCACCATCTCTGTATCTGCTGATGTAAGAGTAGTTTAAAAAGCTCAGTATTTCTCATTTCTGATATGGATTTTGAGGGAACCTCCACAATGAGAAATACTTTTTGGTGAGAAGAAACGTGTTTATTTTTATGACTTAGAGCAGTCATTTGCTCTATTTTATTAATTATAACCTGTGTTCACAGTAGTAATACTACAAGTAAGAAGAAAGTAAACCCTAGACACAGCATAGAAAAATTTGTTCTAATATTAACCCCAAGGGTCAAAATATAGAATCATAGAATCATTCAGGTTGGAAGAGACCCTTGGGATCATTGAATCCAACCATCAGCCCCACTCTACAAAGTTCTCCCCTACACCATAGCCCTCAATACCACAGCTAATCGACTGTGAAACACAGTCAGGGATGGGGACTCCACCACCTCCCTGGGCAGCCCATTCCACTGACTGACCACTCTCTCTGTGAAAAACTTTTTCCTCATGTCCAGCCTAACCCTACCCTGCTGCAGCTTGCAGCCATTCCCTCTTGTTCTATTGCTAACTGCCCGTGAGAAGAGACCAGCACCAACCTCTCTACAATGTCCTTCCAAGCAGTTGTAGAGAGTGATGAGGTCTCCCCTCAGCCTCCTCTTCTGCAGACTAAACAGTCAGCCTTCAAGTGTGGCAAGAGGTAAAGGGTGTCGCTCCTTATTTAGCAGGGTCTGGTTTGGAAATATTGCTGAAATGGTTACGATCATGTAAACCCACTTTAAACGTATTTCTGCATTATGGCATCCTGGCTACGTTCTGCCTCGATGTATTTTACACCTCAGACATGTTACAATGCAACAGATACCACAGCTTCTTTTGTGATGTAAACACAAAGTAGGGTCTTCCCAGCAGCAGTAGAGGCACACCATCAGTAGCCCCATGGTCAGAGCACTCATGTAGGACACCAGGGCTTGAGTAGCATGGCTGGTCTGTACCCCAGTGGGAATTTGAACTTCCATTTCCCGGGGCAGTGTCCTAACAGGCATGGGAAAAACCCTGAAACTCACAGTAAATTCAGTGGGATTCTTCCCCTCTCTATTTCTTTTTTTTTTAACCGAACTAGAATTCCATGAATTTCACTGAAATGCTAACACCCCACCTCAGCTTCTCTCTCTGTGAACACAAAATTCTCTGCGTTACTGAGAAGCTTTGGAAGCCGCACGCTTTCACACAGAGATTCTGTGCAGCGAGTCAGTTCAGAAACGTGTATTACATTAACTCCACACTTCAGCCTTAAATTCTGTGAGTCACAAGGCACCCCTTCTCATGTTCTTTCCTTACACAAGAGGTGCCAGTTGCTGATTTTACACTGCTTCCATGGCCTAGAGACAGGGTCTGAATCATCAAGGGAGACCGAACGCCAAACTCTGCAAATCTGAAGTAAATGAGATGAGAAAGGAGGGAATCTATACCATAAATCTGTTTAATTGCAGTAATTTTAAGATTTTTTCCCCCACAATTATATCACTGAACTCTGAATCACAGAATTAGAGAACAGTCCAGGTCAGAAGGGACCTCTAGGATCATCTAGTCCAACCTCCCCGCAGTCAGCAGGGACACCCCCAACTAGACCACATTGCCCAGGGCCTTGTCCAGCCTCCCCTTGAATGTCTCCAGGGAAGGGACCTCAACCACCTCCCTGGGCAACCTGTTCCAATAGTCTACTACCCTCATGGTAAAGAACCTACTCCCAATATCCAATCTAAAGCTGCTCTTCAAATTTTATTAGATTGTCAAACCGAAAGCTTCCATTTCAACTGACCTTGTCTGCCTGTATTTTCTATACCTCTGTCTTGGACTGAAGCCCTAAATACCGGCACAAAGCTAATAACAGCAGATATTTCACAAGAATCCATTTAAATGAAACACCTTTCCACAAAACTGATTGTAATTCGCAGCAAACTGGTTTTCCAAACCCAAATGCTCAAGTAACTAAGCAACTAACTAATTAACTGGATTACTTGGAAGAGGAGTTACAGCAACCAACAATACTAATCAAGTACTCCTCGACAAAGACAGCTAGAGGTTACTGCAGCCAGAAAGAAATAAATTAAAAAAACTCTAGATAAGGAAAAGCAAAAATAAAGAAAGGTACCCAGGCATTCCCTGTTTTCTCTTGAGTTCATAATCTAAAGCACAGAGAAAAGAGCAGGGTTATGGGCTCTGTCCTAATCCCCAAGAGCGTTGTCGGTTGTCAGGAAAATAAAGCAAGGAAGAGCACAGGGAAGAATTTACTGCTGTGTTTTACGTGTCTGATGACATCTGTGTAATAACAACATCATAACAGATTCCAAAGCCCCGTTTGGGCACACTGTTATGGATCTGTGACATGTTAAACCAAACCACAGATGGTCTGGAAAGTGATTCAGTGTCGCCACAGCCTAGATAAGGAAGCTGTAGTATTAGCATGTGTTTCTGGGAAAGGAGCAACAATGAACTTGCCTACATGTATACCTGAAAAATAAGCATCACCTGGGAACGTGCTCAGGTGAAATGGAACCAAATCCTCTCCAGTGTTAGACTGCTATCATGTAGCCTTTGGCTGCTTTTGGCCCAAGCCAAACAATACACTGAGAAAGAAGTCACAAGAACGTTTCAGGAATTAGCTCATGAGAGGGATCATCCCCAAGAGGCAGGATTCCACAGAGTGGTCCTGGCTACGCTGAATTTCCTAACACAGAACTAGCCTTTATGTCCATTAAAAGTCCTTAAGGGGCAAACCAAGAAAGAGAAGTGAGGTTCACTAAAGCTCATGGAGATGGAAGATTGTACTTCTTGTGTAAATCTATCCCGAAAGCCTGTTGAGCAATTGCTGCACAAAGGGAGCATATGAAGAGCTTTCCTGGTATTTTTAATATTTGTTTTCCAAATAACTTTCAATTTCAAGAGCATTCGACTTATCCATCCTCAGCAGAAAGAGATGTGATAGCAGATGTAGCCTTGTAAAGTTGCCAGCTGACAAATGCTATTGAAAGGATATAATATCATGTCAAGTTTTATTTAAAAAAACCCACCACCTTCCAATTTCAAGTCATAAACGATGAAGTATGTGGCAATACAAAACAAGTTCTCTTAGACTGGATGCTGAGGAAATTCACTGATGTTGTTCCTCATCTCGATTTTCACACTAAATAATTAAATTTTAAAAATGCATGTTTTTCAACAGCAACCTATCACCATTAAAACAATTAACATCGAAGTATCTCCTAAAAATATATATGTAAAGGGTGCATGATAACAGGTTCTAGCCCCAAATGCTTTTTTCTTCCCACAAACGGTACTTCATAGCGTTTTTCAACAAGCAGAAACAAGTGAAGAGGAGTTCTTCATAAGTATTCTTAAAGGCAAGGGTTCTAAATGTATTTCTCATCACTTCTGAGCACAGTTAAGGAAATAGGAGGAAGGAAGACTGAAGACACTGTTACACTCTTAAATATGAGCTACAACATAAAGCAAGATCCAGGGCAAAATGATAAGCAGAGGTCATCGTTTTGAAATGGCAGCCCATATGCACGTGAGTGTATGTGATCAGTCAGTGATCAATCTTGCCTACTTGGCCTTTCCTGGAAAACCCAGGGGAGACATTTTACATGCACTTGTGTCAGAAAAGGTCATGCCCTCATTCTACCAGGAGAAAAGAAAGATATTTTAAAAAGTGTCTCCAATATTAGCCATTATTTCTGTGTCTTATACCCCTTTTGATCCTATTTCCCTGATAGTAATGATTTTGGACACCAAGAGCACAAGCCAAGACTCGTGGCACTAAGAGTGTACTGCAGCTCACTGCTGAGATTAGGGAAGAGAAAGGTGTTCTGTTTCCTTTATAATTTGAAATATCTCAATTACTTCTTCAGCACAGAGTTCATTATAACCAAAATTAAAGTTCGCATCAACTGTGTAATACAGCAAAAGAAGCCCAAACAGAGGAGATCATTGTTTGTTGCATTCAGCAAGGAAGTAAAGACAGATCCTTATGCACTCTGCACTCCTGACCAAATCCAGGGAGCAAAAACTATATCTAAATATTCTCACAAATCATACCTTAGAACGTAGAATTCATGACTTCATGAATAAAAGGTAATTAAAGCTAAAGGTTTCCAAAGTACACAAAGTAACTCAACAAAATTTGCTGAGCAAAGACGGTATCAAGCTCAAAAGCATTTCCATGGCCCCATTTAGAGTCCCTTAAACTCAGTGAGATTATTTGTTTTCCATAGTTGCCAGCCCATCCTGGATCAAGCACTTAACATATGAATATATACTCTACTTACCCATATAGCTTTCCACACCCAAACTTCCTCTGAACCCAACAGAACTGGAGGGTGTATGCCAGGACAGGGAGATGCAGCTCTCATTGCCTAAAATTATTACAATCATCTGTCTTTTTTTGTACTGTTCATTACAGTAAATCTTACCTTCTCAAGTTCATCAGAAAGAGCAATGCCTGGAAACAAAACAGATTAAAGAAAATAAAATTTAGAAACATTCTTTCTAGAAATGTCTTTCACTACAGTAAGGAAAAGGAAGGTTTAATAGGAAAAGTTTACATATTGTTCTCTCCACACCCCTGTACCACAAAATGAACCCTACTTTGGGCCATTAGTGAAATTGCCTGGAAACAATATGCTCTTAACTTTCCTCAGCTGCAATATTATCAAAATGAGTTTTCAAAAAACTATGGAAATGGGAGCAGCAGATGTGCCAGTCAAGTGCAACAAGATTAAGTATACTTCTATCTGCTTTTCTAAAATTAAACTAGCAAGGTAGTATTTACATATGGACTGGTTATTATGCAAATCTCACCCCAACCAGGAAGCCTAACATCGTGCTGCAATCACAGGGCAACATGGACATGACTCCTCTCTCTTTCCCCAAGGTTCAGGGTAGAAACGGTTCTATGAAAACAGCTGGAATTTAGAGAGAGGCAGATCTCCAAGGAAAATGTCACACTAGAATGCAAACCCGTTTTTCTAAACCCTCTGAACAAGAACTTATTTGCTCTTGTCCCTTCTGCTGATGGCTTTCCTGTGCTTGCTTCCATCACGGCACCTAACTCTTTGAATTATGACTACCCTGTAGCACATTAAATCGTCACAGCTGGTCTAGGAATTGTCACCACATCTACATGCTTCAGTCATATCACAGGCAGAGATCGAGGGATCACACATGTAGTGCTGTCATGCTGAAAATTGTGGTTCATTGAAAGCAAAGCTTCTCCCAAGTTCCTACGAGGTGTCCTCAGAAACATTTCCGGGTTAGGAATTCATGATCCTGTTAGAACTTCAATGCAAACAAAAACCAAAGAAAAGCATCTCCTGGTGGTGGAAATGAAGTGGAGAAGTACCCCTGTATAGGAAGAGCACACACTTCAAAGTTGTTTTCTAATTCATACCATGTTATTAAGACACCACCTTCCCATAAATGCAAGATGATACTGCAAAATACGTAGTATCCCCGAGCAGAGAGTTGGTCCTTCCAAAAAACAGAGTGAAGATCACAGAATGACACACTTACTGCTGTGACAATTTTATTTCTTACTATTTGGTATACCAGAACTACACAAATTGCTTAGGTTTTTTACTGTGCTTTTAATCATTAACTCTAAGGCTGGTTCTCAGTTTAAATCATAGAATCATTTAGGTTGGAAGAGACCCTTGGGATCATCGAGTCCAACCATCAGCCCCACTCTACAAGTTCTCCCCTACACCAGATCCCTCAACACCACATCCAATCTACGCTTAAACACAGTCAGGGATGGGGACTCCACCACCTCCCTGGGCAGCCCATTCCAGGCTCTGACCACTCTTGATGGGAAAAACTTTTTCCTCATGTCCAGCGTAACCCTACCCTGCTGCAGCTTGCAGCCATTCCCTCTCCTTCTATCGCTCATTGCCCGTGAGAAGAGACCAGCACCAACCTCTCTACAATGTCCTTTCAAGCAGTTGTAGAGAGGGATTAGGTCTCCCCTCAGCCTCCTCTTCCTCAAACTAAACAATCCCAACTCCCTCAATCGTTCCTCATAAGCCTTATTCTCCAGGCCCTTCCCCAGCTCCGTGTCCCTCCTCTGTACTCGCTCCAGCCCCTCCAGATCTCTCTTGGGTTGAGGTGCCCAGAACTGGACACAGGACTCAAGGTGTGGCCTCACCAGTGCTGAGTACAGGGGGACAATCACCTCCCTACTTCTGCTGGTCACACTAGTTCTAATACAAGCCAGGATGCCCTTGGCCTTCTTGGCCACCTGGGCACACTGCTGGCTCATGTTCAGCCCTTGTCACCCAGCACCCCCAGGTCCTTTTCTGCCAGGCAGCTCCAGCCACACTGCCCCAAGCCTGTAGCCATCCATGGGTTTTCCTGCCGATTTTTGGTTTAAAACAAAAGTGCTAGAACCACAACTATAATTTTAAAGACCTGATCAACACATAAGAAATAACAGAATATTTTCAGTCATTCAATACAGTAGACTGTACTGAAAACTATTTCTTTTGCTTAGTCCTTCTATCCCTCACAGCAATTAAGGGATATTAACCCATTTTAAGAACTTCAGACTTTTATTTAGCCCAGACACTGATGTCCACACAACATGATCAATAGATTGCAACAACCTGAATCGTTCAACAGGACTTTAAAGCGCTGTTTCTTCAGTCCTGAATGGGCATTTACCAGAGAGAAGAGAACTGCACTCAGGGTTCTCTTTATCTCAACCTTGAAAACCTGAATTCCATTATCCAGCTCGCCCATCACATTGGGTGTATTTTGCATAATCAAGGTCAACCCATTTTACAACCACAAATGCTTGCTCTAAGCAGACAAACTACTACCCTTTCTCAGCCATTTCCCATAATGTTAAGACAGTTTGTTTTGTTTTGATACGGGTTTATTTCCTCAGATTGGAGGCTGGTCCCCTTTTCTTCTGTTTTCACAGGTGCTCTGGGAACGGGTCTTTGAACCCTGGGCGTGGACACGAGAGCGATTTCAATATTTGTTGAAAATATTTAAGTATAGCAAAAGAAACTACACAAGGTAACTCTGCCATTTCCAAGAGTCCATCCCAAAAAGCGCCAAATGTTTTTACTATTCAACTGTCCGTGTTGTTAATCAAAGACCAGCACTGGAAGTACCAAACACCAGGTGGGAAAAACTGTACAAACAACTACATGCCTCAAACAAAGAGCTCCTAAATTCTCTGATGAAGGTACATATAAGCACGTAAGATGGAAAAACATCACTAACCTAAAGGAGGGCTTTTAGTAAAATGCTTTTTTTAAATAAGTCCCATCGGTTCCCCAGAATCTAAATCTAGAGAAGACTAAGCTGAGTAACTGAATCGACCAGAATGCCCCAAAATTCTTCTTTACTCAATCGCCAACAGTAGCAAGACACCAAAACTAACTGTATTTCTTAGATAAGCACATAGAGAGAGAGCAGTTTCTGAGCACACCTTGCCAAAATAAAAGTTTAAAGGTTAGAAAACTCTATTTTCACAATCACAGAACTAAATCTGCAAACTCTATATTTCACTCTCTCTCTCTGATGTGTTATCAAGAGAAAACAAGACATTTCTTCCCAGGAATCCTTTTTAAGGAGCTTGTTACAGTCATCTTGGCATGATGATTCTTCTGGAGGTGGGATTTACCACACTGTCAGGCATACAGACAGATGTATGTTCAGCTCCATTAACATTAGCAAAACTCCATTAGCTACTTACATAGAGACACCACAACTCCGTTAGCAGAGACTGGGATAAATTAACCCATTACAAGGTGGGTGTAAAAAAGCTTCCCATTTTCTTCCAAGACCCAACCGCACATTTAGTGAGTGCCCACTCTTACCAGTTCCCTTTTGCAGTTGCCAAACTGACAAAATATCCAGGCTGAAGTTAAGAAAAGGGGTGACTTGCACCCTGAGTGCAGCAAGACAGACAATCACAACAGTGAGGTGATTTTTTGGATGTAGATCTCAGGTGGAATATTATAGACTCCAGTTTGGACAAAGTAGTCACCCAAAAAATTAAACCCATTGCATATATTACCATAACATTAAAAAACCAACAGCTTAATCCAGAATCCTGAGAAGGCAAGTAGAGAGAGTCATAATCATCAATACAGGAGTATTTAGGATTTTTGTCATTCACTTAACCCTTAGCACATTCCTTACTTTTTGGTAGTCATAGAATCATAGAATCACAGAATCATTCAGGTTGAAAGAGATCCCTTGGGATCATCGAGTCCAACCATCAGCCCCACTCTACAAAGTTCTCTCCTACACCAGATCCCGTCACCCTCACCATGAAGAAGTTTTCCTCATATTGAAGTGGAACATCCTCTGTTCCAGCTTGCACCCATTGCCTCTTGTCCTATCATCGGGTGTCACTGAGAAGAGCCTGGGTCCATCCTCCTGACACTCACCCTTTACAGATTTATAAACATTCATGAGGTCACCCCTCAGTCTCCTCTTTTCCAAGCTCAAGAGACCCAGCTCACTCAGCCTTTCCTCCTATGGGAGATGCTCCACTCCCTTCATCATCTTTGTGGCCCTGCCCTGGACTCTCTCAAGCAGTTCACTGTCCTCGAACTAAGGGGCCCAGAACTGGACACAATATTCCAGGTGGGGTCTCACCAGGGCAGAGTAGAGGGGGAGGACAACCTCTTGTAACCTACTAACCACCCCCCTTCTAATACACCCCAGGATGCCACTGGCCTTCTTGGCCATGGGGGCACAGTGCTGGCTCATGGTCATCCTGCTGCCCACCAGGACCCCCAGGTTCCTTTCCCCTGCGCTGCTCTCCAACAGGTCATTTCCCAACCTATACTGGTACCTGGGGTTGTTCTTGCCCAGATGCCAGCCTCTACACTTGTCTTTGTTCCATTTCATTAAACTTCTCCCCACCCAACTCTCCAGCCTGAACGGCAGCATGGCCTTCTGGCGTGTTGACAACTCTACAATAGCCCTACCTTCCTTTTTGCAGTGAGAAAGCGCAGTGTTCTGACTAATGGGGCAAGAGGTTTGCTTGCCACCCTCACCTAAGGCTCACAAACAAGATTTACAGCAGGAATTAGTCAGGCACCTACTAACTGCCAGTTTTATGCCTTTAATAAAACCTCCCTTTTGGGAGTAATTAAAGGCGCTGAATTTTGATCAGGCATCGCAAGGACCCCGAGTGCTCAGCTCTTCTGGGGAATTACACAGACACATTCAGGGCAGTTGTTTCTGCTTTTGAGTGCACTGACCCTCTGTGCTCTAAGGGTGCTGGGACAATAAAGTAATTGGTCTGAACACACTTTCCCAGTCCCTCAGAAGTGCTCCATGGCCACAGCTACTGCCATCTCTGTGCTAGCACAGTCTCTCTCAACTGGAACACTTTGGTCCCACCAATAGCTTGGTTTTGGAAGAGAACTGGAAGAATAAGGTACTCTCTGCTTTTAAGAACGGCCTGGCCACTGGGAATGAATGAAGCATAACTACCAAACAATGGAATAACAACACAACTTGTTAATACTTACTATACTTCAATTACTATTATCATGCCTGCTGTAAGCAGACTGCCCAAAACCGTATCTCACTGTATTAGCCATGAACCTTATGGCTTTTTGCTATCTAAAATACTAAGCCATTTGTTTGTCGTGCCTTTTATTAAAATTTTCATGGATTCTTAAATTGCCTACACATATACAAACCATTCTGGTTTTGATCAGAGGGCTGGAGCACCTCCCATATTAAAGTCTGAGAAAGTTGGGGTTGTTCAGCCTGGAGAAGAGAAGGTTCTGGGAAGACCCTAGAGCCCCTTCCAGTCCTTAAAGGGGTTACAAGAGAGATGGGGAGGGATCTTGATCAGGGAGTGGAACCAAAGGAGGAGGGCTGACAGTTTTAAACTGAAAGAGGGGAGATTGAGATTAGATAACAGAGAGAAATTCTTTGCTGTGAGGGTGGTGAGACACTGGAAGAGGTTGCCCAGAGAAGCTGTGACTGCCCCATCCCAAGTTCAAGGCTAGGCTGGATGGGGCTTGGAGCAACCTGGTCTGGTGGGAGGTGTCCCTGCCCAGGGCAGGGGGGCTGGAACTCAGTGATCTTTAAGGACCCTTCCAACCCAAACCATTCTATGATTCTTTACATGGTTATCTTAGATTTCTGTTCCTGATCTTTTATCCCTTTGGCAATCTGGAGCAGCACAAGGGTAAGAGCGTAGAAATAGACAATGACCACTACAGCATATAGCATCTTCTCTGATAAAAAAGCCACCTCCTAAATTGTATCTGCACCATGTTTAAAGCAAGTAAAGTCTCTTTTGAGTTTAGAATGGGCATCTTCCACAGCGAAAATAAGACTTCCTGCTTAGGACATTCTCAATTTCTAGCTTACCAGAAAATTAACTTATTTTCAAAAGAAAAGTGACCATGAGTTGTGTGAGTCTAAAAAATGCCCAGCTCTTTCATATGCAATTTTTAACAGAAGTTTTACTTTTTGCTGCTCCACTCCAAAACAACACAATTAATCTAGTACCCAATGCCTCCCCACTCAGTGCTATTATTCCTCTTTGAAGACTGATTTTTCAGATGTTAATGCTCTCAATTCAGCCTCATAAAATTAATTTGCAAAACTGTAGGCACGGTATCAGTTCAGGTCTGTTTGAGATGGCAACTCATAAAATCCCGATCTGCTGCATTATTCCCAATGAGCTTAAAAACTTGCAGTATTTTCATAGCCTATAAACGCCTGAAATTAAAGAGCAGGTGTTCTCAGAAGAATGAATCTTCGAGAGACACCTACCATTTTTTTGCTTTTACTTCTTGTCCTTAAGCGACTAGGGGAGGAGAGAACAGAAAATGAAAATGGACTGACATGGTTTTTGGAAGTGCAAGTTCTAAGCTCTGACGAGTCTAACGTGGTCTAGGTGGTCATGAGAAAATACAACGCTACTACTTTAACGCACGCCAGACAACCAGTATTCAGCTCAGTGGGAGCAACCAGCTGATGCACTTTCCTGAACACCCAGAAGATGGCCACAGAGCCCCCGGTTTTCCTACTTGCCAAACGGAGCCTTCCGGATTTGACAGACAGGTTTTGACATCGGGGTTCAGACGCGCTACGGCAACCCCAAATGCAGCTTGAAAAACAAATTCAATTTTAGGATCGGTCTAGGCCGGTGAAAATGTGGGTGACTGGACTTTCAACCTCATAGTGCATCATCCCAAGGGTCTCCTCCAACCAAAATTATTCTATGATTCTATACGTTCTGGAACAAACTCCAGGACAGAAACAGCATTATTATTCTACCATTATTAACATTGCAGCTAATTGTCCTTAACAATTAACTGCAGTTAATTGTCCCAGTGCATTCTGCCCTCCGTGGTAAATCAGGGAAAGCCCATGGTCCCTCACTGGTGGGACAGGCCATCTTAGATCTACTTGCATTTCCCAATGGCAAAATCTCATGCCATAGTGCAGCCAGCAGCACGGTAAATTCTAAACCCTGTGCCTGTTGGTGCCATGAAATAAACACAAGGTAAATTGAAATTAGTTATTTCACACCATCCTTGGATTATAAAGGATATAAAATGGTTGCACCAAAGTATTTCCCCGACAAAAGACACACACCAGAGCTAAACTGGCTTAGGCATTTCTACATAGGAAATTTGTCATAGATCTGTCATTGGCTGCCATAACAGATATTCTTACATTATTTCCTTTACTTACATTGACTCACACACAGAATCACAGAATATCAGAATATCAGGGGTTGGAAAGGACCTTGAAATATCACCCAGTCCAATCCCTTGCCGGAGCAGGAACACCCAGAGCAGGTCACACAGGAACACCTCCAGGAGGGTTTGGAATGTCTCCAGAGAAGGAGACTCCACACCCTCCCTGGGCAGCCCCTGCCAGTGTTCAGTCACCATCACTGTGGAAAAGTTTTTCCTCATATTGAAGTGGAACCTCCTCTGTTCCAGCTTGCACCCATTGCCCCTTGTCCTGACTCATTTTACAACTTTCAAAATTAGACATATTTCCTTCTGAAGCAACTCAGAGATTTTCTGAGACATGTTGAATTGAAACCGCTGAGCTCTTAAGAGCCAAAGAGAGGAATATGCCCTTATATTATCAAAGAGCTTGTATCAAGTTTCTGTAGAGGTATCCAACTTGAATTAGGATACTATTCCTCCCCACATCTGGCCACATAACAATAAGGAAAACAATGTCATCGATAAGACAGCACACACTAACATATCAGCACACTATACATCAGTAGATTCACTATCAAGGAAACAGGAATTTAATCTCTCTTCCCCATGGTGGCTTTAAGAATTGAAAAATAATTTAATCTCCAGCAAAAGAATCTTGTGCTTTAGACTCGCAGCATTTCTGCATCCAAATTTCTGAGTTACTTCAATGGAGAATCCAGGATTAGATTTGGTGAGTTATGAATTAGGCAAACAGAGAGAAACAACATGCAAAGCACCCACCAATATGTTCCAGAAACTCTCTTAGGCCAAGGTCATCTCAGAAGAGAATAATCAATGCTGCAGAATCTTTGAGAACTCGTGATTTTAGGGGAAAGGCATACCCTGCAGTTGGTCAGTTAAGGTGGGCAGCCCACAACAGCCAGTATCACAGAATCACAGAATCTCAGGGATTGGAAGGGACCTTGAAAGCTCATCCAGTCCAATCCCCCTGCCAGAGCAGGAACACCCAGAGCAGGTCACACAGGAACACCTCCAGGCGGGTTGGGGATGTCTCCAGAGAAGGAGACACCACACCCTCCCTGGGCAGCCCCTTGCAGAGTTCCCTCACCCTCACTGTGAAGAAGTTTTTCCTCATATTTCAGTGGAACCTCCTCTGTTCCAGCTTGCACCCATTGCCCCTTGTCCTGTCATTGGCTGTCACTGAGAAGAGCCTGGCTCCATCCTCCTGACACTCACCCTTTACATATTTATCAACATTCATGAGGTCACCCCTCAGTCTCCTCTTTTCCAAGCTGAAGAGACCCAGCTCCCTCAGCCTTTCCTCATATGGGAGATGTTCCACTCCCTTCATCATCTTTGTAGCCAAGGGCAGAGTCGTAGCTCACCCTTCTAGAGCCTCCTAAATAACAACCCCCTTCAGCTACGAAGTACCATATCTGAGATGACAGTCACACAAACTCCAGTTCTGCAATAGCATTAGGAAAACCTTTAGCAAGCCAAAAGCTGTTCCAGAAAAGGATGCTGTAACTCAAAAAGCGACTTCAGTCCTGGAACTTAGAGTAGGCTAGATCAGAATGGCAAATGCCTCCACAAAGGTAATTAAAAATTTAACATCTGAAGGAAAAAGATATTCATAACTGAAGTAACAGTGATCTCCCGGCCATATAAGCCCCACTTTGTAATTGAATAGCAATAATTATGTTCACATTCTTCCTGTTTCAATCTCAGAAAATACCATTATTTTGTATTATTACTCATACATCACACTAAAAGCAAATGGATTTTATGAGCAACGGCAGTATCGGGTAACAGCTGCAGTACCAAGATAAAATTATCTTCCTTAAAGGTTTGATTGAGCTTATCTAAAAATGTCCATCTCAAAATAAATCACAAGCATTGATCTCGCACAAGAATAACACGATTTTAAAGTTCAGCCTGAAGAGAAGAGGGGAAAAATCCTCTACAGAATACTGATGACTGGCTTTGTGCTTCAATTAGCAGAACACACGTAGGCCTAGATGCTCACCTCATCCTGGCCAAGTCTTTTTACAGGCTAAGGTCCACTGCAGACCAACAACTGTGTATGGCACAAAGAAACACTACACTGTTATGTCTTAAAGCAACGTCCCTCATTGATAAAAGAGATTGATAAAAGTCTAGTTGCATTTAATTCGCAGTTAGATCACCAGCATCAGGAATGCCTGGTTTCAATGGGATAAATATCAGTGGCGTTCCACTGGAGTACACCTTCCATAACCCAACTGTAAATCATTAATGGTTTCCTACACTGTAGATGCTTCCAAATGAAGGCCCACTCTCATGTGTCTCAGAGGCTGCTAAATGCATTGAAGCAGTTCATGATGTATATATTAAACTTCTCACATCCCACACAACTCGCGGGTTCATCCACAAAACCGAGGACGTGATTTTAGTGGTTCGTTAACAGATCCTGATCTTTTCTTTTTTCTGAACTAGGTCTACCCTTACAGTTATGAGAGACTTACTCTTCTCTCTGGTCTTCTTCCCCGTAAAAGATAAACAGAACAGACACTTTGACATTTCACTGCTTTATCTGTTTCTTAAAGGGGTAAGATCATGCCTGTCTTTCCAAAGCTACACACGAACAGCATCAACCGATTCTCACATTACAAGAAGTAACTCTTTGAGATCATAGAATCATAGAATCATTCAGGTTGGAAGAGACCCTTGGGATCATCAAGTCCAACCATCAGCCCCACTCTACAAAGTTTTCCCCTACACCAGATACCTCAACACCACAGCTAAACGACTCTGAAACACAGTCAGGGGTGGGGACTCCACCACCTCCCTGGGCAGCCCATTCCACTGACTGACCACTCTCTCTGTGAAAAACCTTTTCCTAATGTCCAGCCTAACCCTACCCTGCTGCAGCTTGCAGCCATTCCCTCTCCTTCTATCGCTCATTGCCCGTGAGAAGAGACCAGCACCAACCTCTCTACAATGCCCTTTCAAGCAGTTGTAGAGAGGGATTAGGTCTCCCCTCAGCCTCCTCTTCCTCAAACTAAACAATCCCAACTCCCTCAATTGATCCCCATAAGATTTATTCTCCAGGCCTCTCACCAGCTCCGTGTCCCTCCTCTGCACTCGCTCCAGCACCTCGATATCTCTCTTGTGCTGAGGTGCCCAGAACTGGACACAAGACTCAAGGTGTGGTCTCACCAGTGCTGAGCACAGGGGGACAATCACCTCCCTACTGCTGCTGGTCACACTGTTTCTAACACAAGCCAGGATGCCCTTGGCCTTCTTGGCCACCTGGGCACACTGCTGGCTCATGTTCAGCCGCCTGTTGACCAGCACCCCCAGGTCCTTTTCTGCCAGGCAGCTCCAGCCACACTGCCCCAAGCCTGTAGCCATCCATGAGGTTGTTGTGGCCCAAGTGCAGGACCTGGCAGATACTCTGGAGGGACTCAGAGATCTTTCATTCTTGGAGATTCAAGGGCCATGATGTGGTCCTGGACAACTGACTCCAGATGGTCCTTCTTGAGCAGGAGGGTCAGACCAGCTGACCTCCAGAGGCCTCTTGCAACCTCAACCATTCTGTGATTCTATGATTCTTTATTGGTTTCCATCAGTGTTTCCTAACAGATTGCAGACAGCTTTCTTACTTACTAATTATTTATGGATTGATAACTCCCCTTCAAATTAATAAACAAGAGTACTTTTTTTCCCTATTGGTTCTAGCTATATACCATTACTTCTGGGATTTCCTCCAACTGGTTTGGATCAGTTTCCAAATAGCTTTGGTTAATGTTAACTTACTGTCACTTTCTGACCTTAGAATGTCTATTTAATTCAAAGCATGATAAATTTCTGTCTTCCCCACTAATTTGGAGTACGTACCTGGCCTTAACGAGGGTTCAAACTCGACTAACAGAACGCTGGTTATCTCTGTTGCAAGGCTACATGTAATTATGAAAAAGTACCTGTCTCACAGTAGAACACTTGAAATGTCATCAAATGCTGTTCCCATGGGCGAACTGGAACATCCTGCACACACATAATTTCAATATGCACTCTAATCTTTAACTGTTGATATAAAAGAGATCATGCTGTTCACAAAGCAGACCGACTTCATACCTCCTTTGCAGCAAGCTCTTTTTTATTTACTCCTCATTTTTTCCAACTCAAAACATTAATAATTCACTGTTCTCCATCTCTTGTTATCTAAATTTCCATCCTTAGAAGGTGAGTGGTGAAGACAGATACGTTCACAAGACCCTTAGAATCATAGAATGGTTAGAGTTGGAAGGGACATTAAAGACCATCAAGTTCCAACCCCCCTGCCCTGGGCAGGGACACCTCCCACCAGACCAGGTTGCTCCAAGCCCCATCCAGCCTGGCCTTGAACCCCTCCAGGGATGGGGCAGCCACAGCTTCTCTGGGCAACCTCTTCCAGTGTCTCACCACCCTCACAGGAATTAATTTCTTCCTGATACCTAATCTAAATCTCCCCTCTTTCAATTTTAAACCATTGTCCCTTCTCTATTGCTCTACTGCCTGATAAGGAGTCCCTCCCCAGCTCTCCTGTAGCCCCTTCAGACACTGGAAGGCTGCTCTAAGGAGCCTTCTCTTCTTCAGGCTGAACAACCCCAACTCTCTTAGCCTGTCTTCATAGGAGCAGTGCTCCATCCCTCTAAGTATCTTCATGGCCCTCTGCTGGACCCGTTCCAACAGATCCATGTCCTTCCTGTGGTGAGGACTCCAAAGCTGGACACAGTGCTCCAGGTGGGATCTCTTTAGAGTGGAGTTAGCTCCCTTAGGTATACAGGAGATTTTAATCCTCTTTAACAAGCAAATAGGCCAGAAGGGGAAATACAGGAGCACACATTTGGAACAGCACAGAAATTCCCTTACTTACAATCAGCCAAGGGAGAAGGCTGACAGCAATAAAGATGAGAGACCTTGCAATTGAAGCAAACAAAACATACCCAAGAGAAATGCAGTATCTTTCTGTATGTTGCTTCTTAAATTAAAGTCTTCCCTAAATAGTTGACTTGATAGCTCAAAATCCACTTCAATGACACACAACTGATTGGAGAAGCAAATACCACCCAGGTTTCCCACATTGGTGGGCCTCTGGGAAATGGTACCCTTCAATTATGGCAATACTCATATCCAGTCTCTCAAAACTCATGAGACACTTTTAACACTGAGTTTGAAGTCACTTTTGGTTTCTCATCTACCACAGCACAGAACTACTCACACGTCATCTTGATGGGGCTTGGGAGGGGTGCTCCAAACAGAAGGAAGTTCTCTTTAAAGACTGGGAGGACTGAACACAGGAGAGACCAGACATCCAAGTGCCTGAGCCTCACCTTCCCAAGCTTTTAGGTGGTTCTAATTTTGTGTGAAGTGCACAGGTTTCTCTCAAAGCAGGCATCTAGACTGCAGAGTAAATGAAGCATTAGGAACTAGGGTTTAACTCACAGGCTGTGTCAGCTGCAGTGCAGGCAACGGAGTCCTGGGAACTCGCTACAAGACCCAAAGCTTATCTTTAAAAATGGAAATGAATTCCAGGACTTGATGGAAAAATTCATTTAACTTCCAACATCTGGTTTTAGGTGACACTCTTCCCTGTTAAAATACTGAAGAATGAAATAAGCAGGTGCTGTAAGAAATCATCAAAAGTCCACTGTGATCGTTTGCATCTTTGTGAAGGCGGGTGCCTGTCCCACACCACTTCAACACCAGATTCATATCTGATGGAGCATTAGACTCATAGCCTTTATGGATGGGCTTGGAGAATCAAAAGCCCTGACTAGCCTGCCTAGAACAAGCACTAAAACTGGAGAAGGCAGGACCTTGTAAAATTCACATGGGACGCTTGTTCGGGTACAGCACGGAACGAGTTTCACGTGTTTTATACATTTGAAGTTCTAGATGTGCCTACTCATTTAAACCCTCTAAGGTATTTTCTGTACTTGGGAGAAGAATAAAATTACATTTATTCTCAAAATTACACCTTTTCCTCATTTTCCAAATTTTTCACTTTTTTTTAAATTTTATTTTTTATGTCATCCTAACGCATAAGAAATCGCAGCACTGAACAGATTTATTTCCTGAAAATGAGGAGTACAAAAACTGGAAACAAGGACACACAGCTTAGAATTAATCTGATGCAAGTGCTTAAATGATACAACCCAAAAGGCTAAAGTGCAAAACGAGTAACAACTATCAAAGGACAAAAAAAAAAGCCACCAAAAAAGATACTATAAATACACCGGGAAAGGAGGACAAAGTGAAATACAGAACAATGACATCGAAGAGAAGGAAAGCAAATAACAGATGATAGAAAGACATCCCAGTGTTCTGTACTCTCACTGCTTCAGTCTTCATAAAAACAAAATTAATTGTGGCCAGATGCTCTAACACTAGTGATTTTAAGAGGAAAAACTGCAGGCCAGATGATGGAAAGCTGAAAGATATTCTGATGACTTGGATATATTCAAGTTAGCAGAATCTTGTGCAATTCACTCTAGAGCACTTAGGTAACCAGCTGAAGAAACATCTAATCCATTACTGTCTTTCAGGAATGGAGAGGACAGAAAAGGGCAAATACCATATCTTTCTTTGGAAATGGAAGAGGGAAGACATAGGGAACTACTACCCTGCAAGGCTAAATCTAACAGCAGCAAGAGTATTTGACAAGATCGTTAAATAAACAATTTATCAATGTATAATGGATAGGAAAGGTGGTAAGAACTAGCCAACGTGAATTTATCAAGAATGAATCTCATCTAATCAGTCTAATTGCTGTCTCAGCTGGGAAACCTGACTTGTGGATAAGAGGAGGAAGGAGATGTAAAATACTTCAGCTATAAGATGACTATGTTTACCATCCTAGATGATATTCCAGTTAGAGAATTACACTAGGTGAAATCACTGCAAGGCAGATAAACATCTGGTGGGAAAAAACACACTTACTGAGTAGCTTTCAAGGGTTGGTTGTCAGATCTGAAATGGGATCATGAAGAGGTCTGACAATATTTCCATTAATGATCTGGATGAAGAAATAAAGAGCACATTCATAAAAGTGGACTTTGCATCAGGCTGCAAGTGATTTAAAGCACTTTGGGGGACAGATTTAAAAATCTGTAGTCTTGATAAATCATAAGAAAACATCAAGTACTAGCAAGAAATCGTGAAGAACGTTTCATTTGTGAAATAATGCTGTGAAAACCTGACTCCAACAGCACTGAGTGGGTACATTCAGCTCCAGTCCAAGCCTAGGACCCAGAAGAGCTGCAGTGTTTTACACTCCAGTTAGAAAACTCGGTGGCAAAGAGAGGTATGGAACACTGCAAACTGTGTTTAGGTATAAGGAAGCCAGAACTCAGTGGAACCTACACAATATTCACAATGAAAGACAGAGATATAGGACTGAAGAGTGGATTTAGTCCTTCATTATTGAGCTCTGACATTTGATTGGTTCGTATCTCCTGACAGTGAATAAACAACCCTTTCTGAAAATGAAACAAAACTTAATAAAAATTAACATGTCTCTTTTTGTGCTTAGTTTGGTTGCTAGTGTCTAAAGGAGAAAGGCCTGAAAACGACACTCACACCCATCACAGTGACACGGTCAGGTAACGGTGGGGCTGTGAACCAGAGCCCCTGATTTGAGGTGATTCAGCTCCTTCGAAGCAGATAGAGCAATTCACAAGAAAATGATCTGAGAAGAGCCCTGTAACTATACTACAACAATTAATGTAAATACGAAAATTGCTTAGAATATAATTGCTGTGAACAGCTTAAAACATTTGAGAGAGAGGGGACTTGTGCAAACTAGTTTTGGGGGATTTGACACAATGTGGAAAAAATTCTGCATCTCAAAATTAGCCACAAAACCGATCTTCCAGTCTTCATTCAGCTCTGCTTCTGACCTCCCCATCTGCAATTTCTCCAGTGAATCAAGAAGTGCCACGGATTAAATTTAATGGGAGGAGAAAGAAAACATTACTCATTTGGATGTCTGCAAACCATGCCACACTCCGTTTGCACGCACCACGGCAGAGGGTACTTTTCATGCTCTGGTAATTGTTGGCGGTGTTGGCTCTCACCAGTGCACTTCTGAATCCTCTTCTATCGAAAAGAAAAAACCCAAAAGGGATTCCTTATCATATGCAGCAATTCCAGTGATTCCCAGAGCTACTGCTTACATGAGCATGCTACTTTTAAACACCCGTCCAGTTTGACTATGTCTTTTAAGGGAAAATACTTGGGGTTTGTTATGAAGAAATGGGTTCCCGCGTTGTTGAGTATTTATTTGAGATGCTTAAAAATATTTATATGAATTGCATTTGAAAACTGGAAGAAATTAATTGGGGTCAAGGTTACAAAGTATCTTATCATTTTTCAGTAACGGGTCTGATCTCCATCAAGGAGGTTAAGCTTTCACAGAGATTAACCCAATCTTACTGCTACCACCCAAAGGAGCAGCCTCACTCCTTCATGTTCCTAACATTTTCCTTAAACCAGGCTCTGGTGTTGATTTCTCCATGAGCTAATTTAGCTCACTAAACTGGCAGAAAGCTGTGAAATAGAACAAATAAGACGGTGCAGTGGAAGTGTTTTCGATCAGCAGGAGAGCTGATAAATTACCTTGGACATCCTGTGAACCTCATCAACAGGGATCAGAGAGTCACAGAACTGTTACCGTTGGAAAGGACCTCTGAGATCACTGAGTCCAACCACACACACACAAAATCGCTCTACAATCTCAGCCACTAGAGCATGCCCTGAAGTGCCACATCTACTCATTTCTTAAATACCTCCCAGGGATGGTGACTCCACCACTTCCCTGGGCTGGCTGTTCCAGTGCCTGACCACTCTCTCAGTAAAGGAATTCTTCCTAATATCTAATCTAAACCTCCCCTGCTGCAACTTCAGACCATTCCTCTGCTCCTGTCCTTATTCCCTTGGGAGAAGAGGCCAACACCCACCTCTTTACACCCTCATTTCAGGGAGCTGTAGAGGGCAATGAGGTCTCCCCTCAGCCTCCTCTTCTCCAAACTAAATGTGCCCAGCTCCCTCAGCCTCTCCTCAAACAGGACTTGTTCTCTAGACCCCTCACCAGCTTGGTAGCTCTCCTCTGGACACGATCCAGTGCTTCAGTGTCCTTTTTGTAGTGAGGGGCCCAGAACTGAACACAACACTTGAGGTGAGGCCTCACCAGTGCCCAGTACAGAGGCACCATCACTGCCCTACTCCTGCTGGCCACACTATTCCTGATCCAGGCCAGGATGCCGTTGGCCTTCTTGGCCACCTGGGCACACTTTTGGCTCATGTTAAGCCAGCTGCCAACCAATGCCCCCAGATCCTTTTCTGCTGGGCAGTTTTCCAGACGCTCTTCCCACGCCTGTAGCGCTGCAGGGGGTTGGTGTGGCTGAAATGCAGGACCCAGCACTTGGTCTTATTGAACCTCATACAGTTGGCCTTGGTCCATCGATCCAACCTGGCCAGGTCCCTCTACAGAGTAACTGCTGATGTCAGTGAACTTAGTCTTCATCGAACAGAAGACCACCTTCTTGACATATACTTTGAAATTACAATTCAGGCTGCATGGTCACATTAAAAAACTAAAATCAATCAACTTACTGCGAGACAGATTCTCAAGGGCTTTTCCAAGTTTTTTGCTCTCTTGAAGAATATGATTTAGTTCATCAAAATCATGGTTCTCCGGTTTTGTCCTCCAATCCCATTTAGGATGCTCTATTGACCTTGGCACTAAATATACACAGATATATAGATGAAGTTTAGATTTGGTAGTTCAGGCTCCCACAGCAGAAAAAAAAAGCTGCACAATGAGTTTACAAGCTCAAGTACCTTGAGTGGAAACTACTTACTGCTTTAACAGCTGGAAATATTTTCTTTGGTCAATGTGAAGTAAAAATGAAAACATCCATGAAAAAAATGTATAGTTGGGATGATTCTTGTGACAGAATTAATTGGTAAATTGGAATTATTAATATTACCAATTAGAAATAACAAAAACAATGCAATGGCAGAAAAATGTAATAAAACTATTGCGTGTGAAGGTACTTCATTTAGATCAAAACAGAATAGTGTGGCCTAGGGGCCAGTAAGGAAAAATGTCAAAACGAAAATGAGTACTTTTGTCTTTGTTAGTCATTGTATCAAAAAGGAAAAAAGAAATATTTTAGATAAAGCTTTTATAACAACATGTATATAACAGTTCATAAAAACACTGAAACAAAACATGTCCCTTCTGTTCATGCTTTATTCCTTTCCTTTATTCCAATACCTTTAATCCTATACTTTGCTTAAAGTCGATCTTTGGGAAGCACAGTCCTATGCTGACAGTCTCCTGCCTGTTATCTACTACCAAACCCTTTGATTTAATGTTAAGGCAATAGTTTCTCAAAGGCTCAGCTACCTTGACTCCTTTGTCTACATTCCCCACAGAAAGGTTCAGCTGATTCATCAACAGTTGCTAACTGCTCACTCAAAACTAAATTCAAAAGCAAAGCCTACAATGTCCAATATATCCTGGCCAGCTTTGAAGTATTTATTTACTATTTTGACAGTCAACTAATTTATGCTTACAAACTTCATTTCCATGACAGGCTAAGAAGGAAAGTTGCAGACTCCTATAGATCATATGACCAAAAAAAAAGTGGTTTCTTATGATCATTTGGAATTTTCGAGTGCTTTTACGATTGTATGAGGAACTTATGGTCTGACTTTGGTCTGCCTTTGAATTCTGGTAGCTATTACAAAATATGTCAAATAACTGTTGCTACTGAAATTGGCCTTATTGCTGACTGCCCTCTGTGTGAATATATGATCTGCTCCACGCTGGATCAATTCCACAAGGGAAAGCTGAGGTTAAGTCCACAGCCATCTTTTCCAGGTAAAGAGATGGGACAATGGTATGTTTAAAGTATTCTGTCACAAAGAATGTGATTCCATCTCCCGTAGAGATAAACCAAGCTATCTTCAAACTTGACATCTCTACAGAGTCTGACAAGTCAGAGTATAGTCTGATCTCAAACACCCACTCAGGAACCTGGGTAAGTATTAGGGAAGTGAATACATTAGACTGCAATTACAGACATTGTCAAAGACTGAAGACAAAGGAGAAAATAAAAAGGACCTACAGAGATAAAAGTAGGAGGAAAGAGAAACAGGAAGCCTCAGTGAGAAGAAGGGAATAGAGGGGCAAGTTGGAGTGTCAGAATCAGTTCTGCTTTGTGCTCAAAAAACCTCATGTATTTCCTTCTGGGAACAATGGAAATAACGAGCTACGGTGATTCCTGGTGAGCAGACACAGCCTTAGGGTATTAGAATATGAAAAGCCTCTACTCAGATGGAGAGCTTATAAATTTTGCTGATACTTATAAATGCCAACCATTAAACTTATAATTCCTGATTTAGGAACCACTATGTTCATTAAAACTTCTCTACATTTTTGTGTGACTAAAAATTTCCTCCATTCACACACCCTAGGAAAATTAACTTAAAGTTAATAGCACAACCTCAGTATTTCTCATCCTTTTTCTTATTTACAGTTAACAAAATGTTCCACCTAGTATTCTTTTCTAAACTTTAGCTAAGTGTAAGTATTTAGCAAACTAGAAAAGAAATTCTATAATGAGGTCTAGTTTTGCTCACCTTTGTTTTACACTGAGATTGTATGTTCCTTTACTGCTGTCTTTTTCCATCACCTCATCTTCTCCCTTCAGTGTACCAACACTACGTTCTACAGCATCACTCACTCTAGTGTTCTAGCAGTTTGACAGACTTTTCTTTCCTCCTTTTCTTTCCTCACCTCACCACACCACTGAAAACTTGTACTACTACCAAAACACAGGCAGTCCTTTAACGCAGTAAAGCCACGTACAGAGATGAGCAAAGCTTACAGCTTCCAGGTTGCATACAATTTCAAGGAACTGGAATTTGACACCACGTCTATTTGAAACAAACCACTGTTTTCAAAAAACCAAAGAAGAAAATTTTTGTGAAACCACATGGTTTTATGATGGGTCAGAAGCTGAACAAAATAAAAATAAGTACTACTCAACAGCTGTGGAGCTTCCAGGACCAGCAGCTGCTGAGTATATGGAACAACCCGCATCAGGAAAATGAGAGTGTGAAGATTCTATCCTTGGAAAGGAGGGCAAGTTGCTCAAGAGACAATGATCTGGTCCCTCGTTTCAGAAGAATGTCCCACAAACACAGGAAGCTTGGACTGCATCTCACCAGATGGGTGGTGGGAAACCAGTCAAACGACATGATGGAAATTTGCCCTCCATGCTGGTGTACAAGAGTCTGTTTTTCAGTGAGCCATTCTGTATTTCAGTGAAAATGTATCCAACCAGAGAGGCTGCCATGGCACCTTTCTGACTTTCAATAGAACTTGTTTCAACAATCAGTCTGGCTCATCCCGTTGAACCAAACCCAAAGGGTAAATTAAGCAGAATTAGAACTGATTTTTTTTTTATTACTTCTGGAGAAGAACAGTTCTTACTTACATACTCTTCCAACCAATGCATGTATATGAACACTAAATTCTGCCTCATGACATCATGTGGCAACTGTCTCTCCTTTCAAGGTTCACGTCCTGCTGGCTTATGAATGCTTTGAAACTATGAATTTGTATCTTCCCAACTGTAGGATCAAGCAGCACTGGTCATTTTCAAATGGATGGCTTTGTATGAAGCATGCAGACCGTAATGAGCCTC
>VZTM01040245.1:194402-213458 GCA_013400555.1 Jacana jacana
CTTTCTAAATACACAGTCTTCTTCTGTATGTATGAAGCCCAACACGTCTCATTTCAATGCATAAGCCACTATGCACTTCGTGAAATCCTTTCATAATGTTCTGACCTTCCTCTTTCTTTATTATACTCACTCATATGCCTCAAAATCAGCATATCAGTAATTTTAAATCCCTCATCATATTACCTGCCACAACATCATCTCTGTTATTACAGAGATTTATATAATACTTTCTCCTGAAATTATTTGCCTGCAATTCAAAAAACTCATTACTTCTACATCATAGCACCTGTATAGAAATATTTAGTTTTTCCCTTCATGGAGCTGAGATTTCCCCATCTCATCTTAGAATACTGTAAAGCCAAGCTTTCCAGGGTTTCTGATTTTCTGGTAGCATGCTCCCCTAACAAATGCACATCAGACCCCTTCACAGATGTGTTATGAATTCAACCTCAAATCAGCAAGCCTTTATTTTCTACTGGACTAGGGTACAAGATCAGCACTGGTTTTATCCACGTCTACGTGTCTTTTCAAGACGTGATTTGCAGATGGAATACGACCAGCTGCTCATTAAATTTCATTAACACGTTGCATGACCTTCTTACATCTCAAATAATAGCATGTGTTATTATTGAGCATAAAGTTACTCAGGTGTTTAAACCTCACAATAGCATTCAGATTAGAGTTCTTTGATAATACAGCCAAACTGGTTTACATAGTAACTGGATACCATAAGGCTAAGAGAACGATGGCCTACAGTCCTAGACTGACCAAGGGCAAGTAAAAGTACACAGTACTGTGAATTGTAAAGGGGATGTGGTGAGAATGGTGAACTGAAGCGGAATGGAAAGATGACGTGTGACCTGATTTAACGTGGCGGTGGTGACGAGATCAACCTACTTTGTCTAAAAGCAGCTCGCTGGGAAGCATGAAGTCTGTCTATTCTTCTTCAGAATGTGATCATCTAAACGTTTCATTAAGTACATTCATACACACACACGCACTAGGAGCCCTAGCTTCAAGCCTCCTCCTTGTCAACAGCAGCAATTTCTGCTGATTTACCTTCTTTTCACACACCAAAGAGGTGGACAGATCCCTTAGACACCAGGGTCTCTTGTTTCGAGGTTTCAGGTGCGACTGAGACCCCAACAGGCAGAAGGAGGGACCAGAGGAATTTTTCCAGTAAAAGTCAAATGCATAAGAAAGAGGTGTATCTGTGCAGGAATAACATGCACACTGCAGTCAACACCTGATCTGCTGCAGGAAAATAACTATTTCCTGATTAAATAATTCTCCCACAGTTGCCAAAGATTCCTAGGAAATGATAATTAACAGTTCTGAATAATCCTATAAGTTCAAGGTTATTTGAAGAAGACATCTGTAAGAAAAAAGCTCTGCAGAAGAACACATTGCAGCCAATGGACTCCATTAATTCTGGGGGTTGTTTGGGCAGTTCTGGGGGGGCTTTTTTTAGGTTGTTGGGTGCAGGGATTTGTTTGTTTGTTTCAAACACAAATCTGAGAGTAAATCTTTATGTCTCAGTAGGCACAAAACAGTCTGTTTCTCAGATTTACTAACTTACTACCTCACTTACTACCTCTTGGTACTTACTACTTAGTCCTTACTACCTCTGTGGAGAGGTTTTGAAAAAACAATGTATGACACCCAATAAAGGTGTCATACCATTCGAGGTACACGTTGAAGGCACAAAACAAATGGAATATGCTTTGCACACCCAGACAGAGTAATAAATGGGTTCTGAACACGCTCTCTGCCGATCCGGGTGGTTGAAGGGGCACACGGTACCCAGCCCAGCAAAAATGTGTCAAAACCACATCAGTATTTATGTGGTTGGGGACGGAGGAGAATAACAGTACGATGACAGGAACAGCTCACAACACCCTTGGGCACTGTTTTTAAGAGTGTATCTCCATAAACTGCTGCTATCCAGCACAGATTGTTAGATTAGACTCAGATTATGAGTGACAACTTCTCTGAATATCCCTATTTACCCTAGAAATGGAATTAAAATCCATATGCTCCTTTAGGACTGACTTAAAAATTCATGTGCCCATAGAGAAGTACAGTGGAACTGATGATCAAATTTGAGTAATTTTGAATGTGCTTCATGAAGAAGAAAGAGACACATGCTCCATTTCCAGAAAAAACATTCCATAAATCTTGCTAAAACAATACAGTCCTGAGAAAAGCTGTGGTATGGGACACATCTACCTGTACAGCTATTTTTCACTTGTTACACTTACTTACTCTCAGTCAAAAAGGTTTCATGATTATACAAGACTGTTACTTACCCAAAAGCACAGTTTTTCTATTGCATAAATCTATGATGATTTACTTTACCCATCGTTGTGCTCGATTTTGACCTGCTGAGGCCACTGGGAGATTTTTCTTTGAATCCTCTCAAGTCTAGATTTGCCCCCCTTGCTTTTAGCAGAAAGACAACACACCTTCTATTGCAGCATCCTATATATCTCTGTTCCCACCTGATCCACCTATCACACTCAGAGTTATTATAAAGATTGGGCCATTATAACAATTTCAAAAAACTCCAATAGTCAGCAGAAGAATATATAATTTTGCAATTTATTTTGGAGAACAAATCCCGTCTACACACTTGTGTGTGTGTCTACCTATACGTATGTATGCATGTTTATTGTAGATATATTTACTGGTGTAAAAAAATCCATTACAAATCAAGCTTAAAACCTGTATTTCTTCACCAGCCAGCATACAGGAAGCACTACACTTCATTAAGGCCTGCACCTCTGTTTTTACTGCCTATAATTTATGGGCCATTGGCAATATTCTCTTCAGTCACTCTGATTCTAGTCTGCTTTTTCTCTCAGTGTACGATTAGATTCCTCCAGCAACTCTCATAATACACCTGTTCTGCTGACACTGTCCCCAGATCTTGAACAGTAGTTCATAATTCACAGTTTTGCATTGCCCGACCCACTGAAAAAAAACCCAAATGATCTGTTATTAGGCCCAAATCAACCAGGACAGTTTTTACACGTGCAAAATGGCAATGCAAAGTAAAACATCAAATCATAATTGGTATCTGAACATAAAATTGTGCAAGACACGAGGATATTCTTCTATTTTTTTTATCTATCTACAATTCTATCTATAAATGACAACAAAGGGTATTATTAAATATTCATAACTCAAGTGAAAGGAAGGCAAGAATCAAACTCTTCTAACATATAAATATATATTTAGCCATTTCAACTGCTCAAAGTTTGCTTTCCATTTTAAGCCCAAATTAACAGAAAAACATATTATGTACTTGGAAGTATGGACAAAGGAATAACGTAGTGAAGCTCTCTTACATGACTTGGACTCCGGTGACGGCGGAGAAATGTTGGACACAGCAAGGTCGCTCTTTGACTTTTTAGGCTTTTTTGCATTTACCTGCCAAGGTTTATCATAACTTCTAAAATCTCTCCTTGTTCCTTTATTTTCTGTTAAAAGAATCGAATCAGGCAATTATAACATTCGTAGGGTCATTTTACAAAGACTTAATAAACAATTAATCCAGAAAAAACAAGGCCTATCAGTCCAAAGCAAAGTCAGTTCTTTTTGTTCTCCTATATCTAATTTATGCCAAATTTACTATATATCTTCCATTCCCTAAACATCAAAATTTAGAACTTCATTAATACTTTTTTCATTAAAAATAGAACATCCTGGTTTTGGTTATGAACAAGTCCTTAACTTCCATTTGTTGTCTTACAAGTTTGACTGCCTATACTTAAACTTTACATTTGAAACAAATAAAAAGTTGACCTGACAGGCAACTAACATTTTGACTACTGGCAACTATTTGATATCTATTATAGTCTGAAACACACCATCAGTCAGTTTTTAAAGAAAAATACAACATTCTAATAGCAGCTTGTAGATATACTTATTCATGTACCAGATATTGTACCAGAATATCAAAGCTAAAATTTCTACTTTAGAACCAGAGGAGATATTATTTCAGAACATTTTTTTATGCTTCTGAAGACCTACAGTCATAAATTATTCACACTAGAGTTCATAAAGTAGTAATAGCATCTGCTCATTAAGAGTTGGAATGATGGGGTTTTTTTAAAAGAAGTGTGTTGTTACAGAAAATACCTGGACAGAGGTTAATTTCAGGCACAAACACAACCTGGGAGGGAAAAGGAAAACAAAGCAAAGCCAAAGGGAAGGCAATGAGGACAGCAGGGGAAGCCAGGGACCTTTATATGTACCTTCTTTTTCATTGAGGCTGGGTTTGCTTCCACCCTGTAACTGCCCCATACTCCCATGACAGCTCAATTAAATATATATATTTAATAATATATATAAAATTCAGCAGCTACTGGACAAGCAGGATTTACTGTGCATGCTCAAAACCACAGGCTAGAACCTGTCAGCAGGTAAACGTGCATCCAGAAAATCATGGCTGAAAGCATGGGAAGATTATAGTGGGGACCAGCCCTTTCCAGCACAGAACATACCTGATGTTTCACTCTCTGCCCAAAGGGCAGCAGAGCCAGACAACGTTCTCTGAAGCTGACTGCGGTTCCCCTGTTTGGACTGAAGATGATCAATTAGAAATGGAATTGGCTGGTCGGGTGTCTCTGTTATCAGCTTGGTCATCAACTCCTTTAGGAAATTAAAACAAAACACAAAATTAGTGGGATATTCCACCTAAGGTAACCTTGCACTTACCAGAAGTAAAGGAGCATTTATAGAAGAAAAACCCATTTTCAAGGTTTGAAGAAAACAGGTGGAAATAGCCATCTCCCCAAACTACTGCTGGCTCTGCCCCATCAAGTGTTCATGTCTGAAGTTCTCGTAGCGTGCATGGTCAGTTATCATCTGGAATTTATGTTAAACATCCCAACTCCTGCTATTAGCTCAAGTTTACCCCAAACAACCCAAATACAGTTCATTTAACCACTCAGAACAAACACCTTTTCAGACCAGTGTGTAGCTCTGCTCTGACCCATACACTCAAGTTCCTTCTCGTTGGAAATTGCCTCATTAGGAAGGTTGGTGGATTTTTGATCTTGCTCAGACATGGAACCATGACCTGGTTAGAACACCCATTCATATCTAGGAACTCCAGGGTCTGATAAAACAGGCAGAATACTACTGTATAGACAAGAGCACTGCTGCTGCAGACACAGATACAAACCCAGTGACAACAGGAAACCACCTCCCATGCCACGCACTGATATTATCTAATTGCTGTTAATCACCCTGGCCTTGTAGTGCTGAAGGAAGAGAAGCGCTTTCCATAATGGTGCTGAGGTTCTTCCTGGCTCCCCACACTTAAACCACAGGAATTAGGAAGCCAGAAATAAGACGTGTCTCTGTGCTGGGCATGTGCCCTGAGAGGAACTCAATGACTAAAGCGGGAGGCGACCCTGAAATCTCCATAGTTCCACAGGAAATCTGTGGCTGCCACTGCAAAACAAAAAAGCTCCACAAAAGTAAAAATAATTACAGAAATTACATCAAAGTCAAAAATTGGGTAAGTTATTAAATGCCTTTATTCTTTCTTACTCTATCCCCAAGTACAAATTTTCCCATAGCTTCCATACACCTCGGTCTATGTCTGCTTCATCTTTTCTACACATCTTCATTTAATAAATAAGTTTTCAAATTCCGGTATTTGGAAATTTACTTGGTGTTACCATCAGCTAATTGTGTTAGAAAAGTCTACCTAAGAGGTAGGACACAAAAATGAGTAACACTGTGGAGGACTATTAAGACCCAGGAAGTTATCACTGTCCGCTCCAAGCCTTTCCATTCTTTTTATTCACGTGGTGGTTTGAAGAATTAGGTATAAGTGAAAATGAGAGAGAAAGAAGGAGAAATTCAACTTCAGGAAACAAAAAGGAGCAAACATGCCCAGTCTTGTGTCTTATGAAGACGTGATGATCCGCGGTGTGGCTTTTAATAAGTATCTTCAGGGACACCTGCCTCCAAAAAGAGCATCTTTGGTTTTGAAATGGAATTCTGCAGGGAGAAATTCTCCTACTGACTAATCTTAGAAATGGTAAAGCTACAGAGTGTAACTCCATCTAGACTGTCTCTCACCAAGGCAGGAGAAACCCTCCCATATACTTCATACAAGAAAAATCCAGAAATTGGAGTAATTCATGTTTTGGTTGCTTGGCAACACTCTAACAGCAAACCTTTCTTTTTTTCTCTCTGCCAAAATGCAGAATTAGTGACAAGTGGCAAGATGTAATCTTGTGCTTGTAACAGACCACAAGAGCTGCAGGAGTTCCACTGCACAGGATTCTAGCACCAAAGGAAAAATGTCAACCTGTAACAGCTGACTTGTAATTTAAATAATTTCTCTGAATCTTGATTTGAAAATTATTTTTCTGCCTTAGATTAATTAAAAAAAAAACACATGATGAGGACTAAGATACATGCTATTCATTTTTTTTAAGACAAGCATGGGTGACTATCTATTAATAATACATTATAAAATTAATGTAGCATTAAAAAAGATAATGTGGAGATGAATTCTACAATGCCTAGGTGTGATTATAAGACAAATGCGACTCGACTGTTGCCATCGCTAACTTGCTCGACACAGGAAGAAGTGGTCTTAAATTAACATTAACAGACCTAATAAAATAAAACTGATTATAGGATTCTTTATTTTGAGACACAGGAATAACATTAAAGAACATAAAAGCACAAAGTACCAAAAAATTGAACAAGTACCTCAGCACAAGAGAGATCTGGAGGGGCTGGAGCCAGTGCAGAGGAGGGACACGGAGCTGGGGAAGGGTCTGGAGAATAAATCTTCTGAAGAGCAATTGAGGGAGCTGGGACTGCTTAGTTTGAGGAAGAGGAGGCTGAGGGGAGACCTCATCACTCTCTACAACTGCTTGAAAGGACATTGTAGAGAGGTTGGTGATGGTCTCTTCTCACAGGGAATTAGCAATAGAACAAGAGGGAATGGCTGCAAGCTGCAGCAGGGTAGGGTTAGGCTGGACATGAGGAAAAAAATTTTCACAGAGAGAATGGTCAGTCAGTGGAATGGGCTGCCCAGGGAGGTGGTGGAGTCCCCATCCCTGACTGTGTTTAAGAGTAGATTGGATGTGGTGTTGAGGGATCTGGGGTAGGGGAGAACTTGTAGAGTAGGGCTGATGGTTGGACTTGATGATCCCAAGGGTCTCTTCCAACCTATATGATTCTATGAAATTAGGTTCTACCCTGACCAGAATGAGAAAGAACAGGCAGAAAGGTGATATAAATTCCCAAATAAATGGCAGTGAAATCCTCCAAGGAGTTTACCTTGCACCGTGCAAACCAGAAATGAAAGCAGTTGTTTTCACATTCTTCTGCAGCGGTACCTTCATATCCTTCTACCTTCACTAGTTTTATTAACTATACAAGATGGACTGTTTTAAAAGAAACTTTAAAAAGTTCAGCTGTGGGTATTTCCAAGAGAGATTAATGCACATATTGCTAAGGCTGCAAAAGATCTTGCAAAAACCAAGGCCAAACTAGCTACTTAATATAGTAATTCCTTATGAAGAGAATAACCTCTCACCGTTGTGCTGTCCTGAGGTGCTCCACTAGTTATTCAATGCAGCCTCCAATTTTCATTTCCTTGTGACTGTCCATGCATTTAATACAAATGGAACAGTCTTCACAGTCTATTAATCCCAGGCCCAATTACAAGAAAGCTCTAATTAGCTATGTCTGAACGTAACTATCAGGTTATTAAGTTAATTAAGAGACATTCTATCTTGCCCTGTTATTGATAATATTAACTACACAAGAATTACAGGTTTTGTCTTTAACTGTACAGGCTTCTACTGACTATGGCAGAGCGTGCACAGATTTTGGCTGCATTATGCTCTAATTTCATGGTTTAAATTAGATGTTTCAAGTAGGTAGAGTGAATTGCCCTCAAAAGATAGACCTACCTCTCTCTCCCCCGACCAAAGAGACAAGGCGGCTTAGTTTAAAGTACAAGGTTTTGATGGGATGCAGTTCCAAATCAAAACCAGTAAATCCAGCAGTCTTCACACCAGTGCCAAGGGTGATCTTGCCAATGAAGAAGTCAAGGGGGCCTAGAGAGTGCCCAGTTAACCAGTACAGCCAGTTAAGATGCCAAGTATTGCTCTCCTAATCACTCTGCCTGTACTGGCTGCATATCCATTGACTACAGTGGAGTTTAGACACTTAGACGACAGGCAGACACCTACATTTAGGTTTCCTAATCACTTCATACAGGCCATACAGGCCAAAAAGGAACAAAAAAGCCCCAGAAACGACATATAATTGAGTAAAAACCTGTGGATGGAAAGTAATTTTAATAAACTTTCTAATCATTGACACATTTTTTTTGTGTTAGAATTTCTTTTTGATTTCTGCATAAATGAAGCAAGGGAGTAAAAAATATGTATCAACATTATTCTTACTGGCCAAAATAAAAGCCTGCAACTCTTAAATGAGACCAGAAAGGTAAAGATCATTGGTTTTGCCACAAAAGGTTATTTTCTTTGGAAATGAAGGAAAAATACCAGCATTCTTCTTTCAGAAAATAGCTGGGCTTTAAATCTCCTCAAACAATTCAAAGCTAAAAAGAAAATCACATTACAAACTATAGTCAAAATGGGCTTCAACGTATTTAAGTGCTCCTGAAATTATCATGTGTCCCCATGAAATAAATTATTCAAAACAAAGCAAATCTCCACGTGAACACAATTCCCATGCCTGCACCACACTAGTTGCTTCAAACTAACCAAGGTAGAAAAAAAACCACTTGAGAGCAAACCTCCCTGGGATTAACAGTCCCATTCAGCTCGTCTGTGAAAACATTCAGACTTTCAACTGGAATTAGCCAAGAAACAATCCAAGCAATTCTTTGGTTGTTCAAAGCCTCAAGACCACTCACTCCCGCCATTTCAGTGGGCTCTGCAGCCAAATTTAGCGACACAAAACTGCAGTACACAGCCAAAGAAACTCCTTTGGATACACAACCAAAGAGGAAGCACAAAGCTGATAGGTTGGCCCTGACATTATGGTGCAAACAGGATTCCCCTAAAAGTGGCACCAGTAAGAAAATGTACACTATTGGTCCGGTAGCATGGGTAACACTTTCAGACTCAGACTGTTATTCCAAGTCTCAAACTGCTTTTTTTCATATCTCAAATCAGGTTGGTAACTCTCTGATGCACCAAACCAGTACACTTTGGGGTCATACAATGAGAGGAGTATTAAGAGAGAGTGAAAACAAACATAATTGAATAGCTAACAGTCCTCCCTAAATCACAGCATCAGGGCATTGTCAGAGCTGGAAGGGACCTCTAGAGACCATCCAGTCCAACTCCCCTGCTAAAGCAGGGTTGCCCAGAGCACATCACTCGGGGCTGCATCCAGGCGGGGCTTGAAGGCCTCCAGAGAAAGGGACTCCACACCCTCCCTGGGCAGCCTCTGCCAGGGCTCTGACACCCTCACCAGAAAGAAGATCTTTCTCATATTTGAATGCAACTTCCTGTGTTCCAGCTTGTGCCCATTGCCCCTTGTCCTGTCACTGGGAACCGGTGGAAAGAATCCAGTTCCATCCTCCTTCATCCCACCCTTCAGATAGTTACAAGGATTAGTAAGGTCTCCCCTCAGCCTTCTCTTCTCCAGGCTGAGGAGTCCCAGCTCTTTGAGCCTTTCCTCATCAGGGACGTGCTCCAATCCCTTAATCATCTTTGTTGCCCTCTCTCTCCAGTAGCTCCCTGTCTCTCTTGAACTGGGCGGCCCAGCACTGGATGCAGTATTCCAGCTGTGACCTCACCAGTGCAAAGCAGAGGGGGAGAATGATCTCCCTCTGGCCACATACCTGTATGAATTCATAGAATCATAGAATCATATAGGTTGGAAGAGACCCTTGGGATCATCAAGTCCAACCATCAGCCCTACTCTACAAAGTTCTCCCCTGCACCAGATCCCTCAACACCACATCCAATCTCCTCTGAACCACATTCAGGGATGGGGACTCCACCACCTCCCTGGGCAGCCCAGTCCAGGCTCTGACCACTCTTTCTGAGAAGAATTCTTTCCTCACATCCAGCCTAACCCTACCCTGCTGCAGCTTGCAGCCATTCCCTCTTGTTCAACCGCAGAAGACCAAGTTTGGAGGCTGTGTTACTCACCATATATTTTGGGAGACTCTGGAGAGTAGAAAGACCACACTCTTTCCACTATAAACCCTTTGCAAACCATATAATCAGTTCCCCGAGTTGGATGAACCAGCCCTATCTGATACGAATGCATCTCGTGTATGTAATATTTGCTAAAATATGCACCATGGATCATACCTGGTGATCCAGAAACTAAATCCTTTTGCATAGATGAGGTCTGGTGGACAATTCTGAAGTTCCACTGCGTAAGCCCGTGACAGTTTATCACACTCCACCATGCACATCATAACGTGCAATAACTACCTGAACCTCTTGCTGCATTTTTTCACTTACGTACCCTTGGAGGATTTTTTTCCCCCCCTCTTATCTTGTTCTTCGTATCTCATGTATCATTGTCCCAGATGTATTATAGCACTTCTGAGCTCACAAAATAGCTTCAAACACCTTTGCTCTTTGGCTTTATTACTGAAAGATTTCTTCTCTCCCATGCAATCATTTCAGACAAGAATGCTGTCAAAAGAGAGGGCGCTGGTACCAGGTTAGTCCAAAACATTAACTACCTCTCAGCAAAAGAACAAAAGGCTAAACACAGGCTCTCAGATATGCCAAGCGTGTCAACGGGTTCTCACATTTTCTCCCATGGTTTTCAAATCACCAAGATTTTCTATCACAGCTTACACTTCTCTCAGCAGTCCTGTATCTCTGCTTTACAATCTCACGCCTGTGGAATCATGCCTACTTTATTATTATCTGAACTCAGCAAGGATTTCTCAAATGATGGTACTTCGTGTTATGGCAGCAACACTGTAAGGTTTCCCTGAAGTATAATGCTGGAATCTTTCTCAGTTTCCACCCACTCTATCAACCAGTGGAAAATCTACCCTGAAGGTGAGGCACTTCACAGTTCAACCAAGAGAAAATGAAAACTACTGGCTTTCTGAAAGGTCTGTAGGATTTACATCAAAAGGAATACTCATAGATAAAGGCTAGACTATTACAGCCTGGACTGAGTTCCTTAAACTACAGCCATAAAGCAACACAGACCACACATCACTGCCTTTCCTAAAAGCTAATTCAACAGGCTAGAGCTGGTCTTTCTCTGATTAGTTGAAGTAATCTTATTCCAATTTCAAGGTCTAAGGTGAAGCCACTTGTTCCTCTGTGTACAATGATTCATTACTGGAACTGTTAAAAAAAAAATTTAAAATCACAGCGAATTTCCTGTGTGATCTTCACCGACTTAAGCTTGTACCTACCAGGAACAAACCTTGTTTTCATGCAGGGTGATATACAGAAAGCAGTTGGGAGTTTTGTGGCTACCTCTGGCGGGCTGATCCCAGCCAGCAGCTAAGAGCCCACCAGCCGTTTACTCACTCACACCCCCAGTGGGATGGGGGAGAGAATGGGAAGAGCCAAACCAAGAAAAACCCCTGGTTCAAGATGAAGACAGTTTACTAAGCGAAGAGAAATAAAAGACCACTAAGTGATGCCAAGGCAATTCCTCACCACCTCCCGCTGCCCTGCCAGTCTCCAAGCCAATTTGCCTCCCAGCTTTGCTGCTCAGCACTGACGTTATATGGTAAGAACAACCTCTTTGCTCAGTTGGGGTCAGCTGTCCCAGCTGTGTCCCCTCCTGACCTTTTGCTGGTGGGCAGAGCGAGGAACAGAAAAGGCCTTGACCCCGTGCAAGGACCGCTCAGCGACAGCTCCAAGGCTGGTGTGCTACCAACACTGGTTTAGTCACAGATCTGAAGCACAGCACCATACAGGCTGCTGTGAAGAAATATCAACTCCATCCCAGCCAGACCCAGTACACTACCACTATACTAATGGTAATTAAGGGTTTGTGGTTGGCAATCAGAAAGAGAAGGCTGTACATGAAAAAAAAAAACAATCAGTATATGAAGGGAAACATGACTTCAAGAACTTAAGCTTAGCTATTCTTTATGCACAAGAAGTAAATAATTATAAAGCCAGGTGCATGCTTAAAATGCCTCGATGAATTAGTTCACTGCTGCAAAACTGAAGAATTGCAAGCATTTCCTTCCTTCCAGGAGCCTACCCCCCAAAAACTGTTATTAGGTCTTTTTTAGAACCTAGATATGTAAATGTTTTCAGTTGTACCCCACAGGAAAACTTGGAGAACACACAATTTCAAACTACGTGAAGCGACCAACCACACCTGCCAGGTGCTTTCTGCTTCCCTCCCTGGACCACTTATCCCAGTAAAGTTAAAAAATGTAAAGACACGTTTGTGAATTAGATCACCTTAGAAACACTACTGATCTACTACCAGAACAAAAACTTATCAGGAATGTGTGTTGCACATTTATTACTTCTCATGCTTTTTTCCTAGTTCCTGTTCTCACAATCCAGGGGAATTAAACTGATGGATTTGTCAGTGCTTAAAGAAAATTACAATGCAAAACATGACTTCCTTTTTTTTTTTCTTTTGCAATTACAGTTCCATTATAAAATCTAAAAGCACAGGACCAGAAGCGTGCCATTCATAAATTTGGTCTAGGAATTAAGAGTCCCTTCTTCTCACTACCTCAAATCCCAGCTTTCGACATGTTTACTCTTAAAAGAGAAGACAAAAGGACCAAAACCTGGGAGCCGGACAACAAGCGACCATTTAGTGTAAAGCTGGTGCAAGTCCTAACCCTACTTAAACTTGTGAGCAAGATGCACACCCATCCCACCCATTGTCTGAAACCGTTACAACCAGCAAAGAACACATTCAGGTTGGAAGAGACCCTTGGGATCATCGAGTCCAACCATCAGCCCCAACTCTACAAAGTTCTCCCCTACACCAGATCCCTCAACACCACAGCTAATCTACTCTGAAACACATTCAGGGATGGGGACTCCACCACCTCCCTGGGCAGCCCATTCCACTGACTGACCACTCTTGCTGGGAAGAATTTTTTTCTAATATCCAGCCTAAAATATGATGCTTTAAAAAGTTCTGCTGTCCAACTGTGCGTAGCCAAAGTTATTAAAAATTCTGTATAAGTTGTATGCATTAAAATAATCATTAAAAAATGTTTTAATTTTTTTTTATTCTTGACCAAGAATTGTTTAACCATTCACTTGGAAGATCAAATAATAACCACCAAATACCATGACACTGTGGAAAGTAGGAGTTGCCAAAGCCCAGGGTGGGAAAGTTCTAAGACACATTTAATCGTCCCGAGTAGCCATCTACATAAAGTCACCCTAAATTTGCTGTGCAATAAATTCCTGTGAAGTTAACAGATGCTCCCCGATTGTTAGGATTTACTTAAATCACAGCATTTGGAGACGTTCCTTTAGTACAGCAGCTAAACAGTTGTTGGCAATACTCAGTCTAATTATGAGTTTTATTCACACACTTTGAATAGATGAACGTTTATTCAGGTATGCATCTTAATTTCCTATTATTTACCTGTGCGAGATTGACATGGTCCCCTAAGACTTCATACCAATGTTGTAATCAGCTTTTTAAACAGAACCAAATGTTTAATCTGCACCTATACAACAGAGATTTCTGAACTGGAAAGGTCAGAATTCATTGCCACAGAAAAGTCTGGAAATCCATTTTCACCGCAGCAAAATCCAAAGGGTTCTTTTATTTCTGCAGAATTTATATACTGCGAGTGTGGTTGGAACTCCTTAAACAAGACGAACGAGTACTTTTTAGGCAGCAATTTAAGAATACAAAATGTTATTCCTCATCTAAGCAGTTGCTTGATTGATTTCAAGCGACTTGTATTGTTGTTTCCCCGGCACAGGAAGGGTCACACTAATTTGCCTGTAAGAGGCAACACAAGGTGTGCGGTATCTTGTTAGAATAATCACCAAAGCCACCGAGGACGATCTGCGAGCAGACACCCGAGAGCCCTCAAACACCCTTGAGGGGACACAGTCACCTCAGGTTGGGTCTACACAGCCCATACTCAGCCCTTTTCTAACTGCAAGTGGAAATTGTAACAGCAAACAAAGATATTTTTTTTATAAATAACACTTTTTAATTAGCAGCCATTTTAACCTGTGTTCACGTAGGGGTAAATGAAGCTTTTGCTGAATTATACACACACTTGAACTTTGCAATTAAAAAGAAAGCAAACCCCACAATGACATCAGAATGGAAAGAATTGATGTCTTCAAATGCAAGAATACAGGCATTTTTGGCCCTGCAGAAGCCATCAGCCCATGGATATAACAATACAATTTGATTATAAATACATTAATTTATAGTATTATAATAAGTAGCTAAGTAAGTAACTATGTAAACTAATAAAAAAACAATGCTGACCAATTTTTTTCTGTACTCATGGGAATTCTCCAGCCTTTTGTGTACTACCATCTATTACACGCTATCAGATGATACTGGCAACTATTTTATTTCTGTTGTATATCAGGGTACCCGAATTCATCTTCACACATTAATAGACACATTAATAATCCCAGTTCAGTTGGAACTAAAATCCACCTGTGATTGCTTTGTTATTATCCATCAGTTAAGCCAAAATTACTTGTATGATTTTTTCACCATCAGCGAGCAAGATGACAGAGAAACTGCTTTAATGATATCTTTCTTAATATTATTTTCAAGGTTCTGACAGATTTCTAACCTGCTCTGCCTTATGGAATATCTCTTTATTTCAAGCCACATTAAAATAGATACTTCTGCTGCTCCAAGCAGATAAACTTCTGAGGATGACTATGCCATCCATAGTCAAACTGAAAACAAACCTGAGGATTCAGCACACACGGGTGGAAAAAGATGGACATGTGTTCATTTTGACCCAAATGTCGCAGACTATTCTTTAGAGTGCAACAGGAACCATGAAGGATCAGGTATGAGAGATACACAAGAAAAGTTTCCCACACACCTATATACCTATAGGGTCTATTATTGATATAGATCAGGCTCACAAAATCTTTTGTCATAGAAAACTACAAGAAAAAACCTCAAGGTTCCACTGAGTAGGGCAAGAAGATGCTATGACAAAGGCTTCTTGATTATTACACTGGTACCTATTATTATAAGGACTTACAAGAACTGTGATATCCCATTTTGGGTGATACTATGTTAAATTGTCATATCACAGAATCACAGAATGTCAGGGATTGGAAGGGACCTTGAAAGCTCCTCCAGTCCAATCCCCCTGCCGGAGCAGGAACACCCAGAGCAGGTCACACAGGAACGCCTCCAGCCGGGTTGGGAATGTCTCCAGAGAAGGAGACTCCACACCCTCCCTGGGCAGCCCCTGCCAGTGTTCCCTCACCCTCACCATGAAGAAGTTTTTCCTCATATTCAAGTGGAACCTCCTCTGTTCCAGCTTGCACCCATTGCCCCTTGTCCTATCATCGGATGTCACTGAGAAGAGCCTGGCTCCATCCTCCTGACACTCAAATATTAGACCAAACCATAGTATAAGTAGTCACAGAACACAAAAGTACTCAAGCACTTTTGCAGTGTAACTGCTGCTATTTGCAACCCCTTAAATTCAAATCCTTCCAATTATTTCAAATTTGGTAAAACTGGAAAATGTCTCAAAGTACCTGGGATTTAATTACAACTGAACACAAATGGTAACTTGACATAAATAAGATGCAGGGATACTTTTCTAGTGAGTAAGTGTCCACCTACTCCCAGTCCAAAATTTTGGCCAAACACTCCTCTGAAGGTTCTGAGAATAGCCATTCCATTTAATAGTCCACCTGCAGAAAGAAACACCGCCACAGGAGTAACAGCCTGTTCTCATGGGCTTCTTTTTCAAATCTAAAGCAATAATCTAGCTTTACCCAAATGCCGATGCTCGCTTTGTTATCCATCAGCAATGGACTGTTTGGACTTTACTTCCAGAAAACAAACAAACAAAATAAAAACCCCAAAGTATACCTGCTACTTTTCTTTTCTTGTGTAGCAATTAATTTTTGTATATATGGCCTATATTTATGATCACTACTGGTCAATGTGAAAAAGAACCATAAAGACAGAATTAATGTCCTTGATACTTAAGGCCTATGTTTTCCACACAGGATGTATCAGTTTGTTCTCAGCACAGAGAGACTTTGTAAGAGATTAAAAGAGATCCAAACCATAATTTTCATCAAGCAATTCAGCAAAATGAGAAAGTCCAGCTGAAAGTCAACTCATCACAAAACCACTACAGGTTGCTTAAACAAAACATTTTTATTTATCAGACTTAAAGGTTCAAAGGAGCCGTGTTTTTCAACAGGAATTAAAGAAGAAAATAAAATATTTCTATTTAGCCCCGAGTTATACAATGCAGTCAACCCCTACCTTCCCAAAACTATAACTTTTACATTGTGAGACCTTCTCACATCTGCTCATCGATGTGTCATGATGAAGGAATTTAGGGTAGTATAACTTACATCCTGAGGAGAGACATAGAATACAATATATGGAGATTTAAGGTGAAGTAGAAGTGACTCGACTACTGTTAATCATATTTTTGGCTCTTTTTCTTCTATACCTCTCAGTATAACACCTGCACTTACAGCTGAAAATGAGACTCACTCAAATGCAGATTCATATGTAATGCTACTGGGGAAAAAATAAAGCACAGATATAGCTTACCTTGATGATTGGTCACGTGGGTAACTCATTTGTTCCATTATAAAGTTACTTGCATGCCCCAGTCCTTACAGAATCCTCACCTCAGTAACATGAAAAACCTCCCTCACACCAGCTTTAAAAAACAGCTGAAAACCAAGAACTATGTCAATACTGAGCTGAATAAAATAAGCCTCTGAAATGAGAGGATGTTGGACTGTTTGGCCTCTGGGAGGACAAGTGCATCGGTTGCACAGGCTTTGGGCTGACACTTATCATACCATGCCCACAAATAAAGTAGGGCTGAGATAATGGGGACAGCTAAATAAATACCAGCTTACATAAGCAGGATACGCTTTCCACTCTGTAAGCTATACATTAGCTAAGTTACATACACGACTGCAATATTAAAGCCACTTTTCCATCATGCCAAGCCTAAGTATGAAATAAGGAGAACACATTAATATAGGTCTCTGTGTAACAAAAATGTAAGCTAGTGAGTAACTTCTTCTTCCAAGAGAAATGGCTTTAAAAGAAGTCATCAAAAAACACAAGTTCTAATAATTACATCATATGGATCAACTTATTACAATCACCTTCTAGGACAAACAAGGTAACTGCAATACATACATAAAAGTGGTATATTTCTAGAAAAAAGGTCATTTGCTGGTTGCCTATCTCCTCCCTGGAAACTGTCACCATGGATCTAGTCAGCGTGGCCTCGCTAACCTACCCGGGACATGACCTGCAACATCCCATGAGCCGTCCTCTGGCTTGGGTTTCCAAACATAGGACTAAAGGAGTATATATTAGAAATATCCTAACTCCTGTACACTAACTCCTTTAGAAAGCTAGAGCCTTAAGTGGGTGGATATTTAAATACTGTACTAGTGATTGAAAACTTTAAATTGGTAGCACTGGTAATTTTTGGTCCAATTTTTAAGGACGGTTCATCGAATTGCACCCACTAGAATACTCATTAGGTCCATCCTTTCTCATCAGACTCTCCTACCATCGAGGCTGCAATGGCTTAGGCAAATAAGAATCACTTCATTTCTAGAAGCTGAGATCTGGGTCGTTTTAGAAGATGCAATAGGTTTGGGTGTCGTAGAACTATTTTTAGCAACAAAGCACAATTAATCTTATTTTCTAATGCTTTTTATTTAGCAAACAAGACCTGCAAATCACTGGGGTATGTTTTTGTTTGTTTCTGACACAGAACTAACTTCTCAACCCCTGACAGTGATTGCCCAATTAAAGCTTCCTGATGATTTGATTGCTATTAATTTAATATTAGACTGAAGATCTGCCTGCCTACGAGTGAAGACCTTCCTTTGGTACATCAGGACCTCGCCAACTGCAGCGGGGCTCCAGGTGGGAACATGACGTGCTCACAGTGCTCACACCGACCGTGCCGCAGCCTTGAGACTCGCCAATGCTCTCAAACACCATGATAAGCAAGGGAGAAAGGAGGAGAAACCAGGTTTTTTCGCTTGTTTTGGGGGTTTTCTTGTGCGAATGTGTGGCACCAATTAATGGGATTAATAGCACTAGCAGGCACTGAGACAGTGCAAAGAAAGAAGAGGAAGCAGAAGGGCTATAATGAGCTCAGGGGCTTGCTGTGAAAACTCCAAAACCACATGAAGACTCTAAGAGCCGGAGGGGTTTGCAGTCTCGGTGCAGATAAGCAAGACAGACAAAGGAAGGGGGAACACAAGCACAGAATAACATGTGATAATGCAGCAGGACAGCAGAAGTCCAAACAGCAGCCATCAACTGCCCATCATTTCAGTGCCCTAACTACTGTATATTCTATTTCCTCTTCTGACTTCTTAAGTTTTTCTTCAGGGTTTAAGTAAATGTTAATTGCATCTTCATTTTAGCCAACTTCATTCTCCTAATCTTTTTTTTCAATTGTCATAGGGGAACACAGAATAAAATAAATCCTCTTGAGTTTCTTATTTACCTTTGCTCTTTTTATTTTCCCCACTGCTTTTTCTTCCAGGTACTCCTCCTTCCCCAGAAAAATAAATAAATCCAGATTAAATCTGTTGCTCTAGCAATTTAGTCTTCTCTTTGTATACCCATCCCTTCTTTGCTCCACATTGGCCAGTCTTCACTAAGCCTTTGCCTCAGACTTTGTATCAGACTACCAACATTCCTACCTGCTGACATTATTCTAAATGAGGGCATACTCAGGAGGAGCTCTGAAATATCTGGGTTTGTTGTTGCTGTTATTTTATTTCTTTCTGGGGTCATAGAATCATAGAATCATTTAGGTTGGAAGAGACCCTTGGGATCATCAAGTCCAACCATCAGCCC
>VZTM01040245.1:213475-224359 GCA_013400555.1 Jacana jacana
CTCACCAGTGCTGAGCACAGGGGGACAATCACCTCCCTACTTCTGCTGGTCACACTATCTCTACATCATGCAAAAGGATGTGTCGTAAAAGGATTCTCAGAGAGTTAAGTTGCAGTCTCCTGTGCAGGGTTCATCCTCAGCACAGTTCACAGAATCATAGAATCATTCAGGTTGGAAGAGACCCTTGGGATCATCGAGTCCAATCATCAGCCCCACTCTACAAAGTTCTCCCCTACACCAGATCCCTCAACACCACAGCTAATCTACTCTGAAACACATTCAAGGATGGGGACTCCACCACCTCCCTGGGCAGCCCATTCCACTGACTGACCACTCTTGCTGGGAAGAATTTTTTCCTAATTTCCAGCCTAAAATGCAGCCTAGATTGCATGACCACTTTCACCTGCTAGAACTTGATACAAATGAACCTAAGTAGAATGAATTTCTCTACACTGCCTCAACACAGTATCTGACAACTTAAAACTGTCTGAAATGCAGTAATTCAATGTGTTGGTTTATACCTTCTAAACTTCAGGAAAAATAAAATATGCTAGGGGGAATGCAAATAATATCATGTTTTAATGGCATCTTCCACTTGAAAAAATATTCTAGCTTGCACACCTTTGTATGCTCTCCAGTCTTAGTTTTAGCTTGCAAGCAGACTGGATGGTTATTTCCACAATGTGTTTAGGCCAAATAAGCAAGGTTTTCTTCATGGATTCTCTAATTTTTCCACCAAAGCAATAGAATTGGAAGTGCAGGGCAAGACACAATACAGAATTAGGTGCAAGTTCCAACCTCCCTGCCACAGGCACGGACGCCTCCCACGAGACCAGGTTGTTCAAAGCCCCATCCGACCTGGACTTGAACCCCTCCAGGGATGGGCCAGCCACAGCTTCTCTGGGCAACCTCTTCCAGTGTCATCTACAGCTAAAACTGTCCTTCCATTTGAGTTCTGTGAACCATTTCCCAAGTCTCACAAAGAGACAGCTCACAATTCTTCAGGCTTCTAGGACAAATTCTGCTATCAACAATACAGAGCAGCTCTTCTGTGCACCAAACGAAACACAGATGTTAAGTTATCGTTCAGAATTCCTTTCTTTGAGATGGACACCTGACCAGGAGAATCCTTTGCAATCATGACCTCTCCGCCTGTACAAAGGTCAGCTGGGATGCAATGCCTATCAAACTGGAACATAATGCAATCTTGATTAAGAAGTTTGGGGCACAGCAGCCAGTAGTGCTAAGGACACCTTTAACTCCCTGGCAAATCTATACCCAAGCAATATTGCCAAGTTCAAGTACTAGAAGTATGAGTCAGACACTGCAAAACATGCACATTTCTTTAGATGATAAGAACTTATATTTTCTTGTATTTGCTCTGTGTTTCTCACTCTTCAGTCATATGCTCAGCAATAAAAAGCACTAGAATCTTTCTTTAAAAAAAAAAGAAAGTACAGATCCCAGGTAACCAAGTGTAGGGACTGAGCTGATTATAAATAAAAAAAATAGAAGAGAAAAAAAAATGCATTGGCAATGTGGCATTAATCTTTGTCATCTCATCCCCTTCCATTTCCTATCCACTCTCACTTTCATGCTCAGTGGATTCATACGGTCCATTTCCTCCTAATTCATTAGGCCATCCTCCCTAATTATTAAATTCCCTCTGCTGTTGCTTTACAGAAGGGACTGGGCTGGGTTCCATGACATTCTCCTGACCTGTGGGGAACTGCACCTTTAAAAGCCAACACTCTTATGAAGGCAGCTTCATATGAAGCACACAAGCTCCTCACATGCAGGGCTGAGCAGTTAGAACCCATGCAGTGATTTGGAGATCACTCATGCCCATCTACCAGCTTGCTACTGGAGAAAAAGGCAGCTGTGCTCCTCTCCCTCCCCTGGCCACCCAAATTTTCCCTGCTGAGCCAAAGCCGTGCTTCTCACCCACCCCAGGGTGACCCACCGAGCTAACCCAACTGAACACTTCTCAGTGCTTTGCAGACTTCATTCTTTCTTCTGTTTCATCCTCCCAAACTGGGTAGTTGTAGTACAAGAAAAGTCCCAGATCTGGAACAAGCCCAGCAGGAATAGGTAGGCAGCAATGAGGATGAACAGGACCTGCAAAAAGCTGGTTGTTGGATCAGCCTCATGGTCGGCAATTCTGAGCACCAAATCACCGGAGTCTGGAGCAAAACGAGCTACGAGAGGGGAAATGATTCAATGAAAAAGGCTCCAACACAGCTGAAAGAGCCAAACTCTCGCGATTCCTGCCCCAGAAAACAGCTCCTCCAGAAGCCAACAAAGGAGCTTGATAAGCATATTGTTCCAGCCACTATAGGGAAATCTGGTACACAAATGAGAGTTATTTTACTCACTGAATATTGCAGGGAGCTGGCAAAATGAGGAGGGAGAAAGGATGTACATACACAAGGAGGTAACAATTTCCACTCTTCATATGGACAGAAATTTTATGAGAGGTGGCTGATGTAAAATAGTAAAATGGCCTTATCGTGGGCAAGTGAGTCCACGTGCATTCTTCATTCTGTACAGGCATGCCCTATAATTGTAACACATCTCCTCATGGTTCTATGTAAACTTACATTCAAAACTGAAGTTTTGCACTGGAAAATCTAATGCAAAGATGTCACTTGAATGTTATGGGAATAGGGAAAGAAAACCGTCCAAAACAGCAGAAGAGCAAAACCAGAGGGACATTGTAACATCAGCCCATGGATTCTGCCTGAACACTTTGGGATGGAACTAAAAATAGGTATTCAGTGAAACTGAGTGGCCAAAGGAGAAATTAACACATCTTGGTATGGTAACTGACATAAAAGTTAAACATAAAAAAACATATCAACAATATGCTTGTTACAAGCTTTTTAAAAAGATATGACCCTCTATACTGAAAGCAGATATGCATGTGGGGTTGCCCTGGCAGAGGCATTTCAAGTGATCATGCTCTTTTCCTATACCCTGGAATTAAATCCATTAATTCTTGTTCATCCTACCAAATGAGTGCTGCATTTCTTTACCCTCAGCACTATTTGAAACAGCATGCTGCCTTAGCCAGGAGGCCATCGCTTTGCTAACAATTCCATTTGGAAATTACTTTGCCTTGAGCAGTTTCCTGGCTGAACAAGACACCGTGCATCTCTGCAAGGGGGGATAATACAGAATGCAGTTGATAACACCTCATTTTTACCCGGATGTTACAGGCAATAAGGGGTTTGGTGTGTCTTTGTTCCAAAAGTTGGTGAACTCCCAAATCCAGAAGTAATGAATTATCTCCCTTAGCCCTCACTCGTACAAAAGCACATATGCTTTTCTTAAAAACACCACCAGGCAAAAATAATAATAACCTCTTCCCCCCCCAAAAAAAACTCGCTAGACAAATGAAAATGAGACATTATCAGTCCCCACCTCTTTGTTTACATAAATAAGAGAGAAAATGGAAAGCACCAAGTGGGAAGACATGATGCTGAAAAAAGGGAAACAGTATTTATCAGACCTTCAAATTTAAGAGCAAACTGTACAAGAACATGACGGTAAAACGCTATTAAATATTATGTTTGTAATTCGATTTTTTAACGCTTCCATGTACAAAGTAACGCTTTTAAAAGGAGCAAGCACTGATAACAGGTGTCTTTTATTGCCACAACGAAGAAGCTAACCAAGAAACCCGCTTGCTCCAGAACAGTAATGAATCCCATCACAGACTGGGCAGAAACACCGATGAACGTACTAACTGCCCCCTTCCCTCTCAGACACTCCAACACAACCAGAAGGCTGAGACTGTAGATCCTCTGGGACAGGGATGGCATCCAGCCCACCTGGAAGAGCATCCATCACCAACAGCAAAGAACACATTAGAAAAAAGACCAAGTTAAAGCCATTAACTTTTTTTTAATTGTTATTTAATATTTGACTTTTATATTTGTCCTTTGTACCGGATTAATAAAAAGAAACAAAACAGTTGAAGAGCTTACTTCAGGTTTAATTAACACCGTGCATTAAATATCATCCAAAACTTGGAAGAGACTAGATAGTGTGATAGAAAAAAAGAGCTGTAATGGGCTTATTTTGATCCAGACTGATTCATTAGTACAGAGGTTGCCAGATACAAAATTCAAAACCTTCATTGTCCCAGTGCATGTCCTAGAGCAAAGACACTAGATTTATGACATTTTATTTTATTATATTTTACTTTATTTTAAGCAGGACCATCTGCTGGCTCTAGACCTTAGCACTGAACGTGCTGGTACACGATGGCAAAAGCAACTCAATTGAGAACTACCTCTCATTTTCTCAGCTATTTTTTATAGCAAGCTAGTTAGGCCTTCTGTTCCCCCTCTCAAGAAACAAAATAATTGTAATTTTGAGAGTTTAAACCCATTAAAAGTCAATGTAACAAAAGGTAGTTATAATTATTACACTTTATCATTTTGTATTTTAGATACAATTATTCCAATTTAATTATTACTAAAAGACAAAGAATGTAACTTTGATTTTTATTTCTTTGTGTGGCTTGTGCCTGGAAGGGATTTTTATTCTTTTTTTAAAGCAATTAAGAAAGCCTGCATTTCCCCTTCAGGAAAGTAATTTTTTTGCTACTGTGGAAACAAGTTTTATGTGATTATCATCTATGTTTGTGACCACATAAATAGATGTGGTCTTGTTATGAGTCCCTTTGACTTTCATTCCTCACAAAACGATTTCTTTCATTGTGTCCTTCCCATATTTTTTTAAACCTTCGACTACTTTCAGACAAATTCCCAGAGAAGCAGACAACACAAAAATGCAAACCCTTTCAAATGTTGGGAGATTTACTAGTCAGGTAGCAAGACCAAAACATTTGATTTTCCTCATTCAGGAACAATGTCTTTTCTAAAACTCAGATTCCACGGAAGAGAATTATGAATGCCTCATCCACAGGGAAATTTCTGACTATTTTTGCATGTTGTTGGTCACCACGAAAGCCAAGCAAAAAGCAAAAAGCCCATTGCTCACAGAACCATTTGTAAATGAAAAAGGGTCTGTCTATAGTTTTAATTAGTGTTTTTCACTTCTTTTCCCTCAAAGACAACTTTAGGAAGGCGACTATCAGAATACACAATGAATTATCTGGAAAGCAATGTCTGCACGAGTTTTTTTTTCCCTTTGACTTTCATTCCCCTTAAGTAGGTCTTTTACTTCAGTGCACATCAAGGCTACCACAAAGCCCTACTGTAGCAGGCAACAAAAAAAATTAGAACTTATATATGATTCCCTACCCCCCACTGCGTAACACTGCAGCATTTCTAGATCACTGCTGGTTTCCAGACATCCTTTGAAAAACAGCTAATATTGGCTCCTCTGAAAGGACTGCCTGCCCGAAACAATGTCACTGGGTAATCAGTTATTCCCTAAAATGATGCTCATGATGTCCAAGTACTGAAAAAACTCGGTCTTCCAAAGGCTCCATCTAGCTGCCTGAAACGAAATGCCTCTCCATGCAAATTCACACCATCCAGAATACAGACCCTTTCATGCTAGCAACAGAAACGAACCTACTGAGCAGCAGATCAAAGCAAAATAAAAGATTACTTGAGCAAGCTCAAAAGAAAACAATTCTTTGAGAGCACCCCTATCATTCCCATTGCAGACACTGCAGCTTAAAACATAATCTGATACTGGGTGGTATAATAAACTGGTAAATGAGACTTTCAAGTTGACTGTTTCTGCATTTGTGCATTTAAGAATTGAGAGCAAACGTTGCTTCAGAATTGGTTTAAATTCCAAAATTCATTCCCAAACTTTGACTAATTCAGTCACCAGGTACACTGTAAGTACTGTTAGTCACTTAAAAAGGTGCATTAGAGTGTGTTGATGTTTAAGTTAGAAGTATAGTTATTTTGTTTAAATTAAACAACAGAAGACAGTGCATAATATACCCCAATAATGCCATCACATTTAGGAAAGAAAAAAAAACACAAAACACATAGTAAATTAAAATAAAAAACAAGTTTCCTATTATATATTTTTGTCTGTTACACGAAAACAAAGGGTGTGGTAATATGAACGCAGCCTTTACGTTATTCAAAATAAAAATTATAGTTCTAAACCCAAATTACTTTGAGAAAAACACTTAGGTAACCAGAGGTTTAGTATGTTTATTTTGAGAAGAGTTATTTTGGCTTTTTCTAACTCAAAGAAATGACAGTCTTTTGCTTTGCATAACAACAATGTACCTGCCGGATGCTTTTTAGCTGCAGTTCTATAAATAAGAAAATTCCAAAACACTAAATTTATCTCAGAGCTCTTGAAGATTTATTGCAATCTGTTCTTAAGAGTGCTGATCCAGCCTTCAAATGCACAGAAACTGTCAGGTTTGCCCAGATGAGAACACAACTGGATGCAGAAGAGAGCGAGTCAGGCAGAAATCTAGATGTATGGATACTCACAGGCAGGAGGATTATTCATTGAGATTATTAGCACGTAAAAAGAATTTGTTAGATTGGATGCTGGCAATGCAAAGTGGGTCAATACTTCACTCAGACAGAAATGAGTGGGTGCTGATTCTGAATACTCTGTCCCAGCCAATTTTAGGCACACACCTCCTGTTCACATTTTAGAAAGATGGGAAGAAAAAAAAAAAAAAAACCAACAAAAAACCAACAGTGAAGCTTCATCACAGAAATAATTCATATTTAGAATTCTCGTTACATTCCAAGTTAAATGTAAAAAAAAAAAGAAAGTAATCTAAAAAAAAATCAGGTAGTGCTGTTATGTGTTACCACAAAAATCCCAGAAGCGAGGCGTTTCTAAAGGGCATTCCTCAAATCTAAACTAGATGTCGAACCACAGTACTCTCAGGTGCCAGTAATCTTTCACAGAAAGATGTCTAAGCTTGCAAATGGAAAAGGAAACAAGAAAAGCCACAGTACCCAAAACCTACACAGAACAGGGTAAGCCAGCTCCTGAAACCTGACAGAACGGCAGGGGTTAACTTTACAGTAGGCACTAACAACACCTGCATGAATTTTATCCTGCAAAAAACCTCAGGAACCTGTAAGATCAAAGTGCACAAGTAACAGTTTTGAGACTTGAGGACCCCCATTCAACAGGGAGGAGATGGGGCTGAAGTACCAAAGTTCTTCTGCAACCTGTCTTAAATCTCAAAATTGACAAACTCTCAGATGTACACACGAATTCCCACCCACCTTCCTTCCCACCCCTAAGCCATAAATAAGAATTTAACTAGTAAAAATGTCTGGAATCAAGCGAATCCGCGTGTTACCATTCATAGCTGAGCAGATAGAACTTCTTACTAGCAGTTAACAGGTCCTGGTAGTCAGAAGACTGATGCCTGCCAAGACAGCCTAAGCTTAATAATTCTTTCTCCAGAAAGTGCCTCCTTCCTTTCTTTACAGAGATGGAAATAACTTTTTAACCAGGCAGGGGTTTACAGTCTTCCTGCATGTCACTCGGTGCTTCTCTTGAACACTTCTTTTTTACACAAATTAGAAAGGTAATTCAAGTGTCAAACGACTCAAAACTTCAGCAGAGAAATAAAACTGAACTCATCGGCATATGCAGTATCTACTGAAGTCAAAAAGAAAACCAGCCCAGAAAAAAAAAATCAAGTCCAAAATAACAAGTGTTCTTAAGTAGATACTGCTAGTAAATGAGGTAAAACAGCCCTAACCCCGGCAACAGAAGGGTGCAAATACAGGGGAGAAAGGAGAAGACAGACACTACCAGGATAACTGCAAGCAACTGGAACAGAATGACCATGAACAGCATCTACTGCTCTTGACCGTGATGCAGAGGAATTATACTTCATCATCAGGAAACCACCAAGTGTTCCAGCCACCAGCTCACTCTGCCTGCAGAATTGTCCAAGATCTATGGTCTGAAGTCCTTCTGATCACCGGTCATTCATTATGCAGGTATGCAGTAATGATCTGCTTATGCATCACCATGCCTGCCTTCACCTCCTTCACCTGCCTTCCCCTCCACAGCCTTCCTGTCCTCTCACCACTTCCTTCTTTCCTGTGACTGCCCTCAATTTCCCAACATTATGCTACACATGCCTTAAAATGTTGGCTCAAAGCATATATTGAACAATTATAGCCACAACCTGCTCAGCAAATAACACTGCAGAAAATTGAATCCAGGTCTGCTCTGGTCTGAGTCGATATTAGAATATTAGTACCCACTGCAAAAAAAATAAAAGAAAACAAAGAAAAGAGATGGTTATGACCCGTAAGAAGCAGTGATGAATTAGCATAAAAATCTGAAGCAAACACTAGCTGTTCCTGAATGAAAGTCTCCCTTCTCAATGTGTCAGAACTCTTAGAAACGTGAAAAACTGATGCACTGGTGAATACACCTGACTGCGAACACAGCCTGTTCCTGACACACCACGATGCATGTAGAGCAGGAACACTAGTGCAGTGCATGAACTTCACCCTAAGCATAGTCTTTGATCAATTCCCCGACAACTTCAACTACATGTCTTCCCCTTCCCGAGGACTACAAGATCAAGCACGGGTTGTAGAACTGTCAAGAACAGAAAAGAGAAACGTCACCAAAATGAAACATGTAACTAGATTTTAAATGGCTAATCAGGAAGCGGGGGAGACAAGAATTACAATCCTCTTCCTCCCAGCGTTATGGGATTAAAATAACTTTAAACAGCTACATGAATGCTACAGCCCTGTATCTTAACTCCACTCCCCAGTATACAGGTCTAAGTGGCTTCCCCACAAAAATCTCTTCCCGGTATTTCAGAGCGCACTAACAACCTGTAGACAGCCTGCAAGGTTACGCAAAGAGCCTCCCACAGATTTCTTTCTACCACGATGAAATCCACAGGTTGGAGCGATCAGTGAAATATTTAGTGATAAATGAAACACCGGGGAACAAGTACAGCTTCTCTGCTTTTTCCCTCCACCATTTGACAACCACGAGCACCTCGCCCTACTGAGAAAACTCGGTTAAAACACTGCCACTCGGAACGGTAACATCAAGTAGTTTGTTTGAATTTTAACGGGTAAAAGAACGGGTTAAGAAAACGTTGAAGAAAAATGACAGCCGTCAAGGGCCTAACTCCTCAACAACCCCAAAAGGGCTTAATTCCCGCTGAAATATACAGGAGTCAGTTACATGCACAGCCCTAGCAACTGTGGTGACTGAACAGGCTCTGATTCAGACACTGAGCCGCACAAACGTTTCCGTTTCTCCGAGTTCTAGACCTAGAAAAAATCACCCGCTGCCCCTTCGCACCCAGCTACCGTTCCATCAAATGGGGTTTTGAATCCGCCCCCGGCACTGAGCCAACATAAAAACTGACCCTTAGTGAACACTTTGCTAACAAAATTGGAACCTCTCTTATGAGGGTTGGCAATCGCTACCCAAAACACACGCGACGTCAGAATAAAAAAGACTTTCATAGGTAGGAAGCTTAATCGAGAACAAGTTAAAATACTGAAAAAGGGGAGAGTTGTGTCTTTGGATAACACTGCTCGAGTATAATATATGTGCATTTTGATGTATAAACTGCATGAGAAAGAGGAGGATAGAATCGTAATAACCACGACTGCTCTAGTACCCTTTTAAATTCTAAGTATTTCACAGCTTGTGCACAGAAACTGTGAAATGGGAACATCTGCACANCGGGTGAGAGGGTGAAAGGGGCACCTGTAAAGCAGAGGGCGGCGACTCCGTGGCGGGGGGGTTGGAAGAAGCGGGATGGCCGGGAAGGGAGGGCTGCGCGGAGCTCCGACACTCGGAGGGGCGTGGAGGAGGGACGCGTGGTGCGGGGCGGCAGGGCCCATGGCCGGGGCGGGGTGGGGAGAGAACGTACCGGGGGTGCCCTCTCCTTCCCGGGCCGGACAGACGCCGAAGGGGCGCCTCAAACTCCTCCTCGCCGGCCCCTGCGCTCACCTGAGCCGCGGCCATGGCGGGGCCACCCCCCCAGCACACACACACACACGGCCCCCACCGCGGAGGAGCCGGCCGGCAAGAGCGCACCTTACCTCGAAGAGGGGACCNGAAGAAAAATGACAGCCGTCAAGGGCCTAACTCCTCAACAACCCCAAAAGGGCTTAATTCCCGCTGAAATATACAGGAGTCAGTTACATGCACAGCCCTAGCAACTGTGGTGACTGAACAGGCTCTGATTCAGACACTGAGCCGCACAAACGTTTCCGTTTCTCCGAGTTCTAGACCTAGAAAAAATCACCCGCTGCCCCTTCGCACCCAGCTACCGTTCCATCAAATGGGGTTTTATTTACGCCCCCGGCACTGAGCCAACATAAAAACTGACCCTTAGTGAACACTTTGCTAACAAAATTGGAACCTCTCTTATGAGGGTTGGCAATCGCTACCCAAAACACACGCGACGTCAGAATAAAAAAAGACTTTCATAGGTAGGAAGCTTAATCGAGAACAAGTTAAAATACTGAAAAAGGGGAGAGTTGTGTCTTTGGATAACACTGCTCGAGTATAATATATGTGCATTTTGATGTATAAACTGCATGAGAAAGAGGAGGATAGAATCGTAATAACCACGACTGCTCTAGTACCCTTTTAAATTCTAAGTATTTCACAGCTTGTGCACAGAAACTGTGAAATGGGAACATCTGCACATCTACAAATCCCAGCAAGTGCATCTTTGTAAGACCACGGAAAATCTATAGCAAAAAACAGTGTTCCCGAGTGTACGACTGCAGGTAAAAATTTAACACTGTGGACACGGACGGACTTTTCACAGGACAGATTTCCTCCCGAGCGCCGGGACTCCGGGGGCGGGTTTCCCGGTAGGGAGGGAGGCAAGCACCGATCCATCCATCCATCCATCCATCCATCCATCCATCCATCCATCCATCCATCCATCCA
>VZTM01040245.1:224608-243756 GCA_013400555.1 Jacana jacana
AGAAGCGGGATGGCCGGGAAGGGAGGGCTGCGCGGAGCTCCGACACTCGGAGGGGCGTGGAGGAGGGACGCGTGGTGCGGGGCGGCAGGGCCCATGGCCGGGGCGGGGTGGGGAGAGAACGTACCGGGGCTGCCCTCTCCTTCCCGGGCCGGACAGACGCCGAAGGGGCGCCTCAAACTCCTCCTCGCCGGCCCCTGCGCTCACCTGAGCCGCGGCCATGGCGGGGCCACCCCCCCAGCACACACACACACACGGCCCCCACCGCGGAGGAGCCGGCCGGCAAGAGCGCACCTTACCTCGAAGAGGGGACCGATCTTATTCTTCTCCAGGTAGGCTTGGATCCTGGTTTGCTGGTGAGACGCCATGAAGAGCTCCGGAGGCGGGGGCTGGAGCTCCTCTCCCCCGGTGGCGGCAGCGGCTGCGGTCCCTCCGGCTGCTGACGGCTCACTCCCCCGCCGCCCAAGGGCTGCCACAGCGCGGGGGAGGCGCTACGAAGGGGCGGCAGCTCTAAGTCGCCGGGACGGAGCTAACTCAGGTAGCCGGGGGGGGCGGGGGGCACGAAGAGCTGGGAGCCGGTTGCCAGTCGCCCGCTGGGCTGGTTAGCGGGGCGGCGGCGGGCTGCTTCTCCCCTCAGGGAGCAGCGGGCGGGCGCCGCCGGCAGCAGAGCATGGTGCAGGGAGGAGAAGAGCTGCAAAGGCGCCTTCCCCCGCCCCGGCTCCCGAGCCCGCTCTCGGTCTGTCTGTCTGTCGGTGTGTCTGTCTGTGCGCGCCAGGCAGCGCCTTGGTTACGAGAAGAGCGGCGGCGGGAGCTGCCGCCCCTCGCCACAGCGCCGCGCACCGAAGCCGGGGGAGGGAGCGTGTGTGTGGGGAGGGAGGGGGAAGCTCCTGTCGGTGTCAGCGGCGCGGCCGTTGGTGCCCGTTAACGCCCGGGCTCCGGCGCACAAAAGGTGGGAGCGAGGGAGAAGGGGGAGGAGAGCGGGCGGGGAGGCAGGGGCCGTTCTGCCTCCTTCCCTCCGCCGTGTCCTCCGCCCGGCGACGGGCGGCTTCCTCGGCGGAGCCCGGGGTCCCGCTCTCCGGTAGCGCTGGGCTGGCTGCCCGCCCGCCGGCCAGTGTTTTGCCGGGGACCCCCGCCCCGGATTCCCCCGGCCCTCGCCAACTTCACCCTGGGTGGGGAGGGGGAGTGAAACAAGCCCCTCGGGGGGCAGGGAACCGGGGGTGCTGGGTCTGCGGCGGGGGGGCTGCTACTTAAAATGCTAGTTTTCTTAGGATACTGATGAAATCCCCGGCGAGCACCTTAATACACTGGTTCCATCAGCCGACTGGGTGCGCCCTGGCCTAAGGGCGCCTTGGGTTCCCTCGGGCAGCCAAGGGCTCTCCATCCAAGAGGAGACGTTTCCAGCCGGCTTCGGGGAGCAGTGAGTTAAAAGAAAAAAGCAGTATTTGTTCTTTCTCTGCTTCAAGTAATTAGTTCCCTACCTTTTCTGGAAGCAGGGTCAGAAACAGCTTTGCTTTTATGGTGGTTTTTTTTCCCCACTCTTTAAAGAAGGACAAATAAAAGCGTGCCTCTTGGGATTTGACTCTTTGGTTCTTCTGCAGCGACTGATTCTGCTGTACCAGCATTTACCTGTTAAAAAAGAATCAAAAAAAAAAATCCCAAACCCCAAAAAACCCCAAACCACCACAAAACAGTAAAAAAAAAAAAAAAAACCTATCCTATTTTTCCCTAAGAGTTGTTTAAAAGCACGAAAGGGCTTTGAAGAACGCCCAGGTATCAGGAACATTCAGTACATCTGCTGAATCAGGCTGCCTGCTCCCAGTCGAGCCGTGTTCTGCCAGAGCCAGGGTACAAACCTCTCCCAGTTCGGAAAGTGTTGGAAGAAGAAAAGATGAAGTTGGTCAGGAGTCAAAAGAGGGTGAGTTCTGCTCCCGCGGTCATTGGCTGTTGTTTGACTTCAAAGCCCTCCTTTCTGACCTAAAACTTCTACCTCTACCCAGAAGGAGGTCGGGTGTAAGTCTATTACAAAGAGTTTACGGCGTAGCCTATAACATAAGCAATAGCTTGTGCAATTCTTTAATGGTTTTACTGGAACATGCTTGGTTTTGCTGTCTCGGTGAGGCAGAGTGTTTGTTTTCCCCAGTAGCCACTAATACAAAAAATAGCCTTTTCTATTTGGATGTTTAGTGTGTCGGTAGCCTTCTAAAATTCACGTCAGCTTAGAGTTGGAGCATCTTGTCTCCAGCCAAGTACAGCTGCTTCGCCTGGTGCCACTTAAATAATAACAGCGCTAAGCTAGTTTAATCAGGCTAATGAGGATCATACAATCATAAGGGTAATTGCCAACGGTGCAGGTTTTCTATAGCGGCTCTAAGGATTCCTATCAGATGAGGATGTTCAGAAAATTTCACAAATCTCACCAGAACCCCGACTGCTCCAGCAGAGAGAAGTCCCCCACTTTGTAAATTGTTGCCTCCCTCCCATGATGTAAGAATGAGAACGTATGTTCCCACAGCCCTTTACAGCCTGACTTTTCCAAAGCAGCAGTTACTTCCAGACATGCTGGGACCTGAATGCACCGTGACCTGCAAACTGTCACTGCTCTGTGTAGACCAGTAAGAGGAGGAAGGAAGAGAAACAAGGCCATCAGGAACACGGATAGAAAAGAGAACTCGTTAGAGGAGGTTTTAAAGATAGCATAGGGATTTGGGTCTCTTTGGCTTGGAGAAGAGGAGACTCAGGGGTGACCTTATTAATGTTTATAAATCTGGAAAGGGTGAGTGTCAGGAGGATGGAGCCAGGCTCTTCTCAGTGACATCCAATGATAGGACAAGAGGCACTGGGTGCAAGCTGGAACAGAGGAGATTCCACTTCAATATGAGAAAAAACTTCTTTATGGTGAGGGAACACTGGCAGGGGCTGCACAGGGAGGGGGGGGAGTCTCCTTCTCTGGAGACATTCCCAACCCACCTGGACGCGTTCCTGTGTGACCTGCTCTGGGTGTTCCTGCTCCGGCAGGGGGATTGGACTGGAGGAGCTTTCAAGGTCCCTTCCAATCTCTGAGATTCTGTGATTCTGTGATTCTGTGATTCTGTGATTCTGTGATTCTGTGATTCTGTGATTCTGTGATTCTATGCATATTGTACCATTACCTAGATCATAAGTGCTTGGAGTTAAAACCTCAGAGTTTTTGGTTGTGTTTATTTTTCTCCCACAGAACCACAGGAATGGTTGAGGTTGGAAGGGACAAATATCTCCAAGGATATTTCTGGATCTTTCTGGTATCTGCAGTTATTTTTTCCTTCCTCTTTCCCTAGACCTTTTTTCCCCCTCTCTTAATTCTTACCCAGATGTACAATCTAGACTTTCCGGTTGGTTTGGGAGACACAGTAGCGATCCCACTGTGGCTGGGAAAGCTTCCAAAACCAAATGCAGAATTAGCTTCCTAAACAGACACATCTCGTAATCCCACAGCTCCCATAACGCTTAACTGACAGGTTATCCTTTGATATGGATTAGGCGATTTAAGGAGACGTTAAAGCAGACAGTTCCTAGCCAAGAGCTTTGCGTTCCTGTTTTCTGGTTGAAGGTCTCCAGCAGCTCCCTGACAGGAACCTCCCTGAGCCCTGAAGGATGGGAGCGCAGGTGTCTCCTGCAGAGAGCATAGCCTCAGTGACATGATAGATTAGGAAAAGAATCTTGACTGTTAAGCATTTTTACCTCCTTTTTTTTTTTTCCCCCAAGAAACTGTTGCTAGATTTAAGAACAGCCACACTATCAATAAATACCTGTGATTTGCAATTAAGCACAGAGAGCTGGGTATGTCCCTTCTGTCTTGCCAGTTGTTACTGAAAAAACATATTTTAAAATTTAATTGAGATATTTCAATTCAATTTTAAAAACTTATTTTTATCCAGGTCTTTTAGCATGAACTTTCATACCAAAGCCTCACAAATTTTAAAAAAAATAAATCTCCTGGATTAAAATTACTGCTTAGGACATCCATAGATTTCTATTACGATTAAGAATCATCTTATTTGACCAACTACACTTGAAATTACTTTACAAGCCAAGTCGTAAACTACAGTCTCTCTGTTGTGCTTTGCTATGGCATTTGTTTCGTTCTGTAGATATTTCTCCTTAAAGAAGAGCGTACAGCTTACACATCTATGTAGCACTCAGGACTGAACTGCCAGAACAGAAAGGACTTGCAAGAATTTGCTCACAGCCATCAAAAAATGGAAGGTGCCCCAGTTTCAAATTACATGCATGACACAAAATAGAAACCATAAGATTCTGGAAGAACAGGGAGACCAACAACTAATTTTAAGATGCTTGAGCTCTATTCAGTTCTTACTCTGTGTCCATGCCTGTAATATCTGAGCTCTGTGCTTCTTGCCATCGTATCACAGAATCACAGAATGATCTGGGGTTGGAAGGGACCTCTGGAGATCATTTAGCCCAACCCCCTTCCAGAGCAGGTCCACCTACAGCAAGTTGCACAGGAACATGGCCAGGTGGGTTTGGAATGTCTCCAGAGATGGAGACTCCACCACCTCTCTGGGCAGCCTGTTCCAGAGCTCTGCCATTCTCACAGGAAAGAAGTTCCTCCTTATGTTTAGATGGAACTTACTCTGTTCCTGTGGCCATTGGCTCTTGTCCTGTCACTGGGCACCACTGAAAAAAAAACTGGCCCCATCTTCTTGCCACCCACCCTTTAAGTATTTATAGGCATTGATGAGATTCCCCTCAGTCTTCTCTTCTCCAGACTAAAAAGACCCAAGTCCCTCAGCCTTTCCTCAGCAGAGAGATGCTCCAGGCCCCTCATCATCTTTGTAGCACTTTGCTGTACCCTGTCCAGCAGTTCCCCTTCTTGAACTGGGAAGCCCAGAATTGTACCCAGAACTCTAGATGGGGCCTCACCAGAGCAGAGTAGAGGGGGAGGATGACCTTCCTCAACCTGCTGGCCATGCTCTTCTTGATGCACGCCAGGATGCCATTGGCCTTCTCGGTCACAAGGACACATATGTTGGTGGGTTTCTCCTCCTTCACTATTCTCATCAAGAGAAGAACATGCATGTTTTGGTAGGTTGTTTCTGTTTTTTCTGACTTACTTTGTTCAAGGACCTAACTAGAGTGGGGGCCCGTTAAGTAATTCTGTGGTATTCTCCATAATTTCAGTCCTGTCATACGTTTTTCAGAAGGAAGATTGCTGCAGTTCCAATGCCAAGCACTGATTTTGTCAAAGTTATGGGCACTTGCAGTACCCTTTCATCTTCTCTGGGGTTGAGTTAGCCAGGCTTTGCATGCAAAGAAGGTGTTCTTCAAGAGTGAGAGCTGCCACTGCCTGGCAGAACAGCAAACTGATGACTTGGCTCTCTGTAAAGGTACTCTCTGGGTCACAAATACCCAGTGCCAAGTCAACAATTTTCTCCCTGCTGGCTAAAATTTGATCCATATGCTCTGTAAGAAGTTGGGAGTTGGTTTGTTGGTTGTTTTGGTGGTTTTTTTTGAGGCAGCATCTGGAGTGCAAAAGAGACATTAAGATCTGAGAAAAATCTATTGTGGCAATATATGAATTAATTGCACACCTTCACATGGCTTTCTGGCGCCCGTTTAGTGCTTTATGTTTTAGCTATCAAAAATCATCAGAAATTCCTTAATGAACCTTTCAAAAAACAATTAGAAAAAGGAACCACTAGCAAGGACATTAAGGGGAGAAATATTCATCAAAACCTGGCGATCTTTTCTTTATAAAGCTTTTGCTTTTGTCAACATTTTCTTTAATGCAATAACTTTATAAGAAAGAATTCCTCTTCCATTACTGGGGTCTGTTTCTATTGAGTTTGATACTCCATGCAAAGTCATTATCTGGCTCAAAGGGAGGTAGGAGAGCCATTAGTCAACAGCCAACTAAATGTATTTCTTAATGTGTGCTTGTGCTTTAAAAAAAAATGCAACTGAAGTTACCTTCAGGAAAATAAAAATCCCTCAGTTCCTGCACTTTATACGTGAGGCATTATTTTTTATTGCTAAAGCATCGCCTTGGAACTTTACAAACCCCTGTTGTAAAATTTTTTGGAAGCAGCCCACACACAGGCACGCCGAGAGGCTGAATATTGCAGTGCTTCAAGCTTTTTGAAATAATGGAGGTCTAGCAGTTCCTGACCTAGAAAGCTGCCATCTAGATTTTTATTTAGTATTCCCCTAAAAATGGATCTGCTTGGATAGCATATTGTCAAAAGAAATTGAAGCATCTTAGAACATTGTACTGAAATACCCAATTTACCTTTTATCCCCTATCGAGTTAGCAGACAGCACTAGGAGTAACATCGCTGGCGGGCTCATGCTGGTGATTTGGTATATCTAGTTGTGTTTGGTGGGCTTTTTTTAAACCTGCTTAGTAAAGGGTAATATCCCCACAAGCATCAACTTGAGTTTAGACAACCTTGAATATCCTTTCTGTGGTTTTTCTACTCGCACCAAGATAAGAGCCAGGCAACTTCAAATTCTGGGATAGGCTCAGACTTGTAAAAAGCAAGGATTCTTTTGTATCGTTGTTCTCCTGGAATTCAGCCTAGGATTTGGATAGTTTGTCCTTTCTGCATTGTGAGAGTAACCCTTATGAGGAGCGGCTGAGGGAGATGGGGTTGTTCATCCTGGAGAAAAGGAGGCTGAGGGGAGACCTTCTCGCTCTCTGCAACTCCCTGAAAGGAGGGTGTAGAGAGGCACGGGTTGGTCTCTTCCCCCAAGTCACAGGAGATAGGACAAGAGGAAATTACCTCAAGTTTCTCCAGGGGAGGTTCAGATTGGACATTAGGAAACATCTTTACACAGAAAGGGTTATTGTGCATTGGCATGGGCTGCCCAGGGAAGTGATTGAGGCAGCATCCCTGGAGGAATTCAATAGATGGGTTGAAGTGGTGCCTGGGAACATGGTTTAGTGTTGGTTTTTTATCAGAGTTAGGTTGGTGGTTGGACTAGATGATCTTAAAGGTCCCTTCCAATCTAGACAAGTCTATGATCTTGGTCACAAATGCTAAGCCTCTATGATAAAGCATTTCCTATACCCTGCAGGGCAGGGGTCCTTGGGAACTTAACAGCTGGCATTATCCTCAGGCTCTCACTAAGGACAAGAACAAATGACTAGAAAATCCAAGATTCATAAACCCACACTGCGCTTAAGGAGGATGAGTGACTACCTCTGTGATGCCTCTTATTCTCTGATGTGTTCTGTAATTAGTTTTCATTCATCATGTTCACTTCCCTGCTTCCAATAGTTCGGGAATGCTTTTCTCTCATCCCTTTCAGAGAAAAATCCTTCTAAACTTGAAAAATTTTGTTAATATCATATTACCAATCCAACCATTAATAGAAATCACTACTCTTTCAAGGCTTTATTGCAGCTTGTATCCATTTTTAGCACTTTTATAGTTGGTTTCTTTCCGTTTGCCTTGCACATAAACATAATACAGAAGTAAAAGGAAAAGTAGCAGTACTTACGAGCACACTGATAACAGAGCAGGACATGGCTGAGTCTATTAAATATGTTTCAAGGACAAACCTGCTCTGAGATTTTACAGTTTAAGAAGTGCAGTACAGAAGGCTACAGACAGGCATTATTAGGAAACCAGCAGAGACTACAGCGCAGCCTGCTAAGCAGAGCTCTTGGTACCCCCCTGAAGTTGTATAGGCCAGGGTCATATTCAGCTACACTAACACCTAGAGACTCAAATAATTAAATACAAGACTTAAAACTGACAGTGACATTCATAGAATCATAGAATGGTCCAGACTGGAAAGGACCTCCAAATGTCATCTAGTCCGACCTCCCCACAGTCAGCAGGGACACCCCCAACTAGACCAGGTTGCCCAGGGCCTCCTCCAGCCTCCCCTTGAAGATCTCCAGGGAAGGGGCCTCAACCACCTCCCTGGGCAACCTGTCCCAGTGCTCCACCACCCTCATGGTAAAGAACCTATTCCTAATATCCAATCTAAATCTGCTCTTCTCCAGCTTGAAGCCATTGCCCCTCGTCCTGTCACTGCAGACCCTCCCCAGCCTCCCAGCCTCCCTGTAGGCCTTCAGGTACCTTCAGGGACTGGAAGGCTGCTCTGAGGTCTCCCCAGAGCCTCCTCTTCTCCAGGCTCAACTCCAGCACCCTTAGCCTCTTCATGTTGCAAAGAAGATTATCTTCATGGCCCTAATTCTTCTTCGTGGCCCATTCTTCTTCCTTTCTGTGGTATACAAATATTCGTTTAATTATTTAGTAGTGGCTACAGGCATAAAAATACAAGCCTTCAGAAGCTGTTCCTTTCCCCTCCCTCCAGCAGACCACAGAGCATTTGTCCATGCAGTGGTGGCGTGGATGGCAGCGGGGACTGAACCAAGACTCCTATAAATACTTAAAGGGTGGGTGTCGAGAGGATGGGGCCAGTCTTTTTTCAGTGGGGCCCAGTGACAGGACAAGAGCTAATGGGCACAAACTGGAACATGTCCATCAAAACATGAGGAGGAACTTAATTCCTGCAAGGGTGGCAGAGCCCTGGCAGAGGCTGCCCAGAGAGGTGGTGGAGTCTCCATCTCTGGAGACATTCCAGACACCTGGCCACGTTCCTGTGCAACCTGCTCTGGGTGGACCGGTTTTGGCAGGGGGTGATGATTTCCAGACATCCTTTCCAACCCCATGTGGTGTTGCGATTTTGGAATGTAAGGCCATCCCAACCGCCTGCTCTAGTTCTTCTAGCCCCTGACTAGTAACTCTAATGTTATGGAGACCAGCCACTAGAGGGGAATAAAGGGTCGCACTCTACAAATTACTGCCTCCTAAACGGCTTTGCAGGAAGGTCTCAGAGATGGCCATGAAGAAGCACTGGACCTCAGGCAGCTCTGGTTCACGCCGTGGCCTGATTATGCTTGTGCCTGCATGGTGCCTGCACAAAGTTTACTTTCGGGTCTATAAACCTGGAATATGCTTGTGTACTCCCTGCATCAGTCACAGCTAACTCTAACCTAGGAGGGCTGGGAAGCCTTAGCTGCCGATTAAAGACTCCTCTGGGGAGCTATTAAAAGCAGGTAATGTTACTAAAGCTGCTAAACCACTGCAGAAGCCAATCTAGATAGTGGAAGTTGCGGACAACTGGTTTTCAGGTGCTCAGTTTAGCTTTTATGTACACAACTTGGACTCCTCAGCTCTTGACACCCCAAGTAGGCACGAGTCAAGGATTCTCCTTACTCATCAGGAATCCCCAAAATGCACAGGAGGCTGTTTTCCAGGATGCTTTTTTTATCACCAGAACATGCCTAAGAACAAACAGGATTATGCTTAAGGAGTCTACCAGTAATGCAAACTTCCATCATTGAAAAAAAAGGTTAAAAAAGGAAAAAAGAAATAAAAAGGTAAAAGGGTCTAAGCCAAAATCATCAAGAGAAACCTTAAAATAGATTTTAAACCTGTAAATTTCACAGTTTCAAGACCTCTGGGCCCCCTTGCCTCCTCCCCTGCCTCCTCCCCTGACACAAAGCTGTGATCTGATCACCAGTAAATCATTTTTTATAGGGAAAGCAAAGAGTCTGTTGCAGCCATTTGATTGCAGGAACTAGAAGCAGAAAACAATCCAACACTAAACATAAAAAGAGTAATGGTAAAAAATATATGAGTTGGCAACGCTGCTGTATCTTCTTTTCCAGACATAATGGAGCTGGATTCGAAGACGATACCCAGGGACAAGAGCTTAAAAATTGAAAATTTACCACCCTGAAGATTGCTATCTTCACACAAAAGTCCAGGCAAAGAGGTATGTGTTGCTTTTTAGCGAGAGGGAGGCTAGAAATCCCATTTAATTTCCTGTGCTAGGAAGCTTAGCAACTGTTTGGTAATAGTATCTCCCTAGGTGATTACTTCTTATACTTGGAGGGATGTGAAATTAGAGGAAGTCCTTGAAATATTAATGCTGATGCCCATTATGGTCCTTGAAGAGGAGGACAAGGACCTTGGACTGAATGTGCCATTGAATGCTCGCTCTGGGCAGCATTGCAGCCATCACACACACGTCTGATTCTTTCTAAAAGGGAAAAATTCTTGGCTTGGGATCCATCCCCTTGGGTTGGTTTCTCATGGAAAACACTGGATGCAAGGTTACTTCATCATGGCTAATTTGCTTAATTGGAAAGAGAGGTTGATATTGTTGCTATGAAAATTTCCACATCTACCTGCACTCGTAAAGTTTCAACTGATTTTTTTCCTAAAGCAGCGTGTGTGCAGGTCTTCATAGGCTGCTGCCGTGTTAATGAGTTGCATTTTCCACCTGATAGACCAAATCTTAGCCATACAGCTGTCTCCCACTAGCAATTATGAACCTCAAGCATATAAAAGAATATGCTTTACAATAGGAATATATATCAGAAAATTAGCAAAAAGGTAATTGAATTTGTCTCCCATCTTAGAGGGATAGAGGGAAAAGCTTGGCTTGCTATTAGTAACATGACATCCCTAATAATATTTTTAAATTAATTTTTAATCTAGGATTAATTTCCGAGCACTTGATAATGCAATTTACATTTCACAAGCTTCATTGTCCTAAACAATTTTGAAATAAAGGATTATCTGCTGTAGCAACACCGAAAGGCTCATTTGGAGATTAGGCTACCTATGTGCCTGAGCTTTTCTGTGAAAAGATGTAGATGGTTATTTTGCTGGAAACTTTCCTGTGCAAAGAGAGGAATGTGTTGTCTGTCTCCCAGAAATATTCTAAGTTCAGTCATGTTCTTATCAGAAAATTTAAATTCCAAACTCTGCTTATAAAACATAATATGCAGGTTGGAAGCAACTTTCCCTCAGAAGAATAAAACACGCAGATACAGGCCACATATATCACAGAGATACTAATTCAGTGCTTATAAACAACGCTGCAATTTACTATTAATTGTGTTTTTAAGTACTCTAGGAGTCAAGGTTGTAATGTTTGGGAAATCATTGGCTGACCTGCTTTAAATCTTCTTACTAGTGTGTTTCCATGAATCGGAATGCGGTGCTGTTCTGGTTGGATTTGTGGACTGAGTCTTGGATGTTTTATGATGTGGGAAATAGTCATGCCAACCGACCCGTGTAGAATCTCGGTGTATTTTATCATAATGTGCTACAGAAATACAGCAGAGTGGCTTTCTTTACAACAAGAACTATTTTCTAATTGTTAGGGAAGCACTAATACATGCCTTGAAAGACTGTAATTTATGGGCTTCTGCACAGTATCAAAGATAAGCATAAGAATTTATTATTATTATTTTTAAGTTGTATGGCTTTTAAGGCTTTTTGGCAAATGCTGGAGGGGAGCACTTGCAAGATGGAGCCTGTGCCTCCAAATTTAGTAGGATCAGTATCGGGTCCACAGAAGGGATAAAGGGTAAAAAGAAGAGAAAGCCTGAAGCTCTGAAAGGAATTTTGAGAAGTTATATTTCAGAAAGCAGAAATACATTGATCTGCCAGATTTGTTGCTGCAGCCTTTTTCTTAAGTAGCAACATGCTGCACTTGAGGAAAAAAAAAAAGGCATGAATGAACAGTCTGTTCAGAACAGAGAAAATGTAAGAACGATAGCAGCATTGTCAGTATTGCCAACAGATTGTGAGCTGCTAGTACACGGGCTGCTACTGCTGAGCTTTAGATAAAGCACACTGGTATTTGGGGCATTTCAAAAGGTTTGGAGGATCGGTTTGGATGGCTATCAGTGATAAAGTTGGTGGTGAACTTTCTCCTAAACAGTTCATGCACGAGCCCACTCAGAAATGCAGTACCCCCTTTCTCCGATGTTTTTCACAGAATGGTGGAATTGTGTAGGTTGGAAGGGGCCTTTAAGATCATCGAGTCCAACCATCAACCCAACGGTGACAAAACCACCAATAAATCAAGTTCTTCAGCACCACATCTGCCTGGCTTTTAAGTACCTCCAGGGATGGTGACTCTACCATTTCCTTGGGCAGCCCATTCCAATGCTTAATAACCCTTTCAGTGTAAGCATTTGTCCTGATACCCAATCTGAACCTCCTCTGGTGCAACCTGAGGCCTTTTCCTCTTGCCCTATCACTTGTTACTTGCAAGAAGAGACTGACCCCCTGGGTACACCCTTCTTTCAGGGAGTTGTAGAGAGCTCATCCTCCTTTTCTTTGCCAATTCCTTTTCCTCCTATTCACTTCTTATTTATAATTTCTGATTGCTAGGAAGAGGTATTCAAAACAGATGAGTAAATTCATCTGTCAAAGCAGATAAGCACATTATCTTCTTCTTTATTGTTTATTAGTAAGGATGCTCTGCAAATCCAATATTAGTGCAGGGAAAAAAAAGAAACAGATGACTGGGGTTTGGTCTCTGGTACCTAAGAACATCACACAGAATCCATTTGTTCACTGACAATGCATTTTCCTTCAGTTAAATCTGCATCTCTCTCTTTTCCTACTTCGCACTGTTTTCTCTGTCTAGTCTGTGAAGGCCTCTGACACAGCCCACTTTCCCTGCTACCCCCTGTCTTTGGTATAGACAAAGCATTCTTGACACTGAATACATGCTTTATCCCAGGATCTACCCTAACTACTCTCATCTCAGATGCTAATGTGGAGTCCAGTGATAGGAGTTTCAGGTTTTGTTGCTTTAGGCTTTATTTTGCCTTTCTCATCTGCCTCTGCTGAAACATTTGAAGCAAAGATACTTTGGTTTAAGTTTGCAAATCTGATGTTTGGGGTCAATTATAAATAAGGTAACAAGGTTCAGTACAACTTTGTTTCAATAACATTAAGAAATTGCACTTTAGGATTTAGTCTTTTATCTCCACAAATGGTAAACTCTTGGTTCAAGAAATCACCATTTTAGTCTTCTACTCAAGCCCCTTAGGACAGAAAATTAATTGTAGTGACCCAACACCAGCTCTCTAGGAGGAATTATTTCATTGCAGACATTCTCCCCCATCATCAAGTTTCATTCACCTCTGTACTGAGACTGGACTTGCACTGCTTTTCAAAATTCCTCGATTCCCCTTCTACCCACTACTCTTGGCAAGACTGTAACTGCCCTTATGCACTGGTGGGGTCATCTCTTACCTAACCTGTAGTCTGCCATGATTAAAAGTTTATATGCTGTGTCATTTATTGGAATAGTAATATTTGGAATATTTCTCCAAATTAATATTTGGACTGCTTCCCCCAAATTTTTATCTGCTATCATCACAACAAAATACTTACTTCTTTTTAACTTAAAAACTAGTTTTCAGTTAGAGTGATTGCACATGACAGCCATGAATCTGTGTACAAACCTGTTTCCTCTACAGAGTTACGACTGACTGGTCCAAATGGGTGAGCTGGTATCTATTGCATTGGGCTTTAACAGAAATTCAAGTAGGATATACACCAGTACAAGTTATAAGTCATTTCATGACGAAATTAACTCTGACAGAAATAAAAGCTGCTTCTTATTTTAAAAGTAGGTAAGCAATAAGAAATGTTAATATTATAGTTTGTGTTTCTTATGATACGAATAAATGGAAGTTTATTCATCTGGGCACCTCAGCACAAGAGAGATCTGGAGGGGCTGGAGCGAGTACAGAGGAGGGACACGAAGCTGGTGAGAGGCCTGGAGAATAAGGCTTATGAGGATCGATTGAGGGAGTTGGGGTTGTTTAGTTTGAGGAAGAGGAGGCTGAGGGGAGACCTCATCCCTCTCTACAACTGCTTGAAAGGGCATTGTAGAGAGGTTGGTGCTGGTCTCTTCTCACGGGCAATGAGCGACAGGACAAGAGGGAATGGGTTCAAGCTGCAGCAGGGTAGGGTTAGGCTGGACATGAGGAAAGAATTTTTCACAGAGAGAGTGGTCAGTCAGTGGAATGGGCTGCCCAGGGAGGTGGTGGAGTCCCCATCCCTGACTGTGTTTCAGAGTCGTTTAGATGTGGTGTTGAGGGATCTGGTGTAGGGGAGAACTTGTAGAGTAGGGCTGATGGTTGGACTTGATGATCCCAAGGGTCTCTTCCAACCTAAATGATTCTATGATTCTAAGTTTCAAATATGAATTCTCATTCCACTACAACTAGCACCTTAAACCAGTACATTCCAGTCAAAAGCTGGCTTGCATATGGGCATCCTCTTCAAATTTTCATTCAATAAATTTAAAAAACAATACATAATATTACAAACTTCTCTGGTTGTTTGTGAAAGAGGCTGAAATCACTCCTTCTTCCCATGAGGATCTTATCTGAGGAGAGAAACTGCCACCTGAGAATTAGTTTTAAAACATTGTAAATGTATCTTAAAATAGCTTTAAAGCAGTTTTCAATGTTCACAGAAAGCATTGCATGGACAAAGGAGGGAAATGCAACTACTACAAGAAGAGGTTTTTCTTACTTATACAGAGTATAATTTAGTTTCAGTTTCCATTCAGGAAGCTTGAAAAACAACATATCAGAAATGCAAATGTATACAATATGTTTAAAAACAATATAATGCAATTGGTCTGGGTAGTAGCTAAATCAGGAAATTGACTGTAATTGTAGTTTATTTTATGAGACTATAATATAATTACAAGGCTGTTGAAAGAGAAGCTTATATACATCAAAATTACTGGATTAAGGCAGTTGTGTTCTTTATACAGAATTCTGCCCTTGGTCTCCGAGGCAAAGGCTGAAGTGGCAGAAAGTGGGATAATGGAGATAAAAGCCCCACGGAGCACAGAGGAGGTGATAAGGCCAGCAAAGTCCAGAGTGGGTGCAAGGAGGAAATGGGGTTATCATTCCAAAATAAAGCTACACAAGCAAGGGACAAAGCAACTGCTCAGGCCCCAAAACACAGCCCTTTCTTTATAAAGGCTTCAGACCATCCCACCCCTACCCCCACACAGAATTCAAGAGTATGAGGACACACGTAGCTGTCAGCGTCCAGCCTGGACTGGAGTTACCAATGGGCAAGTGATGATCTCCCCCCTGATTTGGAGCTTGGAAACACAGAAGTAAGGCTGTTGGCTTTGTGCTCAACAATTGCAGAGAGTAAGATTTGCCATCGTCTGTTAACAGAAAACTAACACCAATCTCTGAGAGCAGGAAAAGTGATGCTTGTAGGGTTGCTTGGACATCAAAGTGACCTCTACAAGGACTAGTTCACAAGTCCTACAGAATTTCCATTAGATTGGTAGAGGAAGTGAAATAAAAATCCTAGCAGGACTAAGAAAATTTATGTGGAATACAATGGTGGTGACGAGCTGAGGGATAAGATCAGATGTGTTTCCTCGTGTCATCTACTGAGCAAGAAGATCAGAGGCCATTCTGGATAGAGTCCAAGGAGCATGCCAAGCAGAGCAAAAAAGATATGAGCTGAAGGAACATTAGGAAATGAGTGATTACAGTAAAATCAGACATAAGATGGGTGCAAAATGCATGCTGTGAGAAGAGGTAGCGTGCTTTGGAGAAATGGACTGGAGCTGGGGCTTGGGAGGATGCAAATTGCAGTGATTGATCTGTCCTAATGACAAAGTAATGTCACTTTGGATAAAATAAGAATGAAAAATTGGGCCATGTAGATCCAAAACACTCTAGTGGCAGACTAGGAGTCGAGTAGGTTTCATATACATTCTGTGCAATTAAGTTTTCCTAAAGCAACTGAGCTGTGATTACTATTTGCAGTCTGATGATATTAATATCCCACCCAGCACTTTGGCAAGGCGGCAGCCGCAGCAGAGTCACATTTAACACATCTGCAAAAACCTTTTGGAAGTGAAATCCAGGTGAAAAGAAAGCAATTGTTACGTGTTACAGAGATATTTCTGTGGTGCTGGATTTTCTATCAGCACTTTTCTTATGTTTACCCGAACTTTACTCCTAGGTAAGGTAGGGGAGATTTTTTTCAGTGGTATGAAATTTCAAATTTCTTAGGTCAGGACTCTGGAAAGAACAATTTTTTGATTCTGTATTAGACTAGACCACAGGACTGCCAGCCACCAAGACTTTTAATTTATCAGGTGAAAGAAGAGATTTTCCATATAAATGTGTTATTTTCTACCAGCAGCTGAAAAAGGCATTTCTTTTTCCAGTTGAGAATTTCTACCAGGTGGACTTCTTAGAAATCTTCCAATAAGCTATAACAGGCTGGGGGTAGTATAGATCTTTGGTATACACATTTCTCCTAGTACATAAACTGTAGAATCATAGAATTGCCTGGGTTGGAAGGGACCTTTAAGAACATCTAGTCCAACCATCAATGTAACTGATTAAAAAAAATGTGAAAAATCAGTACAGCATGTCACTGAGCACCATGTCAACCCGTGTTTTGAACACCTTCAGGGATGGTGCCTCAACCACCTCCCTGGGCAGCCCATTCCAATGTGCAATAACCCCTTCCATGGACAAATGTTTCCTAATATCCAACCCGAACCTCCCCTGGAGCAACTTGAGGTCGTTTCCTCTTGTCCTATTGCCTGTGGGAGAAGAATTACAGAGAGGGTTGTAATCCCACCCCCTCCCCTATATGAAGGTCTAGCCCTTCATATAGACTAATACAGAATGGACCTGGATACAGCTATGTAGACTTGGTTGAAAATACAGATGTGCAGTTTGTTTGGATTAGCTTCATTTTCCCCAGTTCTGCGATGGAGACGTACATGAATACTTGCAGTAGAAATATGTGAAAAACCTTGGGTTTCAGTTAGATAAAGCCTAAAAATCCAATAGTTTTCAGGCAGTACCTTTAAGGATAATCCTTTTTGTCTATGCATGAGGGCATTTATATGCTCATTCCACAGAGTGTGGCAGAAACCAGCCAGTAGGTAGGAAAGTGTTTGGCTTTCACAGGTCTAATTATCACTGGATAAAAAACTACTCTCTGCCCTACGTCTCCCTCTTCTCCCTCCTCCAGCTAAATATCAGCAGGAACTTTCAGCCTCACAGTAAACATCTATACCAACAATTTGTCGTGCTTTTCTGCTGCAAATAAGCACTTTATCTTGAAACCTTTAGCTATTTAGATGCTGTTATGAACATGTTCATATTTATTATTTAACATGATTAGCAAGTCCTTATGGTTCCTTTGTATAATGTGGTCATTATACAATGTGGTCACACGCCACCACCCCCCTTTTTTTTTAATAGTGGCAGAAATGAACCGTAGTTCTTACTGTTCTGTGATCTCCTCAGCTCATACAAACAGATTTAGGTCAGCCTGCACCAAGTTTGGACACTCTTCCGAAAATACATAAAGGAGCTTTAGTAATTGAGTTAGGAATCATCAATTTGATAATTAAACTGGTGTGGTACAAGACACTGGATCACTGCAGAAATCATTTGTGAGGTAAAGAGTGGATTGCAGCTTCTGGTCAAATTTGGCTTCCTTCTTCAGAAGGGTTTTATCCAAGCAATATAATTACCATTAACATATATAATAAAACTTTCCACTAGCACATATATCAAGAATATTTGTGGACAAAGATGCTTTCTGATATGGATAAGGGAAATAGAATTTGTTCTAAAGATGTATTGGGATGTCTCTTTAATCCTGTAAATGAATAGTGGCTGTTGGGTACAAAGAACTCTCCAAAGGGCTTCACCTTGCCCTGCAATGAAAGCTCAAGTACCGAGCAAGAACCCCTCAAGTCTGCTCTCTGTATGTGAAAATCAATTCCAGAAATTAAAAACCAAGGGAGAAGGAAGAAGCAGGAGACCCACCCTTTCCCCAAATCCTCAATTCCCCTATCGACTTCTGCAATGACCCGAATTCTCCAGTCCACTTCAGAAAGTTTCCTAAATTAATCACTGGACCATTTCAATTTGGAATCTCTCTCCTATGAGGACAGGCTGAGGCAGATAGAGTTTTTCAGCCTGGAGAAGAGAAGGCTCTTGTGTCCTTCCAGTACTTAAAGGAGGCTTATTATAACATGGGAAAAGATGTCTTAGTAGGGTCTGTTGCAGTAGAACAAGGAGTAATGTTTTTAAACTGAAAGAAGGACTATTTAGACTAGATATGAGGAAGAAATTTTTTATGATGAGGGCAGTGAAACACTGACCCAGGTTGTCTGGAGAAACCGTGGATGCCCCATCCCTGGAAACATTCAAGGGATGGACAGGGCTCTGAACAACCTGATCTAGTTGAAGGTGTTCCTGCCCATGGCAGAGGGGTTGGACTAAATGACCTTTAAAGGTCTCTTCCAACCCAAACCAATCCATGATTCTACATTTGCTCTTGTCCTGCCCTGGCGTGCTTGGCAATTTTTCCCCCAAGTATTCAAAACTTGTCTTAAAAAGCAGAGCAGTTTTTTTGTGGGCAAGAGCTGTTGGCTTGTTTTCTGAAGATAAGATTATAATTTCTTCAGGAAGCAGGACCACAAATGTGAAATCTGCAGGAGCACTGCAAACTTGGAAATGATGCACCCAATGAACACGACAGCCAGGAACCAGTGCATTTATAACAGAATTGCAGTCCGTCTAGAAGACACACAGCTCAACAGGTTGTGTAAACATTGTGAGGAAGGTTTTAAAAAAAAAAGAAAGTGATTGCCATTATGGTAGGAATTTGAGGAGTATGCCAGAGAAGGCTGCCTAACCCTATGAGCAAAATAAGGGCTAGCATGTGAAATTTGGCAGAAGATTATTCTAAACTATCGGAACCCGGAGGATGAATCATAAGTCAAACTAAAAGAAAAGGATTTTTCAAGCAAGTGGGATCAAAACTACAAAGACAATATCTACTGAACAGTTTCAAAAGATAATAGGGGCAAAACTAGGTTAATTTTAAAAGCTTTTAAATCTTTTGAGATAAGTGCTCTCTGTGCAAGGAAACCCTATTATGAAAATGTACATATACAGCATATTTCAACAGAACTAATGTGTTGAGTCGCAGTTAGATTTGGGGGTTTTTAGGTTAGTTATACAGCCAAGCCAAACAAATGCTGCATCCAGGGAGCAAGTAACACTTAATAAAAAAAACCCACATCATAGAACATAGTAAAATCTTAATCATATATGCAACTGAGAAGGAAAGCTTGGTCATTAAAACTGACAATGGCAAATGGAACAATATTACTTGGTCAGAAAAACGATTCACTGCAGAATTCAGCATGGTTAGAAACTCCTAGACAAAGAGGAGCAAAGTCATACAATCACAGAATCATTCAGGTTGGAAGAGACCCTTGGGATCATC
>VZTM01040245.1:243770-296005 GCA_013400555.1 Jacana jacana
TAAGATTTATTCTCCAGGCCCTTCCCCAGCTCCGTGTCCCTCCTCTGCACTCGCTCCAGCCCCTCTAGATCTCTCTTGTGCTGAGGTGCCCAGAACTGGACACATACAAGTCAAAGCATGACTTGTACATAGATGGCACATAGATGGAAATTGCTTTCCACAAATGCATGAAAACAGACAAAGGCTGGAAAATGGACTGTGCAAGTATTCCCAATATCCAGTAAGGGAGCCAGGGCCAGTAGGAGCACACAGGCAATTAGGTTAGTCTTGTAATAGACAACAGAAAAAAAAAGTAAGATCAAATAAAAGCAATAGCCAGATGTTTACATTTAGGCGTCTGGAGGCAGCTGAGACCTTGTTTCTCAATTTATACATACACGTAACTTCATGAATCTTAATGGCTTCATGAGGACAGAGTCAACAGGAGCTGAGTGGTCTGCATCTCAGGAAACATGAGAACCAGTCTGCAGAGGCACAGGACAAACAGAAAAGAAAAAAGCCATGACAAATGCAAAATATGTGCATACATACATACACCTGTATATATACATACACGTGTGTGTGTGTGTGCATATGTACATATATGTATATGCATGTATATATCATGGCTAAGGAATGACAAATATTGAAGGACAAGATTACACGTCTGGCTATAAGTGCATTGGGAAAGTTTCACCAAAACACAGTTCATTGCTCAACCTGGAGAAGAGAAGGCTCCATGGAGACCTTCGAGCCCCACCCAGTCCCTAAAGGGGCTGCAGGAGAGATGGGGAGGGACTCTTGATCAGTGAGGGGAGCCATTGGATGAGGGGAAATGGTTTTAAACTGAAAGAGGGGAGATTAGATTGGATATTAGAAATTCTTTGCTGTGAGGGTGGTGAGACACTGGAAGAGGTTGCCCAGAGAAGCTGTGGCTGCCCCATCCCTGGAGGGGTTCAAGGCCAGGCTGGATGGGGCTTGGAGCAACCTGCTCTGGTGGGAGGTGTCCCTGCCCAGGGCAGGGGGTTTGGAACTCCATGATTTTTGAAGTCCCTTTCAGCTCTAACCATTCTACCATCCTGATTCAATATGCCACAGGCTCAGCCAGCTATTATTAACGTTTGCTATACAGAGCAGAATATCCTTTCCAGTTCCTTTTCTTTCCAATTCCAGCCTTTCCAGAGGTAGACTTCTCTCCTTTAGTTCTAATCTACATTTTTCTGGATTTAGATCTTAACATTATACCCAATGTATTTGAAATCCTGGTAGGTAAGACAGCAAAAGATACCTTACCTGGTAGGTAAGATAGCAGTAGCAGACAATTTTTACTTCTTTAATGCACACAGAGCTGTGTAGCAAAATGCTTATGATCAGGTAACTTTTAGAGCAGGCAGAAATGGTTTAATTGATTTCAGTAATACCATTCTTATTTATAACAGCTGAAAGTGGGTATCTTCATGCTTAACTTGTATTTTGCATAACTTTACAGTAACACAAAATAAAACCAAATAGCTTTGCTCGAGTCTAAAATAGAAATTTTATGGCAGTTGTTGCTTTTTGAAGTAATTTTATGTTTGTTCTAAATTACCAGATACTATCAGTTCCAAACTTTGGGACTTTGAACATTCACAGTAAAGAAAGCTTTTGGGTTTTTTTTCCCTTCTCTTGATGCCAGCAGATGTGCAAAACCACAAATGATACAAAATGAACATCGACTGGTTTTCATTATCAGCCCCCTGGGTCAGGCCGAGCTCAAGTTCATACCAGAATGTCATGAAAACCTCAAAAATTAGGTCTAGGAAGATTTTTGAGATGTCCTTTATGCTTTTCTTTGGTCCAAAGGCAGAATCAGCTGTATCACTTGTGATACATATTTGCCAAATATGTTCCTTAAGATCTGCACACCTTTCCTGTTCCCCCTCTTCACGTTATAGTAGAAAGCATTTCCTAATTTTCACGTGTTTTTTCTTCTGCTGTTTGAGACCTTTCACACTAAAGACAGGGAAGGAGAAACAAAATCCCCATTCTCTTTGCAGCATCACCCAATGTAGGCCAGGCTCCGTTCTAGTTAAAAAAAAATAAAAGGGGAAGCTTGTTTTCTGGTGAACACAAAAGAAAAGCTGTTAAAAAAGGCTTGGCATAAAAATGTACTTAGAGAGAACCAGCTGCTTTTTTAAAAACTACGGGTTTCTGTAGAATATTCCGACACCGAAGAAAACAGCGCTGTTTCATTCTCGGAAAACAATGTTTATTCTTTGCTCTTCCTTTCTCTAATGACTCCTGGCTCTCTAAATCTCATCGAATCTTTGTGCTGTTACTGGCTGCTACAGCGCAGGGATGAAAGTATCTACTTATCATCACTATCTCTGTGCTCTGTTATTAATTTTTCAGTAGGTAACCAGGACCGTTCCAAAAAGGGAGGAAGCAGAGTCTTCCAGCCCTCATAGGGAGGCTGTATTTTAGCCAGATTTCCATCTCTGCATTCCCCTGAGGAATCCCACTCACTGGTTTTATTGGTGGCAAAGAAAACTAACTATTCAAACACTTGTCCTTTTAATATTTAGATGCATACCTTATCTGCTTTTAAAGCTCTGGTTTAGGATTCTGTTCCCCATCTCACTTCCAGGCCCTAAAATTTAGAAGATGGGTTCAAATCCTTTTGTTGATAAGTTTTTGGATTGAAACTTTTTGTTACAGTAAAGAAATTCTTAGTCAAAAAGTCATATATTCATGGCTCAAACTGTAGGCAACAATTCGATGGCACTTGACTGTACTCACTCTGGGTCTTCATCCTATTTTTGGCTATTTGTTATGCTTTTTCTAAGTCCTTTTACTACAGAAAATGGAACCTCTTAACTCCCATGCAGGTGTCTAGGGCTATTTGAGATGGACTGAAAACGTGTTATTAGTTTCAGAATGGCCTTTCACCTTTCTGCAGTAATTCACTGTCAAATAGTTTTAGCCAGACGCGATGACGCATTCCATCTTTATCTTTCTTTGTCTTTCATTTGGCTGTCTAACAAAATTACTAACCACTGCACAGTTGAAGTCAATAGTAATAATTGGGTGAGTGGTATGTAATCATGTCCTTGGCACGTTGATGACCATAAATATGTGACTCCATTATCTCCGAGATCCATAAAAACCAAAGAGGCCCACTACTTATGGCAAGATCAAGGTCAAGAGTAGTGCTTTCTTGGGCACACTGATGCCACCCACACTGCTGAGTACCTGCAGAGCAGCTTGACATACCCCTTGCATCTCTTCACACCTGGTGACACATCATGCAGTTAGACACAACCAGAGGTATCCACAGCTACCAACTTCACTTCAGAAGTGTATTTGGCTTTCCTCAGACTCCAGCATTGTGTGACATGATCAATTGTGAAGTAGATTGTAAAACTACCTGCAAGAACTGATGTTTGAAAACTGGTGTATAGAAACGTGTATAGAAGAGGCATTTCCATCATGTCCCCTGACTTAAATGACTCTTGTTGCTCAATCAGTTGCCACTCAATCAGTTGCCACAGGCATCAGCTACCAGCGTGTTCTTTCCAGACACACTGACACAAAGAGTGATACCATTCTAGCCAGGCTCCCTGTATCGAAGAGGAAGGTTCAGGCTGGAAGACCAATGCTACTTCTTGAAGGCACATGATTCAACACTCCTGGCATGACCAGGAAGCCTGTCCAGAATTTTCAGAGGCAGACAGCCATATTTGAGAATATGGCTCACCACATCTAGCACCTTTGGTAAGCCCACGGAGTCTAATCAGCTTATACTAATTTGCTGGCAACCAGTCTGGGGTCAGCGTGTCTGGAAAGAACATGCTGGTGGCTGAGGCCTTCATCCAGTGGCAACTGATTCAGCAACAAGAGTAATTTAGGGCAGGGGGACGTGAAAGCCATGCTAACTTCAAAGCTAGATCAGATTGCTTAGGGCGTTTTCCAGCTGAGCATTTCAAATCTCCATGGATAAGGCTGGATTTCACAGTCTGTCTGGAGCAAACTGTTCCAGTGCTTAAGTGGCAAATGGTCCTCCCCTCAACACTGGTCATGCTGCCTTTCCCTTATTTTCTCTTGTGACCAGCGCAGCTTGTGCTTCAGCTCTGTGTTTCTCAGAAGAATCTGAGTTTGTTTCTGCAACCCCCTTTCCTCTTGGCTGAGAAAGCCAGGAGATCCTTCAGCCTCACCTTCTGTGCCATTTGCTCCAGCCCCGTCTTACCTTTGCTGCACTCTCTGCAGTTTGTAGACATCTCTTGTACTGGGATGAGGGAAGGGTTTGAAACGGGACAGAGTGGTCTCTGCTGTGGTCTCATGAGTGCCAAGGAGGCGCAGTTAATCACTTCACTTGATCTGCTGTTTACACTCTTAAGATAGCTGAGTATGTGGTTGGCTTTCATTGCAACTGGTGACTCACCCATCACCAGCTTCACCACTACCGTCCCCAGGCCCTTGGCTGCAGAGCTGTCACCTACCCAACTAGTTACCACAGCCTGTACTGCTGCTCCAGGCAAAGGACTTTGCATTTGCCATCTCTGAACTGAGGTAGCCGTGGGCCCATTCCTCCAGCTCATTAAGGCCTCTGACAATGGCACCGCATCCTCCAGTGTACCTACCACTACCCACATTTTGGTACCACCCACGGTTGTGGTGTGAAGGTACACACCATCCCACTGGTCAGCCCATCAGTGGTTGTGTCAGACAGCCTTGATCCACCAGAGTGAGCAAGGTGAGGTTGTGAGGGTGGTGGCTCTTCCAAAAAAAGAAAAGACCACCATGATAGCATGAAGGTCAGGTATAAGAAAAGACCTAATATGTTCCCAGAAGCATTGTTAGACTTGTTCTCATGTCCTTCACCTCTTACCTTCATGTTCCTTACAGAGCTTCTCTGGTAGTCTTCGCCTTTGTGGCCATCCAGTGATGCTGACTTTGGATTTGCTCCAGGATGGTGACCAGTGCCCACTGCTTGGACAACCTGAAGTTCAAAATCCAGGTCCTGATGTTTGGTGTGTCTGGAACTGAAGTCTTCTCCTTTTCTCCAATTGTTCCTGGAAAACTAAAGATATGAATAATGCCATTCTTTCTTATTTCTGGGAATGCAAAATATTCTGTACTACTGCACGTACCAGTTGCTTAAGAAACCAGTATTCTAGTTTTGAGCTGATAGGAGTGTGGCTGGGGTGGGCTCATTCCTTGGAAGATAGGACTTGCATCAAAGCCTTAAAGTATGGAACTTAATTTATAGGTTTTCAAAGCCACCTTTGAAGACTCCCATCATTTAACTACCATGTAAAGTCAGGCAAAGTTTGAAAATTCTGAGGTATTTAAAAACAAAAACCAATATCCAAAATGAAGCAAAACACTATAATAAGTGTGCTTTGCACAATATAATATGACAGAACCAACTTTCATCCTAGGTTTATTCTGTCCTGTTGACCTCAAACATAACAAGGTGGCAGTTTGCTTCATGAAAGGTTTGTAGAAGGCTTGAAACTAAGTTTGGCAATACATATATACATATATATATAAATATATATATAATAAGAAAGGTAGGGATGATTTTTTACATGCCCCACTGCTCTCTATAGAGCTGTCCTTTATAGAAATCAATGCAATAATAGTTTATTGAGAAAAATCTTCTTTCAGAGGGGAGGATGAGTTTCTGTGATTGCCTGATAGCAGGTTTCCTGATTTGGATTTACTCTTCTGTTGCACTTCTTTATATTTAGAATAGTTCAATTATATTACTTTTTAAAAGTTTCTTCCTGTACCAATTGTATTTGAAGTCTCTCAATGAGCTGATAAGCCTTATTTTTTTCATATTCAGTGTTTTACCAAGATGGAGCTATTTGCCTCAGTAAATACACCAGGATCTTGCTGAAATCTGTGGAAATTTTGGGTTTCAGTACTACTGAGTATCTGGTCATAATGCACATGTGCAGCTATCATGCAAGACCTCTGGAGTCTACAGAGTGGCTTCAGAGAAGAGCACCAACCCCAGTAAAACTGCATAAGCATTCTTTTTTTCTATTGCTATGTATCTTTTTTTTTAGACAAGGAAACTTCCAAGAAGCTTTTGCTGAAGTATGAAATATAAATCTCTTGTCTTCTCAGCGTCATAAATCTTACCTAATACTGGAGTGTCAAAGGAAATTTTACCTCCTGCCTGGCAAAAGGCCTTTACAGTAAGAGCTTTCAAAATGTTTTGTACATCGTAGATGGCAGAACACAGATGCAAGACGTGATATTGACAGTGCCTCATTTTAACAGAAAAACCTTTTCAGACATAGTTGTAGTTTGAGTTTATGTTCATAGCCGTCATGCTACATAAAGCCTTTCTTCAGAAGCTTTTTTGCAACAGGCCTAAACATGAAGGCTTATAGTAAAGTATTCTGAACTCCTTAAAACACAGCTCTGCAGAGAATCACCAACTCAGCTGATATGTCACAGCATCGTCACAGTTGGAAAGGACCTCTGAGATCACCAAGTCCAACCATACACACACAAAAATCCCCAACAACAGCAGCCACTAGAGCATTCCCTGAAGTGCCACCGCTACACATTGCTTAAAAACCTCCAGGGATGGTGACTCCACCACCTCTGCTCCAGTGCCTGACCACCCTGTCAGTAAAGTAGTTCTTCCTAAAATCTAATCTGAATCTCCCCTGCCACAACGTCAGACCATTTTCTCTGGTCCTGTCATTATTCCCTTGGGAGAAGAGGCCAACACCCACCTCTCTACACCCTCCTTTCAGGGAGTTGTAGAGGGCAATGAGACCTCCTCTTCTCCAAACTAATCATGCCCAGCTCCCTCAGCCTCTCCTCACAGGACTTGTTCTCTAGACCCCTCACTGTCTTGGTAGCTCCTGTTTTCAAGAATAACTTAACAATTCAGGGGCCTAACTCTTACCATCTTTCTTACCAATCTTCACTCAAGGCTCAAGTAGCTTCTGATCCAGTGCTTGGTTGAGACACAGAAAACCACATGTAGTACTTCTGCATCCAGTCAGAGCTTTGGCCCCTGCTGAAATCCAAATTCAGCTCTGTTCATAACTTCCATCCAAAAGAAACATCTTGGCATTCTGGATAAGCACCATCACTGATAGGTCAAAAAGGTGGAATAAAATTGAAGTTACTGGAGGCATTAATGAGTCAGTCAGAGCCAAACACATCTAGTCTGAAACTATCTACCCCTTCTCCACTGTTTCAATGCAGCCAAATAGACACGTTTGCTGACATTTATACTGCAAATAAAACAAGAGGCAGACCCAGATAAGGATGGTGTTTATGCCTCTGGAACCAGTGGACCAGCAAATTTCTAGTCTATTGAGGCTCCAAATGCACTCTTTTCTTTTTCCTTTCCAAAGGCAATAACACCAATCTAATTCAGATGTACACGGCTGTCTCTGCTGCAAAGAACAAAGCTCTAGTTTTTCATTAACCAATGTTCAGCTTTAGGAGATGCTCCCAAATGGAGTCTGAAAGACTGGAACAATTGATGTGCTTTCCATCTTACAGCTTTATGTAATTGCTTAGCAGGTCTTCTCGACTGACAAGTCAGGATGGGTTTTCAGCCTTTTCACAAGCGTAAAAAAATGCCAATCCTGAGATGCTTCTGAGGCAGGGAGCAAGAAATTTAACCTAGTGCCACTTACCTGAACACAGTTCCTTCCAAATTCCTCCAGGGATAAGGTGGAGGACAGCTCAGCTGCTGCCATGGGGATGACTTCCTTTTGCAAGCACTGAAATGGAAAAATGGTAAGAAGTAGAAGATTTCTTTTTTTATCCACATGTTTGTTTTAATTTAGTCCTGAGGTTGGAGTCCTGAAACATCCTTCAGAGAGTAGAATCTGTAGGAGCAGATGTGTCTGAGAATTTTGAAAATACTGTACAGCAATGAAAAAGCATCATTTCTTTGTTTTTTTTTTCCTAGGAGGGGAATGCTCTGCTAAAAATAAAGGAATTCACTGCAAATGATCAATATTGGTCCTACATATGATTTCAGTGATTTTAGTCCCCCCCTACTGAATAATTCAAGTTTTTCATTCCCTATCCCAGAAGCTCCTTATTCTTCCCATTTCTATAGTACTTCATTTCTTTTTGCTTACAGTAATCCAACTGCATAGAATTTTCTCCCTAAGCGTTGGGGGGAGTGTTTGGGTGGTTTTCTGCTTTCCAAGTATATTGTTTCCTCAGACATGTGTCCTTCCAGCTCACTTTTCTCCTTGCAAGTGCTGAAGAACTGTGAAAGTCAATTGCCAAATTGTTCTTTCTTTGGGGGCCAAACAGAGCCGTCAAGGAAATTTCAGGAAGAATGAAGTTAAACAGTCCTAAGAACATCAAATTTAGACTCTCTGGATTTTTATTTTCTTTTTTTAATTGAAAATTAGGAGTCAACTAATGCATTAATGCATTGCTTTCCCAGTAAGTATTCTGCAGTGACATAAAAGCAAATGTATATTGGCAACGTAGTTCTTTTACTGAATAATCATAGAATCATTCAGGTTGGAAGAGACCCTTGGGATCATCAAGTCCAACCATCAGCCCTACTCTACAAGTTCTCCCCTACACCAGATCCCTCAACACCACAGCTAGTCGACTCTGAAACACAGTCAGGGATGGGGACTCCACCACCTCCCTGGGCAGCCCATTCCAGGCTCTGACCACTCTTGCTGGGAAAAATTCTTTCCTCATGTCCAGCCTAACCCTACCCTGCTGCAGCTTGAAGCCATTCCCTCTTGTTCTATTGCTAATTGCCCTACAGAAAGACCAGCACCAACCTTTCTACAATGCCCTTTCAAGCTGTTGTAAAGAGTGATGAGGTCTCCCCTCAGCCTCCTCTTCCTCAAACTAAACAGTCCCAAATCCCAATCTTTCTTTGATATTGAATATGAATTTTTTTCCCTTCACAACTTTTATACACAGACATAACGTGTACATCTGAAGAACCTTAAATAACTGAAAAGGAGAAAAAATGTTTGATTTCACGTATGTGTCCTAGAGCCATTCCCTCTCCTCCCCCCCAAATTAAAGCAATCATACATTTTAAGGCTCAGTCAAATCTAAATTTAAACCACTGTCAATGGGGCCACCTGAGCCTGGGAGACTCTTCTGCACGTTAAGCACCTTCAAGTACTCTTCAAAATACCAACAAAAAATGGTAAAGTCTGCTTTTCTTATGATCGTGGGCATTAACCACACAGCAATAAACTGTATGTTTAGTACAGGCTCTGAGCAACAGCAATGGCTAAAGCCTACGTGTTCTTCTTTGCACAATTGCAAAATTACAATTTATACAACTTGCTCAGCTCAAGTCATATTAAGACTATAAAATGATGCCGTTGTCTGAACAAAGTTTATGACCAAAAAAAAATTGAAAATCACCCTGAATGCAATCCAAAACCTATTCAAATCTACGGGTACGTGAAAGGTGAAGCTGTTGCTCTAATTCTCCCGTAGTTGTTTTTCCTTCACGAAACAGTACGGGCACATCGTAGACCAGAGGCTGTTTTTCCTGAGTACACGCTGCTCCGTGGACTCCCCCAGCTTCCAACCCCCACGGAATGTGAGGACTCAGCTTGGAAATGCTTTATGCTGCCCTGCTGATGGTTCTTGTGGTTTCATCTGTAGGAGCCAGAGAGCTTTCTCACACCGTCTCAGTCAAATGAGAGCTCCTTCAAAGGCACCCGAGGCCAAAAGAGGTTTTGCCATTCACGTTACGGGGTTTTGATCACAGCCTCTATGTAATGAGTATTCATCTTACCAGCTTTACCTAGCTCCCCCTCCTCCTCAGCCGCTCTCTTCTTCCTTACTGAGGTAGGTAATTTGGAGGCACTTGAGAAAAACAAGATTCTGTGCGCTAAAAGACTGAGAATATGCCAAACCATTAATACAAGTGGTGTGTAACGTCGCTTGTCTTGCTGACTGTGTAGACAGAATACAGCAGTATTGCTGAACATATTTAGTTGCAAACATTTGTTAGACCATAGAGGGCAAAGCAGAGCTGGTTACCACCTGCAGAATGATAGACGTGGCGAATTGTACGGCTCCTATTCTGATGGCTCCAGGATAAATAGCACCCGAATAGTTAGCCTGAAGAGTATTGACAAGGGCCTGACTTGGCACGTCTGGCCTACGTAAGCCCTTGTTATAAGAATGATCTATAGTTAATGTGGTGGAGTAATTAGGGTTCAGCTGTTCCTGGAAGCCTCTGCCAGAAGAACTGAATGATTCAGCAGCACGCCCCCTCTCTCAGCTGGGGCTTCTGAAAAGTTATCAATTCTCCAGAAAGTCCAGAGGGCACAGATTTTCCTCTCCCACCCTGTTGTAAATGAGTATCATGCTTTAATGCTAATAAAAATCAATAATAGACGTGGGCTGGCTGGACTCCCAGGCTGCTGACAGGTGACCTGGCTATCACCGCCTGGCTCGCAAGGTTGTATGTGAGCTCTGAGTTGACATCTGTGTTCTAAGAAAACTCCTGCTAGCGAAATAATATGTAGGGCAACATCTGCTTTGTGTTCCCAAAGAGGCTAAGTCATTTACTACATAATGGTAGAGCCTTGCAGAGTTTGGGGGATGCAGGCAGGCAGTTGACTGTGGAATTTTATTGGTGCAAATATCATGACTTTAAAAGTTGGTTGGCATTAAGAGCATCAAAATTTGGCTATAGATGTTTGCAAGCAGCATTTGCTTGCTTTTATGTAGAGAAAGAGAAGACAGAAAGACTGTAAAGGTTGAAGGAATAGGCTGGAGAAGAGCAGATTTAGACTGGATGTTAGGAGTGAATTCTTTGCTATGTGGGTGGTGGAGCACTGGAACAGGTTGCCCAGGGAGGTGGTTGAGGCCCCTTCCCTGGAGATCTTCAAGAGGAGGCTCGAGGAGGCCCTGGGCAACCTGGTCTAGTTGGGGGTGTCCCTGGTGACCGTGGGGAGGTCCCTTCTACCTGGACCATTCCATGATTCTACGATTCACATTTTACAGCTGTTGAAGCAGAAAAGATTCCATGCATTAAGTATTTACCTCAAGTAGGTACTCAAGTGCATGTTGGTGATTGGAAATGCATCCAAGGCTTCTTAATTCCTTGGCATGGTCATGGACTATGAACTATCCTCCTTCCCTAACTTAGTTACAGTCCTGCAATAGGACAGGGAAACTACAAATAACATTTCCACCTGTATCTAAGATGTGGTATCCAGAGCACTGAACATATGATGACCTCATCACTCTCTACAACTGCTTGAAAGGGCATTGTGGAGAGGTTGGTGCTGGACTCTTCTCACGGGCAATGAGCGACAGGACAAGAGGGAATGGCTGCAAGCTGCAGCAGGGTAGGGTTAGGCTGGACATTAGGAAAAAGTTTTTCACAGAGAGAGTGGTCAGTCAGTGGAATGGGCTGCCCAGGGAGGTGGTGGAGTCACCCTTCCTGACTGTGTTTAAGATTAGATTAGATGTGGTGTTGAGGGATCTGGTGTAGGGGAGAACTTTGTAGAGTAGGGCTGATGGTTGGACCTGATGATCCCAAGGGTCTCTTCCAACCTAAATGATTCTATGATTCTATGATTCTATGAATTATTATCTGCCTTTCCTTATCCTGAGGGAATACGTGTTGGGGGTTAGTTCTACCCTGCTGTTTCAGCAGAAACACCGATTGACTTGAGTTCTGATCTTCCAGATTATGCACAATTTCTAAAAGTCTTTGGATGGTTGAGATCTCTGAGAAGCTGTGGTGGTAATAAATACAACATGAGTAATAAGGTTGGCAGCGGGTGGGAGCCAGCCAGCATGCCTGTCATTAGGCGGTTAGCCGAGACATTTCTATAGTCAAGGACATTTGGAAAGGAGGTTAGAGAAGAGGATGGTCTGAATACGAGCCAGAATCTCTGAATAACTGATCATTTTGCCAGTAAGGATTAAAATATAACTTGCCATACGCTGAGATTGGCAGTTACCGGGCAAGGTCTCCACAGCAATGACTCAAGACAAATTAGACAAATCCACGGTGAATTGAGCTACAAGTGAGAGGTTGTTGCTTTGACAATATTAAAGACTGGAACACTGTGTGAGCACGACAAAAACATGCACCACTCTTATGACTGGAAAACCATAAATGAAATATCAAGTTTGTTTATAAGAACTGGTATTTCACTTCTGTTCTGAAGGAGGTTTATGACATCGTGAATATTGCCTCCTTCATCTCACATTGTATATGCATCTAGATGAGACTCGTAAAGCTACCTCTTTACAAATGGTGCAGATAACCTGCTGGGATTTTCAAAAGTGTTTTGCTGCCTAACTAACTGCCATGGAAATCACTTGGACTTCAGAAAGCTTAACAAGTGGTTGGCTTCATGATTAGGTATCCAAATACAAATGACTTGGATTTAAGACTTGTCTTGCTGTAAGTCAGAAGTTAGGTGTTCACTGTAAGATTATCAGAGCTGGCTAATGGAATGGGAGCATTAGTTCTGTTCTCAGAAGTGATTGATATAACTGGACATTCAGTATTTGTTGACACCAGTGACTAGACCTGGAGTGGGACTCTTCGTCAGGAAGTGTAGTGACAAGACAAGGGGTAACAGCTTTAAATTAGAAGATGGGAGATTTAGATAGAATATATATACCAGAAATACCAGAAAGAAATTCTTTGCTGTGAGGGTGGTGAGACACTGGAAGAGGTTGCCCAGAGAAGCTGTGGCTGCCCCATCCCTTGAGGGGTTCAAGGCCAGGCTGGATGGGGCTTGGAGCAACCAGGTCTTGTGGGAGGTGGCCCTGCCCATGGTGGGGGGGGTTGGAACTCAATGATATTCAAGGTCCCTTCCAACTCTAACCATTCTATGATTCCCAAGCTACCAATTTTCCAGGGTGTGTTCACAAAATTCCAAACACTGACCCTGCTTCTTAATATACGAAAGCTTTATGAATTTCCCAGTTTTGGAACAGCATCTAATGGTTGCCAAGCATTCAATAAAGCTTTACTTCGTCTTGAGTTTGAACTCAACCATTACTCAGCGTACTCTGCAACGCCTTACTATAGGAGGAATATATGGAAGTAACGAGGAAGTAGCACTCTTCAGGATCAGACATTACTTCTCTCGTAGTCTGGGTGGTGCTTTCTCATTAACTTTCACGATGATGCACTGCTGTACTGGTGTTTATTTGCTTGCAATCAGACCCCGTATTGGCTTGATTAGAGCCACTGTATGGCTGGTTGATGACAAAACCCTCATTGATTACATGTGGTCTGCTTCTCGTTTCCAGTCAGGCTTTCTGTCTTGAGACATGAATAGTTTCATTAATTAGGTGACCTAAACACGTTGACAAGCGTTCAAGCTTGTCCGGGTTTTGGCATAATAATCCCAGTATTATGGATTCATTCCCTGTAGTCGATGAAAACTTGGTTATTCATTTAAATGAAAACAGAATTACAACCCATCGGTGTCCCTCATATTTGATTATGCTCCTAGAATATATCCACTGCAATTTCCTCCTACTTTTAGAGGCTCTTAGGCTTCACAAGGAAAAGACACCAATTACTCATTCTGGATGTTAAAATCCCACCTGCCCAGATAAAGAAGTCTAATTAACAAGCACAAAATGTGGCTAGCTAAAACCTAGAACTTTAACAAAAGTTCTGGATGCAAGTCAAATAGTAAGAATTTACATTGAGTCGTCTTGAAATGATGCAGTTTAATAACGCATCAACTGTGCTTAATACTTGGAAAAACTGAAGTTAAGTCTTTAGGCCATGTCATTGCTCTGATGACACTGCTCAGCACTGGTCTTACTTTGCATTCCTTCCCAATTTCTCTCCATCCCCACCCCAGCCTCTTGGTCCTGTCAGGTTCTGGTAATTCATTTTCAAATCTTTTAGCCCAATTACAGCTGTAGAGCATTTTTAGATGCTACCCTTAGTCCCACGTTTAAAACCAATGGAAGAGGCCTCCCATCTGTTTTGTGACTGGAAATGGGCATATTTTTCCCCCAACAGCACTATTCATCTGCCTTAATGCAACACAAGCCACTAGTAATTTATAAGTGGCAGAACCTGTACCAACATTGAACATTCCACTCAGGGAGCAGCAAGAGCAGGTCTACTCCCCAAGGGAGGACAAGGCAGCCAGGCCCTGTGGGTGAACACAGCCCAGTGGCCTCCCCTTGGCAGGACCAGGGTGACAATGGGCTCTGCTGACATCCAGGGATTATCAGACAAAATGAACTACTGAATCAGGTGCAGGGTCCATCCAGAAAGCCCAGTCAGAAACAGCAGAAGATTCAACTAGTGACAAGGCTACTCGTAACACAGGTCTCAAGGTCCACCCAGGAGATGAGGCTGGAGACAGAAGCTGCCTAGGCCTGAGCTGAAATGCTGCCCCAGGCCTATGGCCAGCAGGTCAGGGCAATTGGGGATTGTCGGTGCCCTCAGCTCCACAGAGGAAAAATGTATACAGAAATGAGTGGGGAAAATAAAAAACCTATCAAGTATGATCTGGGAAAGCACTTTGAGAGAATTAAGATTTCTACAAGCAAGAACGAAGCAACTGTCAGCAGTTCCACTTCACTAGTATAAACAAAGGATGGGCAGTATCTATCCTGTTTCTGCAAGACATAATGAGCCATTAAAAAAAAAAAGGGCAATTAAATACATAGTAAAAGTAACTTTATGAGCAACATTTAAAAGGAAGTGTCTTAGCTTTCAAAGATCAGCTGACACATAGTTTGATGTGAGGCAAAGGTACCCGAGCTTTTTGGAGTCGTGGACTCATCTTGTATGGCCTCTGACATGTAAGTGTAGCAAGTCTCTTTGCAGACACTTTGACTTTCAAATCTTGATGGCAGTAGTATTTTCTAACGAAAACCAGAAATTACTGGACGACACCCGAGTGCTACCATGGTAAAACTGATATATTTCTCAGGAGCCATTTCCAAGCAACTCTGATGGTGTACAGGGATCAATAAAGCAACTTGTGATTCCTTGGGCTGCATTTCTGACAGGTTCATGGGAGAAGGTCAGGACTACAGAAATGAGCATTGAGAAAAAGTAGCCTAAACATGACGGTAGAAAAGCAGGCCAAATTTGAAATCATCTGGTCACTTCTGCTTCTTAAAGTCTAAAGTTCCATACTGCCACCTTTCCAAATATTATGGGGAGAAAACCACTTATGATTAGGAAAAAAAAAAAATAATTAAAAAAAAAAAATGTGTTGAAGTGTAGCTGTTCAGAAATACTTTCATCCTTACCTTTCTCCCTGCTAGGAGAACATGAAAAGCAGAAGGGATTTTATAAAAACACTGTAGTTGCTTTTGGTCCTGTTGCCGCTGTTCCTTTTTCTCTTGGTCACAACCATCTAGAAATCAAAACTTCCTTCAAATACAGACGACTGCTCAGCGAGGTCTAATATTCCATCAGCTTTCAGCCTACGAAAAAAACATTCAGTGTATTTCCACAAATCCCTGGCGTCTCATCAGTAGCTACGAGCAAACTCGCAATCCCTCAGAAGGGTCAAAGAGTTCAGGTTATGCTCGTCAGATTATCACACAATGGTATAGGTTGGAAGGGGGGGGTCTCTGGAGATCATCCAGCCCAACCCCCTGCCAAAGCAGAGTCACCAAGAGCAGGTTGCACAGGAACGTGTCCAGGCAGGTTTTGAGTGTCTCCACAGAAGGAGACTCCACCACCTCTCTGGGCAGCCTGTGCCAGGGCTCTGCCACCTCAAAGGAAAGAAGTTCCTCATGTTTAGATGGAACTTCCTGTTCCTGTGGCCATTACCTGTCACTGGGCACCACTGAAAAAAAGACTGGCCCCGTCTTCTTGCCCACTCACCCTTTACATATTTATAGGCATTGATGAGGTTCCCCCCTCAGTCTTCTCTTCTCCAGACTAAAAAGACCCAAGTCCCGCAGCAGAGAGTTGTTCTTCTCCCATAATCATCCTCATAGCTCTTTGCTGCACCCTCTCCAGTGGTCCCCTGCCCTTCTTGAACTTGGGAGCCCAGCACTGGACACAGGATTCCAGATGGGGCCTCACCAGGGCAGATCAGAGGGGCAGGATGACCTCCCTTGACCTGCTTGGCCACACTCTCCTTGATCTACCCCAGGATGCCATCAGCTTTCTTAACCACAAGGGCACACTGCTGGCTCATCGCCAACACTCTAAGGTCTCTCTACAGAGCTGCTCTCCAGCAGGTCACCCCCAAGCTGTCCTGGTGCAAGGGGTTATTCCTCCCCAGGTGCAGGACCTTACACTTGCCCTTGGTGAATTTCATTAGGTTTCTAATGTGGGATTTCCTGTGTGACCTGCTCTAGGTGTTCCTGCTCCGGCAGGGGGATGGGACTGGATGATCTTTCAAGGTCCCTTCCAATCCCTGATATTCTGTGGGTCTGAGATTCTCTCCACTCAACTCTCTTACACACAGCAGCAAACAGATGACAACCACTTCACACTTCATTCCTCAGACAAGGGGATGCCAGAAACTGTGGACGTTTTGGACCTTTGTAGGGCAGTAATGTCACCGTGGGGCCAGAAAGTGATTTTCAAGCCTGTCTTCTTCCTTTTTCCAGCCTTCATAAAAATACAGCTGCCCAGAACCAGGGACTGCTGCTCACACAGGCTTCAGTTTCCCCTTGGTTATGAAGATACCGCTTAATGAACCTAGATGGGGCCTGGATTCTCAAGAAAAAGATGCATTTTACAAACCTGCATTTCTAGAAGTTTGGTTTCTATTCTCCTGCTGCAGAATTCCCAGAGCAGACCTTCTGAAAAGGTGGAAGACACACATACACACACATTCCCCCACAAAATGCCCCAAAACTTAGGTCTTACAAATGAAGAGATGTGCAGTGGCCGTATTATGAATGGTTTTATTGCTGGCTGACGCTCTGTAATACATAGTTACCGTTCCAGTCTTTAACGGGTGGACTAAAAAAATAAACCCTAGGTCTAAAAGTACACGGTATTAGTTGAACCCATAATCAATCCAGTAACTGCTATATGTGCTACACAGGCACTTTACAAAAAAAAAAGGGGGGGGGGAAGTCATATAAATCCACGTTTTGGGGATATTTAACATCAAATTGCTAAGGTTACTTCTAACAAGCTCAAAGCTGCTCGTTTGCCAGTGTCCAAACAAAAGCTCGGCGAGAGGTGCTGTGTGTGGCTGTCCTTACAGGTAACACTGCAAAGCAGTAACGCTCTCCTGTGCTTAACGAGACCATATATTCTTCACTGGAAAAAAAACCCATGTGCAAGACTCAATGGGGAAATTAGGTCCATTCTTAAGGTGTAACACCAGTATAACCAGATACATACACTATATACAGGGTGTTAAGGAGTTAATAAGGCTGCTTAGTCTTTTACATCTGGCGCGTGGGACGGATAGGACACGGACGGACACACACAGGGACATACACACACACACACAAAAGATGTTGCTGATATTCCCATGAAAGTCCAAATCTAAACCCTTGAAGAAATGCCCCGGCGACTTTGAGCACTCCATGTTTCTAAAGTAGTTCCCTTCTAGCCATACAGATGTTATTTCTGGAGGGATACGTGAGAAATGGCTACTCCGTTGGCCTCTGAGCTTCCTCCCTGGCGTCAACATCTGCGTGAGCCTGCAGATGTGTTCATTTACACATACACCCCAAGAAAACAGAAACCCACCCCTGTGCTCAGCACTGGTGAGGCCACACCTTCAGTCTTGTGTCCAGTTCTGGGCACCTCAACACAAGAGAGATATCGAGGTGCTGGAGCGAGTACAGAGGAGGGCAACGAAGCTGGTGAAAGGCCTGGAGAATAAGGCTTATGAGGATCGATTGAGGGAGTTGGGGTTGTTTANAGGAAAAAGGGAAACATTCCTAATAATACGCTTTCCTTGAGAAAAAACTTGATTGCTATATACAGTAGACATTAAAAACAAAAAAGCCCAACACCCACCCACACCATTGTCAGCATAGAAAAATACGAATTCAGTCTCTTTTTATACTTCAAAAACCTACTGATGAAAAGCTGCGGGTATCCTGAGGCGGGCACGGTAACGGGGCATCTCCTGTACCGCAGCCAGCGTGCTGCTGGAGCGCAGTTCCAAAAGCACTGCCTGCTTCCAGGAGCCAGCATGGAGCTAGAACACAGGAGGCGATGCCTTAGCTCGAGAAACTCCGCTCTTCTCGTCGTGTTACAACCAAAAACGGTGCAAAATACGCGTAAGAGGCCGGCAGGCATGGCCGTGAAGTAGCTGTAACGTAAAGAGCGTGGAGCAAGAGGCCTATATACACTACAGTTACTCATTTCACACTTAATATGAAAATAAATGAAAGATATTTTTCCTTTTTTTTTTTTTTTGAGTATCATGCTTAACCATGGTGTGTATACTCACACTCAGGCAATTGTCTCTTTTGTTTGTTTTTATATAGATATATACACACACACACACAAACATCCGACAATGAATTAATAAAACACACCAAAAAAATCACTGCTGTTTGCTTGTGAACTTCCCTGGGTAAAAGCAGATCAATAAACCTGGTTCATTTTTTTGCCCCTTAGGGGATTCTAACAAGTGAAACGAAGCACAATTGCTATAAATCCTCGTCAACTTGTGTTCAATCGCTGTGGCTCTGGAGCAGTAGGAGAGAGGTTCTGGCCACCACTGACTGCATCGAACCAAACAAACCAAAACCCAGTGTGCTTGCTAAAACTCAGCAGAAGCCATCTGAAGTGCCTCTGAAGGCTGCAGCTACCTCAGCGGACAGGAAATCGGTGGGTTGGTTCAGGTGGCAGCAGGAAAATTTGCCTTGAAATGGATCCCTAAACACAAAAAAGGTTTGACATCTAGAAACTGGGATATAGATGGGGTTTGTACTCACTTACAGTTACAGTCTACAAGGAAAAAAAGTGTTATGGAATACTTCATTTGGGGAACTAGACCGAATCAACACTCACTTCAGAGACTCAAGACTCTTCAGTGTCTTGTTCTTCACAGATGATGGTTACAAAGACTGGCCAAACATCAGCTTTACCTTCAAATCAAAACCTATGTTTTCTCCAACCTATGGCAACCTAGCTCCTCCTTGGCGTTTCACCCTCCTTCCCCAGCTCTTACATCTCCTGTACGTCCCTCGTGGACGTATCACCACAGCAGGTATTGGGTAACGCCTGTCTCCAGATCCTTGAATTGATTCCCAGAAGAATTACACTTCTCCTGGAGGAAAAAGCAAAGCTCCACACAGACTGCTTTCCCTAAACCGGGGCAAGACACTTGTAAAAATAGGCTGCCTCGCCTGGTGCTGTAGAAGCAAGGATTTAACAAGCTATGGGTGTTACAGATCTTGTAAATCATCACTCTTGGTCACCTCTTCTTGTCATCTGCGCGTCTGAAAATTGATGAGAGGATAAACCAGGTGTGATGGGAATGGATTTCTTTCCTTTTTTTTTTTTATTACTCTGTGAGTGCACCTTGCATGAAGAACAAATCCATCCTCTAGCTTCACTGAACGAGAAAAAAAGAGCTTTAATATAACAAACGTATGCAAATGTATAATCTATGAAACAGAGTTCTTCAGTGTCCATCTCCTGTCATTAGAAGGAGGCTGTGTGAGAGTGCACGGTGTGCTCTGCAAACCAGAGGGACAAGAACTGTCTGAAAAGCTGCACGATGTTTCAAGCAAACACTGGCTTTTGGAGGAAACTGAGGCATCGGGCACCCACTTTCCATGCTCGGTCTGCAGGTTGTTTTGGCCCAGTTTCCTCCAGAAATCCTATCTTTATGTCCTACCTGAAATCCTAGAAAACCCAGGCTTCAGATTCCCAGACCCTCTGCTGGCAGGCTAAGAGATTGGTGACCCACGCTGCAGAACAACCTATGAAGCTCATAGTGCTACCTAAAGTTTTGAAAACTGCCTCAGGAAGGGGAAAAAAATGAATAAAGAACCCAAAAGGAGATACAAACCCAAGAGGTCCAGCCATGAAACGTGAGCTAACGAATCTGGTCCAGCAGCTATGTGTCCCCCAAGTTAACAAATTAATGTCTATTACCACATGCTTTCAACAACAAAGTGAATTGGCTCCTGTGTTATATGGGGAGACTGGTTTGACGTGCTTGCGCTGCCACCATTCTCAGTGCAATACAAAAAAGTGACGATTAGTTACAATAACACATGTGCACACAACAGATTTTGGCCCTCTGGGTTATGCTATGTGACAGAGGATTAGCAGCTCCACGCAGCTGACTTGCCTCCTGGTGAAAAACCCAAACTCACAGGTGGGCAAGTCTCAGTGGAAGATGGACCATCCTTGGCACGAGGAGGTTACGGTTTCTCTGTCCTCACGATGCCCAAACAAGCAGAAACTGAAATGGTTTTGGTGCTTTTCCCTGGAGCAGGAATTACCTTAAGCCAATAGGTCCTCTCTGAATAAACACATCCAAAAGTACAAGATTAGGACTAGAACAGCAACTCTAAGTTCTTTGCTGTGAGGGTGGGGAGACACTACAAGAGTGTGAGTGCAGAGAAGCTGTGGCTGCCCCATCCCTGGAGGGGTTCAAGGCCAGGCTGGATGGGGCTTGGAGCAACCTGCTCTGATGGGAGGTGTCCCTGCCCAGGGCAGGGGGGTTGGAACTAGATGCTCTTTAAGGTTCCTTCCAACCCAAACCATTCTATGGTTCTATAGAAACCGTGACTCGTTCTTATGTACGAGCATTAGGTCATCCTAGACCAAAAAAAACCCTAAGTTTCTGAAGAGTAAAACTCTGTTTTCTGGTTGTTTTTTTCTGTTTGTTTGGGTTTTTAATCAAAAAGCTTATAGTCCCACAGCTTCCAGTAACTCTGAAAGAGCATAAAGGTTAAAGGAGAGAATGTTATGGAAGTGTTTGTTACTGCATGGCTCTGTCACAGTTTAAGGCAAACATTCTAGAGTTAAGGTTGGACTGGTAAATGATATGACTACATAAACACATCCAGGTTGAAACTCACATACGTGCTCAGACATATCTATCTGTGCATATATAAAAATATTTATTTTCTTAGCAAAGTTAAAGTCTGTGTAAAAACATTAAGAATACTGAAGAAAGGTAGGAGCTCTGATTCCTCCTTTGGAGAAAAGTAAGAAGTCCCCCAGATACCCTATATAAAAAAACCAACCCCACTCTCTGCAAGAGTGCAGCTCATTCTGAATTCTCATTTCACTCTGGATTCATATATTTGTGAGGATTTCATAAATAATTAGATAACATGCCACAAGTATGCTGTGAGGTTTGACTGCTACAGCCTAACCATGGGGTGCTCTTCTACAAAGAATACAGCTTATTCAGCCAGTATCTATCTCTCCTGCTCTAATGGAATGCGTAGCTACTGCTACAAGTGGAACTGTTTCAGGATACAGTTTATGTTTTACCGTGTTCACACATGAAACCTCCATTCGGGGGCATTTTAGCTGAGAATTCTTTGGCCAAAAGAACAGCCAAACGCAGCTCCGTTTTCCCGGGGTTCTCTAAACACTCTGTACAGTTTCAGAATAAACCTATCACAGTTTCCACTCCGAAGAACTGCGACGCCATACAAGCCAACTCTGCCAAAGTATGGGAAACGGTGGCATCAAACATCAACCCCCCCCAACTACGCTTTTCAACTTCAGCCACAGCCATTTCCAGTTCGACGTCGCAAAACCCCTTCATCTTTGCCACGTGTGGATTTGCCAGGGTGCTACTGTCCAAGGATACACACAACTCTGGAAAGCTCTGCCACGCAGGGGCCCAACGTCCATCAGAGAGAGTGGGAGATTCAGTCCAGCTGTGGATGAAGACCAGACTTAACGCGTCTTCTCCCTCCCTTATAACGGCAGTGGAAAAAGGGCAGGACGTCACCTCATGTGCCATGGAGGTATTCCTTCTAAACAAGTGATGACACCAGGCTCCTTCAGACATGGCTGAGTTTACTGGTTACAGGCAGCCACTTCACACAACTCTTGAGGTGAGTTTTCCCCATCCTTAAACCTCCTACGTTACTTCCTCAAAACGTCATCGCACTGAGAAATTCTGATGTTGACGAGAAAGAAAGGGATGATCAGAAAGGGGTCCCCACACGAGGTTAGTGCTCATCATTAAGCCTAGTTTATGCATTTATTCCTCCCACAAGGAAGCATTCGATGGAGTGGACAAGTGGAGTCATTCTCTCTGAAGAAGATGTTTGTTCTCCAGCTGCTGGCTCTCCCTGTCGTGTGGCTGAACGAGACACTTCAAACAAATCCGATTCCAGTGTACAATTCCCAGGGAAGATTCCCTTCTACTATAGGGCTGGAGTGCACAGATTCCAGAAATGCTTTCTGGAAGCCATTATTTCAATGACAATGGAGAACACTTAGGGTATTTCTTTCTTTATCCTGAGTAAAAGATTAATTTTTCTTTTTTTTCTTTTTTTTTTTTTTTTTAATTTATCAAAGCCCTAGGCATATACTGCTCTAGTGCAGTTAGATTTTGTCATATAGTCCTGGTATCCTAAAGGCCATCATTGGATTCTTTTGGGAAGCAGTCCTCCTCATTCTTCTCCAACAGGTGGTGGTGGCTGGCACAGCTTGTATAACCTGCCAATGACAAAAAAAACCCAAAGCAATCGTTATTCTGAGACCTTGGCCATTACTAAAGGGAGCAAATTCAAGGAGCAAAAAGTAAATTAAAAACCTTCCTGCACTGCAAAACAAGAGGTACTGATCGCAGTTTAGTAACATTGATGTAAAACCTGTAAATTCTTACTCATAAACATGAATGTCTACTTTGAAAGTGGTATTGTTAAAATTCATATCCACAAGCAATCATGTAAAGACATTCCAGTCTAGTCAAGTTTTCACATTCCTGCACTGAAGACCCCATGCTGGAGGTCTCCACCAAGCCTCCACTAACCCAATTACCCACTCTTGCTCCAAATTTCTAAATTGGAAAAGCTGCTTGGGCAATGCAATTCCTGTGTTCTGTCCTCTTGTTTTGTTTTGGCACAGAGTCAGACCTCACTCTAACATAGGTCCCTGTAGAACTGATGCTGCTTGAAGAACCTAAGGCAGATGTCAGACACCTGACTCGCCAGCGTCTCAAACTCTCTTCCTCCTCGTTGCTACGTGTATGAAGTTGAGACCATTAAGATAGGTTCAAAGGACTACCTCAGTACAGGCTGAAATAGCCACTCCTTCATTTGTAAAGGCTTTGGAATTTCTATTAAAACCTTTTTTATGCACTTGGTTATTACAGAATCATAGAATGGTTAGAGTTGGAAGGGACCTTAAAGACCATGGCGTTCCAACCCCCCTGCCCTGAGCAGGGACACCTCCCACTAGAGGTCAAAGCCCCATCCATCCCTGGCCCTCCAGGGATGAGGCATCCACAGCTTCTCTGGGCAACCTGTTCCAATATCTCACCACCCTCACAGCAAAGAATTTCTTCCTGGTATCAAATCTAGATCTCCCCTCTTCCAGTTTAAAACCAATATTCTTCATCCTATGGCTCCCCTCCCTGGTCAAGAGTCCCTCCCCATCTCTCCAGAACCTTTAGGTTCTGGACGGGGCTCTAAGGTCTCCCAAGAGCCTTCTCTTCTCTAGGCTGAACATAGAGTCATAGAATTATTTTGGTTGGAAGAGACCCTGGGGATCATCGAGTCCAATCATCAGCCCTACTCTACAAAGTTCTCCCCTACACCAGATCCCTCTCAACATCACAGCTAAATGACTGTGAAACACAGTCAGGAATGTGACTCCCCCACCTCCCTGGACAGCCCATTCCAGGCTCTGACCACTCTTGCTGGGAAGAATTTTTCCTCATGTCCAGTTTAAACCTACCCTGCTGCAGCTTGCAGCCATTCTCTCTTGTTCTATCGCTAATTGCCCGTGAGAAGAGACCAGCACCAACCTCTCTACAATGCCCTTTCAAGCAGTTGTAGAGAGGGATGAGGTCTCCCCTCAGCCTCCTCTTCCTCAAACTAAACAGTCCCAGCTCCCTCAATCATTCCTCATAAGATTTATTCTCGAGGCCTTTCACCAGTTTCATTGCCCTCCTCTGCACTTGCTCCAGCACCTTGATATTTCTCATCTCATCTCCAGCTCTCTCAGCCTGTATTAGAAACTGTTTGAAACTTTATCCTAATGTTAGGAATACTAGGAAAAAAAAAAGATAAAAGACAAAAAAGGGCAATCATTCAGAGTTCAGGCTCTCTGTTGTGTACGTATGTCCAGCGTCCGGTGTCTCCCCTGCAACCCCAGCAATGAGAACCAGCAACAGACATGATCTCATTTGGAGATTACATATTGTCCTCAGGGAAAGCATATCATTGAAGGAAATAGCAAAGAGAAGACACTGAGTGTGGCATGGCAAGGAGAAAAAGCATCAGAAGCCAGAGGTGAAGAGATAATGACACAGCATGTGCATTAACCCTTAACAGGAAGAATTTCTGATACTGACATACTGAAGCACTAGAAATAGCAGGTTTGATAGGTCTGGCTACAGGCAGGGTGCTGAATTGTCCCCTGGCTTGGGAGCTAGGGGTATGTAAGATGCTCGAGGTATCTGAGTTTTCCAAATATATTGTATAATTTTGCCTGGTAAGCATCACATTAATTTATATGATTCCTTTCTGTTTATTTGATCCTGTTGGTGTCATAAAGCAGTAATACTGAGAGTTGGCAAAACACAGATAAAATTAGTGTCAGAGTCTCATCCAGGTGCCCAGGTTTCAGCGGAGATAGAGTGAATTTTCCTCGTAGTGGTTGCTTTGTTTTCAGATTTGGTATGACAGGAATGTCCGTAACGCATATTGCTTTAGTAGTTGCTAAGTGATGTTTATACTAGTTAGGTTCTTTCTTCAGCTTCCCAAGAGAAGCTGAGAAGGAGCATAGACAGAACAATGGAATGGCCAATGGAATATTCCATACCATAAACATCACGCTCAGTAGGTAAATAGGGGTTGGCTGGGCCAGGGGCAGGTGGAGGGAGTCCATGATCTCTGGTCACGTCAGTCAACCAGTTCACCATGTGAATTATTATTGTTGTTGTTATTATTGTTAAAATTATTTTCATTTTACATTGTTGTTCTATTAAACTGTCTTTATCTCAACCCGTGAGGTCTGGGGTTCTTTTTTCCCTTTCTCCCTCTTCTCCTTACCCTTCTTAGGGGAAAAGGGGGGATGAGTGAGAGGCTCTGTGGTCCTAGTTGCTGGCTGGGGTTAAACCACGACACCAGGTAATTGCAGTGGGGTTAGTTCTTGATGATGATTTAGCAACATCTAATTTCTATGGAACAATGCACAGAAAACCTCAGCCCCAGGTACCAAGGTGTTCTTGAGGTTAAAATGATAATCATTAAAGTTACTTGTCTTCAGAGCAAGTGACGTAGGACATTTCTGAAGCAAACTAACCAAGGCTGCATAAATCCCTAAGGAGCTACAGCTGCTGAAGACGGTAGGGAGAAGAAACAGCCTGTTCTGGATCAATATATATGGAAATATATTTGATATGGTACAAAGAGATCAGCTGAGAAAAGACAGAAAAGAGTAGCCCCTGCAGAGAGCTGAAGACACTGTCAAGTGATGTTAAAGGGAGCCAAGGCAAAATTTGCTGCAAGATGAAGAATGGAGAACCCACAGGATTGTCTGCCATCTGCATCAAAAGCATCACTGCTGCTGCCAACTCTCCTGACTTAGGTGACTTCTCTCTCTACCAGTGCACCAAATGCCTCAAACACCGAGACCAGTGAGATATTCCTGTGACACTACTGGTGCTGCTGGCTGGCAAGTGTGTTGGATACGTCCATCTACTCTATGTTTGAGGAGCCATCTCATAATTTTCCTTCAGCTTTTCATTGCTATGTTGTGGGAGTTTCAACAGGAAAGAGGGAATCTTAACTGATGCAAAGCCAAAAAAGATCTCGTGGCTCAGTTTTTCTTTTGAAGTCCTTGGATTTTTCCCTTTATCACAAAAGCTCTGAATCTAGACACGTGCTCTGTCATTTAGAGGTGGGAGAAGTTCAGTTTGCCACAATTCTTTGGCTTGTCTCCGGAATGATAGCATGAAGGACTCAATTTTAGACCAAAAGCATACTGTCCAAAACATTAAAAGGCTTCTCACAGCTTTTACTGTAGTAAAATGTTGATTTACAGCCTTAGGTTCCCACAACACAAGACAGTTGGTCAGATACTTTTGGTCTCACCTGCTGGTAAGGGTGTGACTGCGTTGCCAATGGGTTTGCTGCAGGATTGGTACTTTTGATGGATCTTATTTTATTTCCTCTACGGGGCACCCAAAATGCATTTATGCTCCATCAATTGCTGCTCCTCAGCAACTGAACAGCAGCTGCTACTCGGATATACTCAACACCTTCTACACTTAAGGTGTACTCTTAGAGTATATATATAGAGAGAGAGAGATTTATTTAGGGGAGAACTTTGGAGAGTGGGACTGATGGTTGGACTCGATGATCCCAAGGGTCTCTTCCAACCTAAATGACTCTATGATTGATTCATCAAGAGTTTGCACAGAACAAGGTGCAGTGATTAATTACTAACAAATTATGAGCAGTAGCCCAATTCCCTACTGGGAGAAACTGGGACAGCTGAGAAAAGGGGGAGCAAGCTGTGTAAGAAGAAAACGTTCCTGAGTATTACTGGTCAGAATCCAGAAGATGGTCTTTCTGTGAGGCCATGGCCAACGTACATGTCCATTCTAAAGGGTACCTCTATCAGGAATTACTAATTCCTTTGTTTCTTTAGTAAAGTTTAGACACCGCAGTGGGTCTGTTCTGCATCTCTCAGACCTGTTTAGCTCATTCAATGTGTTATCATAGTCTACAGAAAACATGCTCTGTTGAAAAAAATAAAAAAAAAGTTTAAATTAGAGCTGGATTAATAAAACTGCTTTAAGGTAAAATTACAAATGTCGCTTGGTTACTTTCATTTATGAGTTCTGTGCCTGTTAAGAAACGTTTCAGGTACCTGCAATCCATCACAGCATTAAAAAGCTGGATAAATGTAGAACAGCCACGTTTTTTATTCTTATAGATATTTCAGAAAGAGACAAAGAAAGACTACATCACCTCTAAAAGCAACTGGAACACGATTTTGCTGAGATATTGCAGTACAGTATTTCATTAAAACAGGGTTATGGATTTAGTTATGAATATTTCCCCCCAAACCACTAAACATCACAAGTGATGAAGGACTTACTCCAGTGTTTTCATAATTAACACGAACTGGGTTTCATTTTTCAAAAATGGGTGCATTTTGAAGCGCTGCACAGCGTGAATTTCTGCAACTAATTAACTAAAACTGTATGGCTAAGAACATCATTGATTTTATGTACATGAAAACCCAAAGCTTACCAATTAGTGCACAATGCAGTCAATGCTTGTTGTCAGCTTTTGAGCAGCCAGGACAGAGTTTGGCACAAACTAGACAAAACCATGGTCTAGGCCAGAAAGAATCAGTTACCTTGGGACAGACTGCGGTGTTCGATCCCTCACCCCTAAATTCTTGGCCGTGTTTTGTACTCTCGCACCCTGTGAAAGAAAAACAACAATTTTGGTTCCTTTGTTTCAGCGCAAACGAGAAAGTTTTCTGAGCCTTCCAGATGAACATAACCATTAATTATAATTAATTAATACAGATGCTCTGTGTCCCACAACAGCTTTCCTTTTCTAAGGTGGCGAACTAGTTGAAGCGGTACATTAATTCTCAACTTGAGAAATAAGCAGAAAAGAGAAAAAATCTTTCCACTTTTCATTAAATAAATGTGTACACATATATCTTACAAACATAGGAGACCTCATAAAAAAAACCAAAATTTAGATTCATAGAATCACAGAATCATTTAGGTTGGAAGAGACCCTTGGGATCATCGAGTCCAACCATCAGCCCCACTCTACAAAGTTCTCCCGTCAACACCACATCCAATCTACTCTGAAACACATTCAGGGGTGGTGACTCCACCACTTCCCTGGGCAGCCCATTACAGTGTCTGACCACTCTTTCTGGGAAGAATTTTTCCTAAATTTAAACCGATGCAAACTCATCTTGTTTCAACTTGATTGATTTTTGTCACCATTCTTTGTGGAAGGCATTAATAACAAAGCTCTTTTCTGAAATGTCACTTATTTCCCATGAACTTCTTGAGCAAGCAAAAAATTTCAGATTATTTCCTATGAATAGCTTTCTAGTTCAGTCTAGAAAAAAAGGAAAATGTAGGAAAAATGTAGGTCCCAATCTTTATAATCACCGAGTCACCAAAAAAATGCAATAGAAATATCAGGTTGGAAAGGACCTCCCAAGATTGATTGGGACTCCCAAGATTGTTTATTCCAACATCTCTGCTTAAAGCAGGGTCAAGTAGAAAATCTGCTCTCTCTGTCCTCAGCTGATCCTTTGAAAAACCACGATGAAAGTACTTCTGTCTCCCCAGCTCCTCCAGGAAAGAGGACGCTGATAAACCACACCCAACATTCGTAGGCCATGATAGGGCTGAACTGCAGACTTCTCTGCAGACAATCTCATTTAGGCATATGAAAGAACTCAGTAAAATCTGGGTTTAAATTATGAGGTCCAGCTTTTAAAGTGCAGTTTTAGTTGTATTAATGGAAAGCAGTCATCGCAAAGAAACGTATCTGTTGGATTTACAGCCTCTTGATGCTTTCTAACATTTTAAAGGAGATGGAAACTACTTCTTCTGGCTATAACACCAATGCTGATTCTCCTTTTATTTGTCCCTCTGTACTACCTAATGCCAGAGTCTCCACTACTGCAGGTTTAAGAACAGCTACACCAAGTGTCTATCATGAATTACCGAAGGAGAGCTGACCCGGTGCGGGTTACAAGGTTAGACATGTTGAGTCCAGACCTTCACCACCTTCGGTGTCCTTTCCTTGGTGCTGCTTTCTAAAATTTTATCATAATAAAGAAACCCCACCATGACAGACTGCTGAGACTGGCGTGTGATTAACATAACTGAATATACATATACATGGGAAACCTATCTAAATTAATCACATGTAGATCCTGAACGTCAGCGCTGTGACTGCCTCTGAGAACAAAACCAACCTAATTTTACTCCCATCACTCACTAGACAAATTAATTTTAGTATCTTGCTCACATAATAAATCAAAAGAGCTGATTTAAAAAAAGAGTCGAACTTTATACAACTCTGTAATTTATTGTTTAGCAGGAGAACAAATTAGACTGACCTTACAGCCACCAGATTCTTATTTCTTCTGAGGAAAAGCCCCCAAGAGTTACCAGCAACTTGCCACGTGACATTCCACTGAGCACCATTACACCACTTCTATTTCAATACACTGTTAATTTATACCTCTCCAATATTATTCTTAAAGCTTTAGCCATGTAAATATTGACCCCGTGCATCTCATAAGGGACAGTTGTGCCTCGTGGCTCCGGAACCCTTCCCTCTGGGTACCAGTACTGCCAGAGCACTGGTGAAAGATACCAGCAGCTCCGAGGAAACACCACCATCAATCTGGACTCTTATATACAACCTAGTATTCTCATTGCCATGAGCAAACATGATAGGTTTACTTTCAAGCTACACACTAATTTAGGGATAGCAAGAAGCTGCCCCATAAAGAAAACAGATTCTCTTTATGCCCTGCTCAAAGAGCTCTAAATCAGAACAATTCCTATGGGAATCATTCCAAATGCAGTGCTGTTATTATATTCATGAAAAGGCACGGAAAAAATTACCTATTCGCTTAAAAGACAATGCAAATTCTCTCCTAGTCTTTGCTGGTTTTCAGCATGTTAGTCACCTTTCTGCCTCAGGACCCCGTGTCCTCCTGCAGCTCCTTCCCTAGGCCTAGACCTCATTTGATTGAAAAGAAAAGAACCATTTCCTGAGGTCACCCATTGTCAGGTGTCTCCACTTACAGATTCACAGAAGGGTTTAAGTTAGAAGATGCCTTAAAGATCATGGAGCTCCAACCTCCCTGCCATTGGCAGGGACACTTCCCACCAGACCAGGTTGCTCAAAGTCCCATCCAGCCTGGTCTGGTATTTATTCAGCACTGGTGCCCCAAGCTGGAAGAGGTATCAGCTTCGAGGAGAGACAATTTCCCCTTCTGGGAAGCTGATACTGCTGGGAGATAATGCTGCCGGCTTCTCCAGGATCACAGACGGAATAGGTGTCCCTTTATTTGCACCTCCCTGTGGTTAATTTCTTTATTCCACAGAAGATTCAAGCTAATGCATTTTTGTTTGTTTGGGTTTTGATTTTTTTAATATTAAACCAGGTAAAAGATGTATTGCCCTTCACTAAATGTTTTCCATCAAACCCCTAGAAGCCCTGTTTTTTTCCCCCCTCCAAGTTTTATGGCCTGCATTATGCTCCGGACAGTTAAATCCTACACGTAATTTAAACGCCGAATTTGGAGCAGAGTTCTAGAAAATACTACAGTGAGTTGTTGAAATTACTCCAAAACGTTCGGGATTTAATGGAGGGTTATATTTCTACTACAGAACTCCAAGAATGATTTAAAATTACAATGAAAGATTATTACTCTATTAAATGCCGCAGTAGTTTCCTGCAAGAAGACGAATGTGAGAAAAAAGTCTGGCCTGATATACTAGCAGGCTTTTTTTTTTGCTGTGTCTGTGGGTGGTATTGAGATATCGATACCTTTAACAGCTATTGATCACCAGCTGTTTTGCTTCGGAGAACGTAGCCCCACTGCGGGCTCTTCTTTCCACATCTCTACTGCAGCGAGTACAGTTAGAGCTGATCAAAGCCACACAGGTTACTTCCAATTTTGTCTTTCATTTAATAAACTGCAGAAATGAATCAGCGTGTTTGAAAATGGTCTAAAATGGCATGTTGGAAACGTGCCCTTTGACAGAACACATCCTGCAAGCCAACGTATGCAAAACTCTACATCCACGTTTTTTTGACTGCAAAATACCCAGACCTGCCTTCTGTCTAGAACTTCAGGGGCAGACACATCAACCCGTACTTGCAAGCTTGCAGAAGCTTCCTTTTCAAGTCAAGGTAAAGCTGTAATTCCTGGGCAGACCTACATGACCTGATTCAAGAACATTGAGGGTATTTATTCACCTCAATTTATGCACTGAATACAGTGAAAGTTCGATACAAAAAGGAATGAGACTAATTACTCTGATGTATCCATGTTGGGCATTAGCCAACATTAGACATGCAGTTCATTGGAATATATGGCTTGAGAATATCTACACAATTGCTTCAACAGACTAAAGATTTGGTCTAGCATATATTTTTTTTCTGTCTACAGCAAGTTAGAAGTGAAGTACAGCTATTTAATCATTTTCCTAACTAAACCGTGATTGCTGCACAGAGTGTGTAGCAGAATTAATGAAAATATCAAAATCAGATGCAAATTAAAAGCCAGAAATGATGAATCTTGTCTTATCTGTGATTAATTATTCCAATATTCAATTATCTTTTTTTTTTTCACTGCAAGATTGAGTGCATCCTGTCTCCTGTTTATGCTTTTGTCATAAGACTGAAAGCTACCACAGGCTGGGATATACGTTCCATATGCAGGCACAGTGATTAAGCCCCCACTCAATATCTCTTTGATCAACTTGAATGGGTTGAACTCTTTAATCTTCACTTCATAAGCTTTGCCTAACAAGCTCTGGATCGTTCGTGTTCCTCCTTTGAACTCCTCCCAAGATTCCAAACATCCTTTGGAAAGCATTTATCTGATAACAAGATACTCTAGGAAAAGCTCTGCCAACACAGTAGAGTATAACCCCCATTTTCAGTCGATATTGCCTTTTAATCCAGCATTTTTCATCATACCTCAGCACTAAGAGCTCATGTTGATGTGTTTATCTGTCCATAACAGCCTCTAAATCCTAATATTCTATTATGACCAAAGACTGAAAAACACAGTTCTGAAATAAGCACATTGTCCTCGGGAATCTTGCCTGGAAAGTTAAGAATCACAGTATTTAATTTCTCCCCTTCCTTCCTACATTCAGTACATGAGTCACTTCTTATTAACAACAGTTAATAATCTCAAGTTATTTTTACAGATAATATATTTTAATATAAGGATTGACTTACTCAGCAGACTCTTCTGATGTTAGGTGATACCTCAGCAGTTACTATACAAACCCATTAAGTACGATCATAACCCTGTAGGAATTATGATCCATTTATGCACACAGAGAAAAGGAGCATCTGATTAGAAAAGCCTGTTCCATTATTTTAAAGAAAACAAACCCTTTCAATCAACAACAAAAGAAGAGAATTTAAAAAAATTAAAAAAAAAAGCCAACAAAGAACCAAAACAACTGAATACCCAGAGTAAGAAAACTCCCACGGACGTTACACAGCACTAAGATGGAGGTTAAAAAAGGCTTGGTAGAGTTATTCTTGTTTGCTGATAACACGTCTGGTTGGGAAACATCCAAGCCCTTACCCAGAGCGAGCGTCCTTACCTGTTTGCGCATGACGTCGGTGGCCTGCATGAGATAGCGGGGAGGGAGCCCGTGGCTACGAGCCAGGATGATCGCCTGCTCCAGGGTAACGCTCAGAGTGCACCTGCAGTGGAAGACAGGAGTCCAGCTATCTGCTAGTAGTGATTTCCTTAAAACAGTTGCTTTTGGATGATAGAATCATAGAATCATTCAGGTTGGAAGAGACCCTTGGGATCATCGAGTCCAACCATCAGCCCCACTCTACAAAGTTCTCCCCTACACCAGATCCCTCAACACCACATCCAATCTACCCTGAAACACAGTCAGGGATGGGGACTCCACCACCTCCCTGGGCAGCCAATTCCAGGATCTGACCACTCTTTCTCTGAAGAATTTTTTCCTCATGTTCAGTCTAACCCTACCCTGCTGCACTTTAAAGCCATTCCCCCTTGTTCTAATTACTTTTTTTCAAAAAAGTTACAAATCAAAAGATCATAGTAGACCTGCCCCCCTCCCTCCCTCACCCATGCAGGTGAAAACTAAAGTGTTACTTAATTAGAAGGATTTTGAGTGTAAGAAGTGTTCCTGGTGACTTAAAACCAAATGTATTTGCCTTACTTTGCTGCTGTTTAAAAGAACAACAAACATACCACAGCAGAAAACATAACCCATCTATAGCTTGGCAAGGGCATGGGAGAGTGACAACCCAAGGAGAAGGATTTGTTTATAACTATATAAATCCCTTTCCAAGGGGTTTCTGCACACCTTGTCTCTCACTCCACTGTTGAAGCAGCCCCTAGCTTTGGTACCAGGATCCTGACCTCTTGCCATTAATTTAGCTGGGATATTCTCATGGCACACTAGTACAGTTCAGTCCCAAATTACAAGATATTTACCCCTGTTAAAATGAAAATACATAAATAGGGCATTCCTTATGGAATCACAGAATGGTTAGAATTGGAAGGGACCTTAAAGATCATGGAGTTCCAACCCCCCTACCATGGGCAGGGACACCTCCCACCAGAGCAGGTTGCTCCAAGACCCATCCAGCCTGGCCTTGAACCCCTCCAGGGATGGGGCAGCCACAGCTTCTCTGGGCAACCTCTTCCAGTGCCTCACCACCCTCACAGCAAAGAATTTCTTCATCATACTTAATCTAAATCTCCCCACTTTCAATTTAAAGCCATTACCCCTTGTCACCATTCTTTTGATGCATCCCAGAATGGGGTTGGCTTTCTGGGCTGCCAGTGCACACTGCCAGCTCATGTTGAGTTTCTCATCCATGATCACTCCCAAGTCCTTCTCCTCAGGACTGCTCTCCATTCATTCTCCTCCCAAGCTGTGTTTGTGCTTGGGATTGCCATGACCCAGGTTATGGTTAATCCCATGGTTAACCAGGTTAATCCCACGGTTAACCTTCATGCAATTCGTACCAGCCCACCTCTCCAGCCTGCCCAGACACCTCTGGATGGCATCCCTTCCCTCCAGTGAGTTGACCGCACTACCAGGCCTGGTGTCATTGGCATTCTATTCCTTCAAATAGAATGTCCTCTCCTACTTTGCCAGTCCTTTTCACGCAAATGCTTGAGGAGAAAAATCGATCGTGGTACATGTCCTAATGAAAAGGCCGTAATGGCTTTGTCAGAGCAACCAGGAAAGTTTCAGAGCTAAAAGAGCGTTCTGTAGGACAACCTGTCATCGCTCCAGACAAGAAGTAGTAAGGAAAATCGTTTTGGACAGGCCATCCCATTTCAGTTGTCACAGTGAGAATGAGGACAGATAGATGGCTTCTCATACAATCAAGACCAAAGCTGTAGAAGACTCACGGATAAAGGCAAGAAAACCGAGTAGAAACAGGCACTTTTTGGAAAAACACAACACGTTCAAGGGCTGTTACCATCCAAGAGGCGAGAGAGGCCACACCCTCCACCAATAACCTGCTAGATGATGTTTCTGCTCACAACCAAAAGCACTGCAATAACCAAGTCTCTTCAGACAGAAAGATGAGACGTACCAGAAATGGTCCCACCTCAGCAGAACCCGACAAAAGCCACACATTTCAAGTTCAAACAATAAAACTAAAGACACATGGTTCAAACATACTTTCGAGTAGCCTCCTGGCAGAACCCCGACCAGAAGACTCTGCCTGGCTTATATTATGCCCACAGAACAGACAATATGTTTCAATCAAACACTCATCTTGCGGAGCAGAAGATCTGTAGGAGGAAAAATGTGTCTGCACTGATTTTCTTACTGAAAAAAAAAACAACCCAACAACCAACCAAAAATCCCCACCCTGACACGTTTTAAATACCACTTAAGTAAATTTATGGACTGTAAAATGTTTCACAGCAGTGAGTGTCGAAGACATTAAATTTGATCTGTACCTTTATTAATGGCCTTTCATTAAAAATTTATAGGCTAAGTGATTTACCTTGCTAATGAAATAATTTTTATTCCCCAATTCCTTGTATACACTGACCCCAGAGTTAACCTGAAGCAATAATCTACTGATCTTTTGTATTATAGCTTTGATTAAGGTGCAGAGTAGTTAAATATTAGACTGGAAATACTAAACACTGTGTTTTTCATCTTGTCTTTGAAAGGTGAAATACTGCACAAATACAGTGCATGCTCATAATATCTACCAGTGACAAAAACTAAAGACATCTAACTTTCAAGACAAGAGTGCAGGGGAAGCTTTGTCCCACTGAAAAGGGGAAAAAGCAAAAGTATAGAATCATAGAACGGTTAGTTGGAAGAGACCTTAAAGATCATCAAATTCCAACCCCCCCTGCCCTGGGCAGGGACACCTCCCACCAGAGCAGGCTGCTCTAAGCCCCGTCCAGCCTGGCCTTGAACCCCTCCAGGGATGGGGCAGCCACAGCTTCTCTGGGCAACCTGTACTAGTGTCTCACGACCCTCACAGCAAAGAATTTCTTCATCATACCTAATTTAAATCTCCCCTTTTCCAATTTAAAGCTGTTACCACTTGTCTTGTCAGTACACTCCCCGACAAAGAGTCCCTCCCCATCTCTCCTGTACGCTCCCTTCAGATACTGGAAGCCTGCACTAACGTCTCCCGGGAGCCTTCTCTTGTCCAGGCTGAAAAACCCCAACTCTCTCTGCCTGCCTTCATAGGAGAGGTGCTCCAGCCCTCTGATCATCTCCGTGGCCCTCTGCTGGACCCATTCCAACAGTTCTACGTCCCTTCTATGTTGAGGACCTCAAAGCTGGACACAGTGCTCCAGGTGGGGTCTCACGAACGCAGAGTAAAGGGGTAGAATCACCTCCCGCAACCTGTTGGTCATGCCTCCTTTGATGCAGCCCAGGATGCTGACAAGCTCAGAGGGACCATCCAAATGCCAAATTAAACCAACACAACTTGTACAACATCATGAAATAATATGTAATCTGAGAATTCCTCACATGGTTAAGACTGTTCTGGTGATCTGAGCAAGGTTCACCATCAAGGATGGTCAGCAAATATGTGCAGTATGTAATTATGTAATAATCCATCCTTCTCCCTCATTTTGAGAGCTGATGAGCAGATGGTATTAAAGTTTACAAAGCAATTTGGAAGCAGTTCTGACCATTGAAAGTATCTGTCATTTGGATGCAATTAGCCCAGACAAACCAAACAAGGGAAGTATTAGGGGAAAAACTCCTTCAGTGCTCTCCTAACATTCCGTTAGGGGAAACATAAATCCCAAGTCCGTATATTTTACAGTGTAAACAAATCAAAGCCTGTTCTCACTCCCTCTCTTTTCTTCTCATCCCTCCTTTCGTGCCAGAAAACCAAAAAGACCCAAATTCATCATCCCTGCATTTCTGTCAGTTAGAATCACAGATTCCCTGCCTTGACGGAGTACAGCAGCAAGGCAGCACAGACGTTTGGCGTCCCCAACACAACTGGGCTGAGGACTCCTCTTGTCACCCATTTGGTTTCCAAGAAACAGAAGGGACCACAGCTGCTCCTCATCCCTGCCTGCTACCCCCAAGTCTCCCATCAGCCGTGACGGTATTGATGTGAAGACCAAATACAAGCTTTCAAACATCATCTGGGTCAGACCATCCTGAAGAAGCGAAGTTAAATCATCTTCTATCACCAACGGTCCATTGGTTTCTGCCTGGATGTGATTTTTACTGAAGGGCAGGAAAGTCCATCGGACAGACATACACCTGCCACTTGGCAAAATTTGTGTCTACCTTACCAGAGGAAAGAGAATCTAAAGCATTGGGTTCATTCCCAGGTTTCAATTAGGACACCAGCTATCCTACATCGAAAGATGGAGCAAAACATCCCTTAGAAAAACGCCCTGAAGAATTGTTTCTGTCAGTGTATGCAGCAATTAAAAACTTTAGGGCTAATTAAGTCACTTTAGGGTGAAAACTTTGGGGGATAGTTTTCTAAAATTACTAGTGATTGCCCAGCAATATGTATTGATTCTGATGAGAAACCCATAGAAGAAAATAGATCATGATAAATCTAAAAAGGAGGGAAAATGTTATTCAGGACTAAAAGGAATGAGCATAAAAAGCACAGACAGGTTTAAGAGTCTCCCATGATTTCTAAGCTGTTCTCATTGTGGTAATATGTCTCCACACAAATAAAATTGAAATTTGCATGTTCTGTACCCATATACTCAAACTTGCCAAAGAGAATTTCACACAGGGAGAGGGGAGTTGGGCCAGCCTGTGTAAGGTCACAGAATCATAGCATCACAGAGTTGGAGAGGACCTTAAAGATCATGGAGCTCCAACCCCCCCCTCCCACCAGAGCAGGTTGCTCCAAGCCCCATCCAGCCTGGCCTTGAACCCCTCCAGGGTGGGGCAGCCACAGCTTCTTTGGGCAACCTCTTCCAGTGTCTCACCACCCTCACAAGAAAGAATTTCTTTCTGGTATCTAATCTAATTCTCCCCTCTTCCAATTTAAAGCTGTTCCCCTTTGTCCTGTCACTACACTTCCTGACAAAGTGTCACCCTCCAGCTCTCCTCTAGCTCTCTTCAGATACTGGAAGGCTGCAATAAGGTCTCCCTGGAGCCTTCTCTTCTCCAGGCTGAAAAACCCCAGCCGGTTTTCACAGGAGACGTTCTCCATCCCTCTGATCATCTTTGTGGCCCTCTGCTGGACACAATCCAACAGGTCCATGTCCTTCCTGCGCTGAGGACTCCAGAGCTGGACACAGTGCTCCAGGGTGGGGTCTCACGAGTGCAGAGTACAGGGGCAGAATCATTTCTCTCACTCTGCTTCTTTTGATGCTGCCCAGGATGGGGGTGGCTTTCTGGGCTGCCAGTGCGCACTGCCAGCTCACGTTGAGCTTCTCATCCACCATCACTCCCAAGCCCTCCTCTCTCATCCAATTTATTTCTAGAAATTAAATGTGACTGTTCTGCCTTTTTAAAAATAGAGAGCTTTTAAAAGAATAATGAAAAAATGTATCAACAAAACCAGCACCTCTTTTCACTGTTCATCTATCAGTGTTAAAAATCTGCACAGAGCACCTTTTCAGAAACGTTCTTCCTGTAAGATCTCACCACCTTTAATCAGCACTTCCATCATTAAATAGTGTCTGTTTGATGAAAGAGCAGCATTTTCAAGAGATTTAAAGTATCCCATGACTTTTGTTTGCTCGTTCTCAGCCGTACTTGCAAAAACAAACAAAACCTCTAAAGTCAACTGAAAGCCCGTGTTTGGCCATTATCGCTTGTTCTGCACAGAAAGCCTTCCACAGTAAAGGCTTCTTCCCATGTAAGCAAGCAAGTAAATCTGCTGGAAAACTGCAATTCACTTCTTTCTGTCCTATAATCATTCAGGTTATACATTTAACTTTCTTCCACCTCAGAGTTTAAGGAATATTTGGGTACATATTTCATGTTAGAGTCGTTCGAGAGGACTATTTTCCCCCTTTTTTTTGTAACGTAGCAGTTTTTGTAAGGAAGATTCAGATTTTCCCAAAGATCCAGACTGCAGATAAGGTAACGCTGCAGGAAGCGAAGCGTGACAGGATGATTGGGTTGCTTTGTCAAACCTGCTACCAAATGTCTATCCTGGTCCATGAACTAGGGTTGTTCAGCCTGGAGAAAAGGAGGCTGAGGGCAGACCTTCCCTCTCTCTCTCCAACTCCTTGACAGGAGGGTGTAGCCGGGGGTGGGGAGGGGGTGTCGGTCTCTTCTCCCAAGTCACAGGTGATGGGACAAGAGGAAATGGCCTCTTGGAGGAAGTTGCACCAGGGGAGGTTCAGATTGGAGATCAGGAACAATTTATACACAGAAAGGATTATTATGCATTGGCATGGGCTGCCCTGGGAAGGGGTGGACACTATCCCTGGAGGTATTTAAAAGACAGGTTGACACAATGCTTAGAGACATGGTTTAGTGATGGTTTTCATCCGAGTTCGGCTGATGGTTGGATTAGATGAGCTTAAAGGGCCCTTCCAACCCAGGCAGTTCTATGATACCATGATTATTTTAAAAGGAATCCAAACAGAGAAAAAACCAAACAGCTTGAAATCCACACTAGTAACAAGTTAGATCCATCTTATTGGTTTCAGTGCACTTTACACACTTCTCTGCATCTTCAGATGGCATTTGAAACAGAATCTTGTCTCAGAATTTAAAACATGCAAGCAAACTCTGAGATGATAGTCCCTCACACACATACGGGAGATGAACACAGCAAAAACCTACCAGGTTGCCCATGAAAGGCAAATACAGATCAAAGCAAAATAATCATCACTGTAGAAGCAACCTATTAGTGCTGAAGGTCTTGCTTACAGCATCTTGAGACAAATTTCTCAAGATGTTTAACAATCACGGAACTGTTTTCCATTAGCTAAGCAGCACATAATGGAATACTCTGCAATCCTGAATTATTTTAGGAAAACCAAAGCGTGTTTATGCCTCACTCAGCAGGTGAGGTATCACAGGAACACACTAAGTGTAGAGAGACAAAGCAAATCTGCCATTTAACAAAAAAGAAGGGAATCTTGGCTAAACAGGAAAGCAGTGGGACTAAGAGCAAGGCTTGGAGCAGAAGGTGGAGAGGAGCAAGGATTAGGGTTTTTTCAGCCTGTGCTGAGCTGCTCCTCAAAGCAGTTCCATCAACCCCAGAAAGCCACCTCGCCTTATTCTGAAGGTAATAGCTGGAGTACAGCTGTACAACTTCAAGTAGACTTTTTGGTAGCACACAGACATTAAGCTCAGAACAAAATTCCTAGGGAAAGTTTCTAGAATAATCTAGAAGGCCACATTCTTACTAAAAAAGACATCTAAAATATATGTTCAGATTCTTGGTTTTCACCACGTTTCATTTGATTCACTGAAGGGCAGCTGGCCGTGATGGGCAGCTTATGGTGTCCCTCTGCTTTGCTGTGAGGAAGATGGAGCAGGTTTAGCTGAATCCCAGGAGCTGTGCCAGCTCCAGGAGACACCAGCATCGACCCTTGGCAAAACCCACCTCGTCCTTCAGCCAGAACCCCACTGTTTGAAGGATGCAGGGAGCACTAGGGAGAGACTTTCTGGAGGGGAAATTAAAAATTCAGAAAAGCAAACCAGAGAGTGATTTTTTCTGGGCTTCATCGAGATTACGAAAGACTTCTTTCCTCTCAGTCCTCTCCAGGAAATGCAAAAATTTAAATAAACTCGGGATTTGTTTCATTTGGATGCTTTAAAGGATTCCTTTGAGCCTGGCAGGGCTACGGTCCCCGAATAGACTTCTGCAGCTGCTGCACCTAATTTCATTTTGGCATGGAAGGAGGCTGGGACATGTCTGCGTGGCACAGACGCGCTCTTCTCCCTCAAGCAGGAGCCGGCATCATGATTCAATAAAATTCTAAAAGTGCCTTTCATCACCTACATTTGTGTGGAGCGATTGGGACTGCAAACGGAGTGAAGGGGAGGAAAGAAAGCAGAGCATTGTTCACGGGGTGACAGCTGACGGGCAGGCAGAAACATAATTATGGATGGTGAAAAAGGGGAAATGGAAATGCAAACTATTGATTTCTTGGGCTAATTTAGAGCTCTGGTTCCTGAGGTTGATCAACAAGGCCTGCTCGCTTATGATAATCCAAGGAGACTTTGTAGGATTCACATGTCACTTAGGACAGCGAAGGGTAAAGGGACTTAGTTTTCCCCGTCCTTGTTTTTCTGATGAAATGTATCGAAATGTGTTTGAAAAGAACTGCTGTCTGAAATAGATATAGGATTTCAGGCTCTAATGTGAATTGGTAAACATATTGTCATAATAAAAATCAAAGCAGAGCAATCACCCGCAATTCAAAATCCCCAGCATTATCTTGGATAGAGGGATGAAAACATGAACTCCGTCGAGCTGTTTTTAGCCCAGCACAGTGTAAAAAGCAATTTAATATGGATCACAGAGAAGTCAGAAACCAAGACACTGCTGATCCAGAGATCAGCAATCACTGTCAAAGCAGACAAAGCTGCTGTTTCATAGTTCTTGGCCTCTTTCTGCTCTGGACTGTCACCCAGCACCTCCCTCCCAAGATATTTGGGATTTGCTTCTGCTTAGGAGGAGAGGTGGCAGACACACACCCCTGCCCCATGTCAACCCATGACACTTAAATTGAGAAAAACATAGAAAGGGCTCTCCAATCAGTTCATTAAGACAGATAAATTGAGTGAGGGAAGGTTCATATATATGTGTGTGTGTTTTGTTTGAAGTCTATTAAATATACCTAAATTCTGACAGATTAATGGCTTGCTCAGTTCCCACTCCCCATGAACTCCCCTCAGCTCATTTTTTGATATTGTATTAATGACACCAACTGTTCTGCAGGCTGAACTTCCAGTTATCAAAAGGGGCACCTGCAAAAATGTTTAACTCCTCAGTCCTGGTTTTTGTACCTTGAAACAGGCTCTACTATGAAAGAAGCCGACCAACAGAGCACCCTGTACTCTTCCACAGACCCTCAGAAATTCTCTCCCATTGGAGACCAGCCAAAGAAATCAGGCTAAAATGAGCTTGGTTTTTGTTTGTTTGTTTGTTTTTTTAAAGCACACAGGAACCTTGCTCTGAGTTGATTGTTCTTCATTTTTAAGATAACAAGACTAAGAAGTGAAGAATATTCTTTTGAAGTTTAACCTACAAGGATAATTCATATTTTCCCCCTGTCTGCTTGTCTAGTGTCGTCTGTAGATAATCCCAGTTTTCAACTCATTTAATATCCACAGGAGAGTGTTAAAAAACAGTTGTGAGCCCTTGGTCTGGGGCTACAAAATGTGAGTTTCTGTAACTGATGGCAATCGAGGCCTTCACAACATTAAGATTTGAAGAGCAGAGAAGGCCAGAAAAACTGCTGAATACCACCAGAAAGAAATATCCTCTCTTACAGAAAACCAGTAGCTTGAACTCTGATTGAACATACAACTTAAAGGCCATTCTTTTGCCCTGATTAAATGATATCCCAACAAAAAGAAGAATTAAACTTTTAGAGATTACTGCAACAAGCAAAATCATCTAGGTCTACAGGATTTCATAAAAGCATGGGATGGTTTGGGTTGGAAGGGACCTTAAAGATCATGGAGTTCCAACCCCCCTACCCTGGGCAGGGACACCTCCCACCAGAGCAGGTTGCTCCAAGCCCCATCCAGCCTGGCCTTGAACCCCTCAAGGGATGGGGCAGCCACAGCTTCTCTGAGCGAATATACACTTGTGTCAGTGACAGACAAATAAGTCTGTTGCCAACTCTGTTAAAAAGAAATGGCAAGCACTGTTTTTATATAACTTAACTGTCTTGGCCGTACATGGAGTTTTTCCTGGGTTTATGCCCAGTAGCTGCAATGCAGGTTATGATGCCTTTTTTATTTTCCCCACCCCCCTCAAAGCTCTGTTAAAGAAAGGGCATTACTTAAAACAAGGAGAAAGTAACACTCGTTCTAACACAATGTACTGGGGTAAGCAAGCTGCTAAAATAAGGATTTGCATAGATCAGATAGAACACATTTTTTAACATTGCTACCTATAATCTACCACTTGGAATATTCACAAAATAGACAGATATTTAGCATCAGATTCTTGGCTGTTTAGGGGTTGCTTTGTTTGTTGAGGGTTTTTTCCCTCTTCAATTATACTATTTTCCTTCTTTTGGTATAATGTACAAAAATAGTCTGGCCAGCAGGAATATAAACGTATTTCTGCCTTTGATGAATATCATGAAGTGTTAGAGAGCTCTATAAAGACTCTACTGCCATACATACACGTGTCTATTAAAAACTCTTGTGTTGATGACAAAGATCGACCATAGCTCAGCTCATTTTTTGATATTGCATTAATGACACCAACTGTTCTGCAGGCTGAACTTCCAGTTATCAAAAGGGGCACCTGCAAAAATGTTTAACTCCTCAGTCCTGGTTTTTGTACCTTGAAACAGGCTCTACTATGACTCCCCTTAGCTAACCAAGCAAATATGAATTTCAGCATTTCTTGCCTGTACTGTTTCCCATAGCATGTGTTCTCCACCTAAGAAACCCTCCCTTTCCTGCTTCAGCAATTAAGATTTCAGCCTTTTTTTTTCGGATTTGAAAGAGACAAAAATCCACCACAGGTGCACAACCCGAAATCCCACCGCTCACTTCAGTCAGGTGCCACAAACACAATGCCAGACCTTCACCACAAACCTTCCGAGCACGTTAGATAATGTAGTGGGAGATGGTAGATATTTAGCATAAGACACCCCCCCACAAACACACACACACACACACACCCCCGATTGATGAAAAGCGGTTGTCTCCAACCTTGCAGCGATGGAATGGCTGACTGAAAGAAAGGGGGGAGAAGAAATTGCCGTACCGGTGAACTCCGCTGTTGCACATAATGATGTGACAAGCCCCGAGCCTGCTGCACAGCTCGGAAGAGACTGAGAGCAGCCCGACTCCGGAGGCGCTGCAGGCCGTGTACGCGCAGGCAGCCGTGCGCTTGGAACGGATGAAGGAGCCTATCAGTCGGTAAAGCTCGTCCAAGCAGTTGAGAGGCCTCATCAGCTGCAAGAGAAGAGAGACAGAGATATATTTAAATATATAGATCATACAATCATAGAATGGTTAGAGATTGAAGAGACCTTAAAGATCATCTAGTTCCAGCCCCTCTGCCCTGGCCAGGGACACCTCCCACCAGAGCAGGTTGCTCCAAGCCCCATCCAGCCTGGCCTTCAACCCCTCCAGGGATGGGGCAGCCACAGCTTCTCTGGACAACCTCTTCCAGTGCCTCACCACCTTCACAAATTTCTTTCTGGTATATAATCTAAATCTCCCGTCCTCCAATTTAATGCTATTACCCCTTGTCCTGTCACTACACCTCCTGACAAAGAGTCCCTCTTCAGCTCTCCTGTAGGCTCTCTTCAGACACTGGAAGGCTGCTCTAAGGTCTCCCCGGAGCCTTCTCTTCACCAGACTGAACAAGCCCAGCTCCCTCAGCCTGTCTTCATAGGAGGCATTCTCCATCCCTCTGATCATTTTTGTGGCCCTCTGCTGGACCCATTCCAACAGTTCCATGTCCTTTCTGCGCTGAGGACTCCAGAGCTGGACACAGTGCTCCAGGTGGGGTCTCACAAGCACCAAGTAGAGGGATAGAATCACCTTCTGCGACCTGCTGGCCACACTTCTTTTGATGCAGCCCAGGATGGAGTTGACTTTCTGGGCTGCCAGTGCACACTGCTGGCTCATGTCAAGTTTCTCATCCACCATCACTCCCAAGTCCTTCTCCTCAGGGCTGCTCTCCAGCCATTTTCAACCCAACCTGTATTTGTGCTTGGGATTGCCACATCCCAGGTGCAGGACCCTGCAACTTGGTTTGGTTATGTATTGGCTACTGAGAGCACATGAAATGCTTTTTTAGAGCAGGTCATCACAGATGCAGATGGAACAGTGAAGGAAGCCAAAGCCAAATTCCACAATGTAAATACAGAGCACACAGTCTTCTGGTTACATGACCTATGGCAACTTTTCAGAACTTTTAAATTCTTGCATCGCTGATAGTTGCATTCCCAGGCCTGTCTCCAGAGGTGCCTTTCACTTCAATCGACTGAACAGACCCATCAGTGCTGTTCCTATTAATGTTACTGGCAGAGAAGGGCAGCCACGAAGAGGCAACCTACAACTGTACACACAGAGCAGGGCTGCCAAGACTAGTTAATTGACTTGCTGAGAAAATTGGCTTATAATTAAGATAACACTGTCCTTTATTTATGCAAATGTCTAGTTCCTAATCTTGACTAACAACATAATAAAAATAAAAGTGAACAGAAGCAACAAGAAACGTACTACAAAGCAAGAACAGTTAGCTTTGTTATGGGGCTTAAAATAATCCAGCATTAGTTACAGACAATAAATGATCCACCCAGTAAAGAAGGCAGCTTCATACAGAAGGCTGTTCTCGGAAGAGGAACCTTCCAGAGTGGTCGAGCAATGGAAAACATCATCTCATGGTGCTTTGTGTAAAGGAGACATTACAAAAAATAATTCTGCAGACCTCAGAATTCCAAATTCCCTATTCTCTTTATTCCAGAAACACCTGAAAAACTCCAGAAAATCTTTTGCTGCTCAACGAATGAATCTTCTGAAAGACAAATTAATTCCCTGAAGGGGAACGAGGGTAATAGCAGCCTTGCTTGCTCCTGTATCAAGGTTACTTTGTTGGAAAGTACAGAGGGCAAGTAAATCAATTATGACACCCAACATATTTAAACCTGGGCACAAACAGATTTAACTTTGTTTCAGTCCTGTTGGTTTAATCTGTATCCATTTAAATTGATTTTAGCAGGTACCACTTACAAATGCAGAGCTGTGGAGAAGACAGCGGAAGGCACAGCCACAAACAGATCACACACTCTAGGCTTCCTCCAATTGCAAAATAAATGCATCAGCTTAACCCCAGCATCCCTTGGTCACATCTGCATTAGGAGATGCTTTCATGTTGCCCTTGAAAAGTTCACTGAAGTAGACAGGGACCGGGTTTATGTCCCCTCCTGCATCTGTGACTGCTTAGGACGTGAGGTTGCTGATGCAGCAGGGAAGGAGAGGTACAGGCACGTGTCCTCCTCCCTCCCATGCAGTCCAGCAGGGATCCAAGAAAAGATCCTGTTAACACCCATACTGGATGATGCTGACATTAAAATTTTAGTCTGTCACAGGGCTCAGCTGGTGATCACTCCACTTCTCAAGCCACACTAGCTCCATCATTTCTGAAGTCCGTGTAGGCAAGACGTTAGGAACTTCTTTTTTCCCCCCTACTGGGCTGTAATATGGGCATTGACTCTCCAACCATGGGAGAGAGAGAGCATTAAATGAATTTTCATAACCCCTGGGATCTCAGTCACAGAGGTTTAAAGAGAGATGATGGCATTTGAAGAAAGTCTATATGAGGAGGTTTAAAAGAAAGCCTTCTGAGCAGGACGCTGAAGGAGTAATTTGGAACAGCACTTCCAGTTTTCAGAACAAAGAATTTCTGCCTGCACTTGCTCTCCCTGCACCCTATCCTTCCATCCTCACGTCCTCCCAGAGCAATGGCATTGCTCTGAAAGCACAGGGAAAAAAAGAAAAGCTGTGTTTCCCCTTCTCTAATACGCTGAACCCCTCCAGCCCCAGCTTTTGATACAGAACCAGATGGCACCGCAAACCCTAAAACACGGGTGAGGCAAAATGCTGCAAGAGAGCTCCTCCTTTCCCTACCCCCAGCCCCAGCTTTAAAGAATTCAGTATTTATTTTTTTTTTTCTGATGGAATTAAGAAAGGCTCAGAAAAAGATTACAATAACACAATGTGTAACATGCAAAGTTTAATTAGGTACTTAACATTTTTATTTACCTTATCTATATAAGCCGCTTTAGATGTTGAATTTGGAGGCAAGTTTGATTTGTCCAGGTAGAATGCCCTGAAAGAATAAACAGAATGAGGCAAAAATTGTTAATTGTTTAAACTCCTGAACAAAATATATGTAAATGACTATACAAAGACACCACCCTAAAGCTGGAATTATCTTTTTTTTTTTTTCCTAATTTCATGCTAAGAGAGGATCAAGGAACAACACATGAGTAAATAGACACTATCACCCTTCTTTTAAAGTAACAGGGAATATCTTTTGTTCTGGAGATGAAAACTGCTCTTCTGTTCTTCTACAGTACAGTGCAAGAGTTTAATGTCTAGTTAGCATTAAAACTGTGTCTAAAAGTGATTCTCACCCAAGCTATTCATGAAGAGGTTTGTGGCAACTAGATTTCAATAGTGACTTTGGGAAACCTGGTACATCAACAGTGCCTGAGCCTCACGTGGTACAAGCTATTTTATATTAGCTGTATATAATATAAATATAGAACTGCAATAATCTACAACCAGAATCCCAAACACAAAGCACAGTGCTGACAGAGGAACCCTACACAAGCTCACCACATACAAAGAAATGAACAAGCAGAAACCCTACAAGGGGCAAATAAATGTCATAAAAGAAAAAAATGGCATTTGCAAGGTGTGTGCTCACACGTGTGTGTGCCAGTATAAACCAAACTGCCTTTCTCTACAGTTTATCTGTACACACTTCTTTGAAATAAATCAGCAATGAAAGGGAAAGCCAAAGTAGACTGTCACAGCATCATAGAATCATTCAGGTTGGAAGAGACCCTTGGGATCATCAAGTCCAACCATCAGCCACACTCTACAAGTTCTCCCCTACACCAGATCCCTCAACACCACATCTAATCTACTCTGAAACACAGTCAGGGANGACAAGTCATTTGCCCACAGAACTCAAATGTGAGAGAGAAAGCAGACTTACTCTATCTGTTTTATCGACTCATCAACCCGCATTCTCCCAGCTCCTTCTACGACCTCTCGATCACCAGTGACTACTACTAGAAAAAGTCTCCATAGAATGTAACAAATGTCACATGCACAGTTTTAAGAGACCAAGGTTGGCTTTCTGTGTGGCACAAAGGAGGGCTTCCATGCTATCCCTTCTCTCTTCACCCAGGAAAATTTCTCTTATTCAACACCAGAAAAGAAGAGCTTTAGCAAAGAGCACACAGGGAGCACAGGGCTCTTTCAACTCAGGAATCCTAGAGGGAGGTTGTTGGTTGTTTTTTCTTTCCACCTTATAAGTAAATTAATTGTTTACCACAGATGAGCTGTGATTAAACATCTCATAGGCAGAGGAACTATCCTACATATCTCTGGGGTAAGTTTAGTTTCTCTTCCTCTGCAGCATCACTTAAGAAAACAAATAAATAAATAGATTATTGTCTCTGGCCATGGCAGGGGGCGTGGATCAGAGGATTTTAAAGGTCCCTTCCAACGTAAACCATTCTGTGATTCTCTGATCACAAAACTCATTCTGCTAGTTGAAAAGCTCCTTCTGGAGCTGGAACAACCTGGTCTGGTAGGCTTTTCTGCCTGGATGAGAGATCCAGGAGAGAACCAAGCAACAGGGACCACAGCAGCAATTCTGGCCAAGGTTAAAATATCACAAAACAAACAAACAAACAAAACACTGGACTATAGAACATGTAGGGGAAAAAAAACCCAACAAACCCAACCAACCAGATTCTCCAGAGGAAACCTGAAGGTATCACTATGACCCAGCTCTGCTGCCTGTGCACAAGGAGCAGACCTGACTGAAGGTCACAGCTGAGCCACGACCCAAGCTGGAGTTATAGCAGAGTGTGGTAACCACATTTCATTTGCAGCAAAACATGAAAAAAACCCAAAACCCAGTGAAAAGAACACATCCTGACTGTAAAATGTCAGAATCACATGGATTTTTTTCCAGTCAGGAAAACATGGATTAGTGTAACTTACAATGGATAAAAATTGCTCTCCCTTTTTTTATGGTTTTATCCAGGAGAGAAGTTATTCACACTGTTACACCCCTTGCAGGTTTATCTGCATATCTTCAATACTCTGGAATAGCTGAGTTGATAAAATCCAGCCACCTTTAATTCTAGTACATTTTGCTTCCCATAGCTTTGCAGTTTTGAAAAGTATCCTCTCCCAAACTTGAATTCAATGAGGCTTGAATTAATCCCCTCGGAAAGCCCAGCAAAGCTAATCAAGTTCTCTTATTCCATTAAGCCTGTTGCATGATCCAGAATGTACTCTGAGTCAAAGGGAGCTGGAGACTACTGCAAGGAAAAGAGGTTTGCAGAGAAAATTACTCATAAATCACTTTGAGTGGCTATAGTGCATAAAAGCTACCTCAGCAGCAACAGACCAACCTTTTTTCTTTGTTAGCAAAGCTAAAAAACAAAGCATCACCCTGCCATCCATTCAACAGCAGCAGACTAAAAGCCTTTACTGTGGTTTGTTTTGGTTTGGGGTTTTTTTCCCTGCCATGCCACAGGAAAATCTGCCTCGTTCAGAGTCTCAGCACTCCTGTTCTCTTCAGACTGATATTTCAGCAAATTCAGCTGCATTAAATGAAACCAGAAACCAAATATAGACCAGTACCCACATTAATGGAGTACACAGAAAATCATCTACTCAGGGTACGAAATGAAGCGACGTGGCCACGAGACTGGGATATACAATTATAGGAATTACTCCATTAATTCAGTCAACTATTCATTAACCTAAAGAACAAACAGAAATCAGCTGCACACAACGTGAATTTTAAACATCAAAATATCCTGTTACAATTGAAACTGTTCCCCCCCCCCTCTCCCCCAACCAGATAACACTCCCAGATGTTTCTTAAGTGCTTTATTTTTATTGCTTTTCATAAAAACTGTCTTCAGGATTTTACAGAACATGACAAACTGTGGACAGCATATAAATTTCCAAAGCACTTCACTTAATTACTAGATGCTTGTTAAGGTCCTTAATCATATTTTATGGGGAAAGTTAATGGCAATCTTGGCACGGTGCCCAACGTGGACTCTATTTTCTAATCCACTTGAAATGAATGAGAATGAAATCATAGTTCTTTTGTCTGCAAAGGTGACGCTGGATTATTTGCTTTTAAAGGCCTTACAATTTCTCTAAACTGTAGCAGAAAAGCCATTCTTTAAAAAAAAAAAAAAAAAAAAGAAAAAAAAAAAGAATAGAAAATCCAATAGGTCTTAAAACTACAGGGGGTTATTGCTGTGTTCTGCTCTTGTGAGGTAGCCCCTAAGTAACAATGTCAAATAACAAGTATCTCTGGGAAAACTTACACTAAAATCAGGTAACAAACAGCTTAGGATTCAAAACCAAAAATATCTATCCCAAGGTGAATGTTTTCCCAAGATGTTTCCCCAAAACTTGAGTACAAAAGAGATGATGAAATACCAAAGTTTTCTTAGTGAAGCATTTTACTGGGTCCCCTCAAAAATTGACCCAGACACCCTGAAAATTTGAACTATTGAAAACAGAACCCTAACCTGTAGAGATGTGCATTCCTGAGCAACCTTGTACATGAAAACACTTCATCAAAGCCAGGTTTCTAGTCATACTCTCAAGTATGTTGTTCCAGGAAGCCCACAGGGTTATTCTAGACAATGACCATCTTTTCTTCAAAATAGAAGGATAGTAAAGAAGTGATTGGAGTGGGGGAGAGAGGAAGGGTGGGTAATTGGCTTATGGCATTAAATAAATGCAAATTGGGGGTTATGCTCTAGAAATGTTTTGCTTTGTTGTTATATCCTAGAAGGACTTAGGTTTTTGTATTTTCTTTATCACTGTGGCATACGTATAAGTAAATGCATACTATCTTCAACAGAAGGATGGAAATATATTTTAATTCTGCTTGATTTTTCAGTCACAGAATGCTATGGGCTTGGAAGGGACCTCTGCAGATCATCCAGCCCAACTCCCTGCCAAAGCAGGTCCTCCTAGAGCAGGCTGCATGTGTTGAATGTGTCCAGGCAGGTTTTGAATATCTCCAGAGACAGAGACTCCACCACCTCTCTGGGCAGCCTCTTCCACTCTCAAAGTGAAGATGTTCCTCCTCATGTAAAAATGGTATAAAATAATATGATTTGTTCTATGGAACACCTCCCACTTCTCACATCACACAATTTAACCTGTATTTTTCCAGGAATCTTGTCTCCAGCATCTCTACCTACTTCCAAGATCACTTGAAACCATCATGTTAGTCATGTGAAAGGGAAGGTCTCAGGCCACAGGCAAGTTAAAACTGCCTTCCTGCTTTTCTTATCACAGAATCACAGAATATCAGGGATTGGAAGGGACCTTGAAAGATCATCTTTCTCTGCCAGAGCAGGAACACCTAGAGCAGGTCACACAGGAACGCCTCCAGGCAAGTTTTGAATATCTCCAGAGCAGGAGACTCCACAACCTCCCTGGGCAGCCCCTGCCAGTGTTCCCTCACCCTCACCACGAAGAAGTTTTTTAAAAAAAGTAATTATTATTATTCAAACAGCCTAATCCACACTGAACCCATTAGTACTGACTAATTGCTTCCACATTTGCCTTTCAGACAGTAGACAGATGTCTCCTTTTAGGCTCCTGATATTCCAGACATGGAATATACTATTAAAAAAGACAAGATGCCAAATAGCCATTGGGTGGTCAAGGCTTCTTCTAGAGTCATGAGCTGTACAAGCTGCGGGCTTGGATTCCAACCAGTGACGAGCAGTGAAAATAGAGGCTCCACCTCTGATCACTACTGATACACATTCTCTGAGTTCACAGAGGATAAAGAAAGCAGAAGGAAGCAGATGTCCACCTCAGCAAGCCAAGACTCAGTTATCTATAATCTATCAAGACACATAATTTTCAATTTCAGAACACTAACTATAATAACTACTGATCATACTTCATCAAAAGTCTAAAGAAACAATGAATTCACGCTCACAGAAAGAGCATAGCACTGGAAAAGGAAAAAAAAAAAACAACAACAAAAAACACACAAAACCAACCCACAAAACAAAAAACAAGCTAAAATTCAGCCAGCTGGCAATGTCTTTTAGACCAGCTAGACAAATTTAATTTACTTTGTCCAGGATCTCTCTATTCTCTCTCTGGTCTTGCTTCACTTAGATGCAATGAATCTTAATTTCTGTTCTACCTAAAATGCTTCTCATTACGTTCATCGGGAGACAAATTTAGTTATTATTTCCTTGTTATGTCCTTCAGAGTGAATGCTTAATTTCCAATCTCTCCTTCAGCAAGATTTTGCATTTAGAGAGAGCTCAGCTGCAATTCTCTAGTTCATTCGGAACCAAATCTGCAATATCTAAAAGGCATTAGATTTCCAGTGTTTATAGTCACATAAACTACATGATAAATTTGTATACGTGGTATTGCAGTCCAGTTTTACTGTTGCTTTTTTAAACACAAAGCAATGTATCAAATATCAAGACTGAAAAAAGGAAAACGGGTTTTCACTGTGTTGACGTTGTTCATTAACGCGTCACTCTCCAAAGTGGACAGACACGAGGGAAAGGAGAGCGAGACTGAAGTCACAGGACGGCAGTGGCACAAGGACAAAGAGCAGAAGCTTCTCAACCACATGAGAAATCAGGTTTGGCCAAGCTTTCCACTGGAAGCAGTCAGGAAAGGAATCTGCCGGTTTTAAGGCAGATTTTAATGCGTTTATTACAGGAATTGAGAGTTGATCTGGTCTTTGTGATAATGCAGGTATTGTCTTGAGGACCCATGAGTTTGTTCCAGAGGCAGACAAGCTCTTTCTTGCCTAGTAATTAACTATCTCTAAGTGGCTGTGTCCTTTATGTCACTGTACCTCATTTACACCAAATATACTATTAGACAATTTTAATTCAGCCTGAAGCCACGAGTGCCATCACATCTATTTTCTGCTTTGACTAAATGATCACAGAATCACAGAATAATATCAGGGATTGGAAGGGACCTTGAAAG